>CAJGYO010000002.1:130306470-130814161 GCA_904845875.1 Miscanthus lutarioriparius | reverse complement strand
ACACGATAAATAAAAACAAAGTGAAATAAATAATTCCTCTTGTCTTTTCTCACACACAGCTCCATTTTTTTTTGTTCAATTTCCGATAGTCCATGCCTCAGAAGTTAGGTCTGCAATCGTTGATGGTTGTTTCCGCTATAGACAGGTGAGAAATCTATGTAAGTTTCTAGCTAAATAAAAGCTTCGCCAATAGATTGAAATCAATACGAGTACATCCAAACATTCCTTTAATGTATACTATTCTAGAATTTTCATCACCGTCGAGTCTAAGATCATTTTCACCATTAATTTGACCATTAAGCGGTGAAAGTGGGTGGTGATAACAAGCCTCATCGCGCTCCCATTCTCAAACCGAGATTGAAAATAATTATCACCGTCGGGCATTATCATGAACTCTTGATCGCTACCGGTGATCTGAGCCCTCGCCCCACGCGTCGTCCACTCTGCAAAGATAGTTGTTACTCATGCCATCGCTAGTTGAATCGGCATCGTTGTCTCCTCGCTCCAACCCATCGCCATCTCCTCGACCCGCCCGCCATGTGCTCATGCCACCACCCACCACCGCTATTGCTAGATCTCTGTGTGTGTGTGTGTGTGTGAGAGAGAGAGAGTGATGAAAATTGAGAGATGAAAAGAAGAGAGAGG
This sequence comes from Miscanthus lutarioriparius, assembly GCA_904845875.1. Taxonomy (NCBI): domain Eukaryota; kingdom Viridiplantae; phylum Streptophyta; class Magnoliopsida; order Poales; family Poaceae; genus Miscanthus; species Miscanthus lutarioriparius. The sequence continues at coordinate 130,813,516 of CAJGYO010000002.1, read as the reverse complement.
GTGAGGATGGGCTCACCTCCATGCTGCGTGGTGGCGGCTCGTGCTTGTGCGGCGCAAAAGGGTCAGCAGCCTTTCAGCGACCATTGCTAGGGCGTCGTGCACCGGGCAACATGACGCTAGGATCGCTTTTGTCGATGCCTATGCACCGCTATCGCCTTCCCCTAAGGTTTGTCGTGCAATCGCTAGTGATGGTCGGGTACGAGAGAGAGGGAGGGAAGGAGGAGGAAGGAAGCGGTGAGAGAGAGAGAGAGAGAGAGAGAGAGAGAGAGAGAGAGAGAGATAAAGGGAGGATAATGGGACCATGGATCCGTTCCTCTCATGACAACCAATTCTAGGATGCCATGCTCCCACTGGTGGTCACTCCAAGAAAGCACGACAGAAGAAGCTGATGGGCGGGTAGGTCAGGCTAGAGACAAAGGCGCTCACGGGGTTTAGGTTGGCGCTTATGCGAAGCGAAAAGGTGAAAATTATTTTCACCGCCGGTTCAAAAAAAACCCCGTTGAAAAAATTGCTAACTTTAACCTTCAATTTTTAAAAGTGGTACTTATTGACAATATAAGATTTATGTTTTAAGAGTTACTAGGACAAATACTTTCATAATATATAATTTACATGTGAAACTACAACGATTTATGAGAAGTTCAATAACTCCTAGTCGACAACAACAGAAACCAACAGCGCATTTGGAGAGGCTCCGGCCGGTTCTAGCTCCGTCACTGTAGTGTCAGTTGAGCGGAGCTGGCGGACCCTCAAAGCCATGATGGCTCCGGCGGTGGCTTCTTTTTCATGTTGTTTTGGGAAGAAACCAGAGCCATTTTTTTTTTTTGGCTTGCTATAGTGTTACACGGTATTGCACGGTGCTATCTCCATGCAGAAGTCGGAGCAACTGGATTATTAATTATTAGCACCACTGATGTTTGAGCAGCGAAGACGAGTCCTTGAAACCAGTTGCAGCGGACGCGTCGGAGGAGCAGGATGTCTGAGAGGTGACCGTCGTTGACGACGACTGAGTTAAACTGGAAGACGTCATCCCTGACGAGGAAGCGTTGTACGAGGAGAGCCCCCCGCCCTCCGGCGACGCAAGTGGCACCGCGTATGTCGCCACGGGCATCTTGGCAGGCAGCGCCGGCACCGGGCCGTGATTGGACTGGAGAGCGGCCATGGCTACTCTGATGGACGGCCGTGCGCGTGGGTCAGGGTGCGCGCACCAGAGCCCGACGGCCACGACGCGCTCCACCTCCGCCGCGTCGTACTCTCCTTTCAGCCGCTCGTCGGCCGCCGCGAGAAGCGGCTCCTCTGCCGTACAGGTCCCATACACACTCGACGAGCCGGAAGACGGCGTTCTTCTGGCCGTCCAGCAAGCTCATCGGCCTCCTCCCGCAGGCGACCTCCAGCACGACGACGCCGAAGCTGAAGACGTCCGACTCGGCGCTCGCGGCGCCGGTGATGAAGCATTCGGGGTCGACGTAGCCTGGCGTGCCCGAGACGGCCGTCATCGTCTGCATCCCGACGGCGTGGTCGATGAACCTGGCGAGCCCGAAGTCGCCCAGCTTGGCGTTGAAGGACTCGTCGAGCATGACGTTGCTGGGCTTCACGTCGCGGTGCACGACGCACTGCTCCCACTCCTCGTGGAGGTAGAGCAGCGCGGAGCCAAGCCCAAGAACAATCTTGATCCTGTACGTTGTTGCCAACGTGGACATTCATTTATGTATGGTCATGCTTTTGCTTTGAATAATCCCTTTAATTTCATATATAAAACAGGATTGAGTTATTATAAATTCAATAAAGCTGCAGATCGATAGGTAACCTCATCGGCCATGTCAAGAAGGTGTCGTTGCCGTGGAGATGGACGTCAAGGCTGCGGTTGGGCACCAGCTCGTAGACGAGCAGCAGCTCGTCGCGGCCATGGCACCAGCCGACGAGCTGCACGAGGTTCCGGTGGCGGAGCCTGCTTATCACCTTGATCTCCGACTTGTACTCCTTCCTCCCCTGCGTGGAGGATCCTTTGGCGAATCTCTTGATGGCCACGGCAGCGATGCCGCCGTTCTGATCACCCAGGTGTCCTCGGTACACGGAGCCGAAGCCACCTTGCCCGAGCTTCTCCTCCGGCGCGAAACCCTTGGTCGCAGCAACGAGTTTGTGGTACGGGAAGCGCCTCGGCCCCGTCCCCAATTCAATCTCCATGATCGGCTCGTCGTCATCCGACTCTTGCGCCTGCTTCCTCCGACGTCGTCGTTGGAGTAGAGCCGCCAGAGCAACGAGAAGCACAAGCAGCAGTGCAGCGCCGACGCTGGCACCTGCTATTACTCCAGCACGTCCAGAACCGGACACATCCATGGGTGGTGGTGGTGGTGGCGGCGGCGGCGGCCGCTGCGCTGGCGGCGGAGCTAGCAGAATTGGTGTGGCCTTGGGTTCCAAGGACGAGCTGAAGTGCCAAGAATGCAGCTGGTGCAGCTCGATGGATGTGGACGTCGAGGCAGAGAAGCCAACAGAGACGTCCTCCGGCAACGCGCTCTTGAGGTCAACCTTATGGCTGATGTTGTAAGACGGCGGCGTGTCCTTCCATCGCCCAGCCACAGCGTCATTTCCAGGACGCTGGACGGGTTGTGGTACCTGATCTCGGCGGACATGTTCCCGATGAGGGTGAAGCTCGGCAGGGTCTGGGTGGCCACCGACCTGATAGAGTTGACGTCGATGCCGACGTGGTCGTAGGTGTCGTTGGGGTCGTGCGCGATGGTGTCGTTGAAGGTGTCGAACTCCACCGCCACGAACCGGGCGTCGCCGGCAGCCACGGCGTCGGCGCTCTGGTTGGTGAGCCCGATGTTGTAGGCGTAGGAGCCGGACGGCAGGCTCGACGGGTAGGCGGCGGCGAGGAAGAAGGCCATGCCGGTGCCCTTGTTGTCGATGCCGTGGTCCCCGGCGGGTCGATGACGAAGGCGAAGCGCGTGGTGAAGCTGGCCACCTCGCCGGTGTCCTTGTCCCAGAGGCGCATCGGCCGGGCGTTGTACGACGCGCGGCCCGTGCTGTGGCCGATGCCGGACAGCCTGTTCGCCGTCACCTCGATCCACCCGCTGCTGATGTAGGCGTCGCCTTCCACCCTGATGTCCTTGCGGTCTTCTGGGCTGAAGCTGTCGTAGTTGAAGGACAAGGCGGCGACGGGAGCTAAGAAGAAGAAGACGATGAGGCCGACGGCGGTGCAAGTGGATGCCGACGTGATCGTCGTGATGCCAGCCATCGCGCGCCGGCCAAACCGCCGCCCAACAAATTCCGCGGAACTCCAGAGGAGGTGCACTGTCTGAAAACAAGGGCGTCGTCGTCGGCTTGACTGGAACAGCGAGTCTACTGCGTGCCACACGTTCAAGCAGGTAGGCTGCCTGTCGTCGGAATCGTACTCGGCACGGTTCCCAAGGTCCCCACTCTATATTAGGCATGTTTGGTTTGGGCTACTAAATTTTAGGAGCTACTAAATGGTTTAGTCACTTTTAGTAACTCCATAATTATTAAGGAGGACTAAAGCTCTTTTAGTCATATTTAGTCATAATGTTTAAAAAAATTACTAAAAAAACTAAAAGCTACTAAATTTAGAAGTGTGAACCACACGGGCCCCTTAGACGCGGACACGGGCTAGCCAAAAGGCCAACAGCCCCCAACACCCACTGCTAGTAACTCCGTGTTTAGTTGTAGGAATTTGGATTTTGGGTTACTGTAGCACGTTCGTTTTTATTTAGTAAATAGTATTCAAACATGGATTATTTAGACTTAAAACGTTCGTCTCGCAATTTCCCACCAAACTATGTAATTAGTTTTTCTTTTTGTCTACATTTAATGCTCCATGTACAGGCCATAAACATTCGATGTGACAGATATTATAGCAACTTTTTAAAAGTTGAGGTGAAACTAAACAAGGGTTAAAATCCAGGCACCTTTTATCGGAAGAAGAGCTTGTCGAGCTTTCCAGCTCAACCCAGCACTGAATCGTATAAAGATTAGCACCACGAGGCTTCAATCAATCTCTTTAATTTGGGGGAACGTCATGATTCGCCAAGGATAAGGCAATTACCTCTGCACGTTCCTTCGTTTGCACTGCCTTTGTTCATGTCTGACTACTGTAGCAGCATCCACAGCACCCAAGCTCCTTCTATAGCATACTACCTAGGTATTTTTATTTTTCTCTTATAACTCTCAAGTTTTGGATCATTAGATACCATAAATATCTCATCTAATGACTCTCTTTAATTGTACGAAATTGCATCATGTTAGGGAAAAAACAATGCATTAGATTAATTAAAGCACGTATTGAACAAAACTATAACTCTAAATAAATAAATAAAGAAACATTGCCATGCACCTTAACATTGTAAGTTTCAACATGAGGAGTTAAATATTGGGTATTTCTTATCAATAGCTTTTCATGTTCCTTCCTAAGGAAGAGCTTTTCATCGGCTTGCTATCCTAGAGGTCTGAGTGGTACAATATGTTCTACTCACCCAGTTTAAAATTACAAGGCTTTCTTTTTTTAGGCACATTGACAAAAGTTATATAACTAGAAAAGCCAAAAACGTCTTATAATTTGGATGGAGAAAGTAGCAAGCAAGGTCATCTTTTGTCTAAATTCTATCCATCGTCGACCTTCTTACCACCTAACACTATATCCTCATGTGTGCTACCAGACTTGGGGCGTGTTTGGTTCGTGCCTTCACCTTGCCACAACTCGCCACGCCGGACTTCCGCTCGTGTTTGGTTCATACCGAACCTGCGCCGAACTTGCGGCACGCCGCAACTGCCTAGGCGCTCTCTAGTTCATTTGGGATGCCAACACACGCCGCAGTTCGGGCGGCCGATTTCATCGCCGCGTTTCTGGCGCGACTGCATCATCGGCGACGTGCGTAGGCACGAACCAAACACGCCCTTGATCACCATGAGTGGGGAAACTTCTAGCGTCCTGTTTGCTTGGCTTATAAACCGTACTTTTTTAGCCAACGAACAATATTTATCTCTCACAACAAATCAGTCAACAGTACTTTCAGCCATAGCTTATCCGCCAAGCGAACGGGGCATAGGTCTGGTGCCGACATGCATGGATCTCTCTTCAGTTGATGGTGGCTTGGGCACATCGATTAGAGAAACAACTCTCTTGGCTCTTGGCTTGCTACCAATGATGGAGCCCAAGGCAAGCCCTACTTTCTTGTTTTTTCTTTAAAAAAAACTATAGTGGTTTGTTTCACAACACGGTCGGCCCGTCTCTCCAAAGTCCAAACCAACCTTCTGGACCCGATGACCCCAGTGCAGGCGCAGCGCCCGAGGGCCGAAGCCGAAAACGAGGCTCGACACCCAGCGCATACGTCATCCCGCACCGGCAAGTAGTAGTGCGGAGAAAAGAGATGATGAGTCAGCCGGGGGCGGGGAGCCATCGCCGGCTCACCGCCTCCCGATTCCGCGACGGCCCGCAGCCACAGGCCACCGGATAACGCACGGCGGAACCATCCAAAAACGCGGGAGCTTTTCCAGTTTCCCCATCAAAACCCCACCCGAATCGCGCCAATCAACCAACACCGGGAGCAGCAGCAACTCACGCCCCCCTCCTCTCCAGCTTCCGCGGAACTAGGAGCCGCCATGCAGCCCGACGCCAACGCCCCCTCCCACCGCCTCGCCCGCGTCGCCGCGCACCTGAACCCCCAGCGCTCGCAGATGGAGGAAGGCGCGGGCGCGTCCGCGCTGAGGCCCGCGGTGTGCCGCGCCAAGGGCGGCGCGCCTGGGTTCAAGGTCGCGATCCTGGGCGCCGCGGGCGGGATCGGACAGCCGTTGTCGCTGCTCATGAAGATGAACCCTCTCGTGTCCGTGCTCCACCTCTACGATGTCGTCAACACGCCCGGTGTCACTGCCGATATCAGCCACATGGACACCAGCGCTGTGGTAACGTACCCCCCGAACTGATGGATTTGGCGGCTTACGCACTTAATTAATTGATTTGTCACAATAGGCACCCAATTGATCAGTTCTGCAGCTTTTTAGTTTTCTACTAGTTGGTTTCACCAGCTCATTATGTTATTATTATGTTATTTGTTATTGTGAATCATTATGTTCGCTGATTGTTGTGGTTAGGCTACTGATGTTTTCAGAACACCGTTCACAACATTTGTTGTTGTACTTAAAAGAAAACCAACTAGAACTTCTGTTTATATTTACGTTACATATGCCAATTGAGTATATAGTTCAGGTCTTGGTGTCTGTAATGCCTAAAGAAACAGAGCACAAAGAAAAGGGGAAAAAAGATACAATTACTCTCTGGAGTTTGAAAAGAAAAAAAATGGTGTAAACAGACTACGAGTATCTCTTAAAAAATGTATTTGAACTCCAATATTTTTCAAACAGCTTAAATTTGATTATACACTGTTTCCTTGACCCAAATTACCTAGGTGAAAAAAACTTCAAATGTGAACATCCACTTAGTCCAGCTAATAATTCTGGTAAAACTTCTTTTCAGGTCCGTGGCTTCCTTGGGGCACAGCAGCTTGATGCAGCACTTACAGGAATGGACCTTGTAATCATACCCGCTGGTCTGCCTAGGAAACCAGGAATGACAAGGGATGATTTATTCAACAAAAATGCTGGGATTGTTCGTACACTTTGTGAAGGCGTTGCAAGATGCTGTCCTAATGCAATTGTGAATTTGATCAGCAACCCAGTGAACTCAACTGTCCCCATTGCTGCCGAGGTTTTCAAGAAAGCTGGAACTTATGATCCCAAGCGTCTTCTTGGAGTGACAACGCTCGATGTTGTGAGGGCTAACACCTTTGTGGTATGAAGCCTAATACATAGCATCTCTTGAGAACCTGGAATACTTGTGTACTCTAGTAGGGTTGTTGTACTTCTCAATTTGGTAATATGCATTTCTGCTTCATATTGTGTATTGTAGGCCGAAGTGCTTGGAGTTGATCCAAGAGATGTCAGTGTTCCTGTTGTTGGTGGGCATGCTGGGGTAACTATATTGCCCCTCCTCTCCCAGGTACTGATCATATGCTGATTTCATCACACGGAAATGATAATATTGAAATATTATCTAGTTTCTATGACACTAGGTGCTGATTTAAAACCTGTTTATCTGCAGGTCACACCTCCAAGCTCATTCACTCAAGACGAAATCAAATATTTGACAGACCGCATACAGAATGGTGGCACAGAAGTTGTGGAGGTACAATGCTATTTGACTTTACTGCCTGAAGTTAGGTCTAACTGAAGCGATATAGCGAATATTGCTCTGCTATAGTCTAAGCTCTTCATCTGATATTCACTGTGCCAAAACAGAGATGAGCTTTACATGATCGACTTTTTTGTCCATCAAACATCTGGTGAACGTGCATCTCTAACTGATACATATTATGTATGTACGTATTATTTTCTCTGCATAAAGCTTACATAGTGATGTTGTTAGTGGAGAAATATATAGCGCAAATCCATCTTTCAGTGCTGTTATGTATATATGATTTATGTCGATAAATTGATTGATTTCAGTTTAACGCACTTGTTTTATTGCCGGGAGTCGAGACAGCAAGACTAAGTATTTGGCCATGCTTGAGTTGTGAGGGCTACCTGTGGTTGCAACATTGATAAACAATGAGATTCTTCTAGCTGAAGGCCTACGGCATACTCTTTTGCATGCCCTTGTGCATTACACATTAGTTCTAACAATTTCTCAATCTTTAAATATGAGTTTAAGGAAAATATCACAAATGTAACAGAATGGCTTTAAAGAACCACAATGAAATTGATGATATCATTCATCGATCAAAATTGCATACCTGCAGCTGCATATCCTGATGCATTATACATCTCTGGAACTACCACACGTCCATTTTGACTGCTTCCTGAAGTAGTTTCCAGTTAATTGAAAAAAATTAGTAATGAACGTTGTTTTCATTGATTTCAGGCAAAGGCTGGATCAGGCTCTGCGACTCTGTCAATGGTTGGTTATACATATACATGATAGCTTACTTTAGGTAATCAAAAGTTTAGTCTCTATACTAAAAGAAAAAAAAAAACTCAGGCTTTTGCTGCTGCAAAATTCGGTGATGCATGCTTGCGAGCTATGCGGGGCGATGCTGGCATTGTGGAATGCTCATATGTTGCATCCGAGGTATACTTACACGAAATCTGTATATTTCTCCTTCACATACCAATATACCATCCGAACATCGACCCCTTTCTTATTTCCGTTTTTCCATTTGGCATCAGGTGACAGAACTGCCGTTCTTTGCAACAAAAGTGAGGCTTGGCCGTGGCGGTGCTGAGGAGATCCTCCCTCTTGGACCTTTGAATGATTTTGAGAGGTACCCTTGCTATACACACTCAGTCGCTTAATAATGTGGTTCCATTGCGTCAGAATTGTTAGATAATGAATTGAATTCTCTCGATTCTCCGAAATTCATTGGCCTAATGCTTCTTCGATCTCTGGGAAAACAGAGCTGGTCTGGAAGCGGCAAAGAAGGAACTGAGCGAGAGCATTCAGAAGGGCATCGCTTTCGTGACCAAGTGAAGTGATACGAAGGGATCGTCCCTGAGATCCGGACCATACATAGATATTAGATAGATATAAGAGTGTTGTGATACAGTGCCCTATATTTGTAATACCACTTTTGTAAGACCACAGTAAAAAATAAGGCTAATTACTCTTTAGCAACTGTAACCATTTCCTTGGCATGAAATAAATCTTTCGTCTTCATTAGCAGACAACAAAGGTGCTGCCATTAGTGCATAGAGCTTCTTGACTAGCCCCGTGGCATCTCGTTCCTGCGGGAATGTCCGTGTCTCGCGTGTTCGCCGAGCCGAGGGACTCGAGCCTCAAGAGACGCCGAGTCGGAGTGGTGGTAGCAGTAGCAGAGCATGGTCGCGATGAGTATTCACGCTACGTGCGGTGCGGATTGCAACCGGCCACGGATGAGTACGTGCCGACGGTGCTGTGCCTGTTGTGTGCTGTGCTGGACGGTGGGTGAGCCATGGCGCCGCAGGAACAACAGATTGGCAGTAGAGACTGGAGAGTGGTGGTACGCGAACGCGACGACGATTGCCAGTCCTAATAAAACCGATATAAGTCAGGCCACTATGGGCTGTCGTAGAGGTGGTTGTGTATCTCGGCCCAACTAGTGGGCTGTTGTAGAGGTTGCTGTGTATCTTGGCCCAACTATAAAAAAAGCCATCCAGTATTCCAGTTCTACAAATTCTGAACTCTTAAGCATAGAGCAACTCCAAGAGATCGAGTTGTAAAAATAGATGGTTAAACTTATGATTTAGCCAATCTTTAAAATAGAAATTCTCGTAAAAAAACAGAAAACTTCAACAGCCTTTCTAGTATGGCGAGGCAGATGGCTAGCGTCACATGCAAGCTATATTTACCATGCGAGAATTCGGGGATAGATGACTTGCTAGTTTAGAAATCCAGATACAATCTGTTGGAGGTGCTCTTATTTTAAGGGAGTGTTCGGCTGCCATTATAAGCCGGTTTATAAGCTGGCTTATAAGTCATAGTATAGTATTTTTCTCTCCCAACAAATTAGCCATACAAATCAGCACAGATAGCTTTACGAGCAGAGCCTCATTGTCATCCAACTCGCAATTTTCACATGAACAGCTGTTGCGTCTCCCGCAAGATTCCAGATAGCGGGTATAGCATGGCTCTAGCTCTGCAATAGTATTTTCACTGAGCCAGGAGCTATGATATTGGTGACGTATTCCGCAATCGCGTGGTAGGAAGTGTGGTAGTGAAGCTACGGCCCGAGAGCACAGTACGGAAATCAGACTCCCCGTTCATTCTTGCAGCGGGTGTTTTGCAACTGCGTGGTGTGATAGTGGAGGTACGGCCTGAGAGCACAGTACGAGAAATCGGACTTTCTATTCCAATAACTCTGGCATGTTGTGATCGCTCTTTAAGTGTTCAAACTTCATTGTGAGTGAAGTTGTTCAATTCTTAATGTATGACACTCATCCAATTCGGATCCTTGAGAGCTTCATCTATGCTAGTAGGCTCAATGCAAGAAACAAAGAAGTGATGTTCAATAAATGAAGAAAACTTTTAAAAGCGAGTCATCACACCCCTTGAAGGACTCCCAATGATCAGATCTTGTGGGTGAGCTTGAAGTAGTGGCTTGCTTCTTCTATCAATCACATGTGAAGGAGGTTGCGGAGCATCAACATCTTAAGCTTGTGCTACCAGTTGATCTTAGGAAACATATGTATCTTCATTTGGTTGTCTTCTATCTTTGTCATCATCTTATGGCACATTTTATGAAGAGGGCATATCAATCACTTGTACATCATCTTCATCTTCTTTTCGTCTGATGGCTCCAACCTGCATGTTCTTTATAGCCTTCCTCAATGATTTATCACCTACATCATCAAGATTCCCATGTGCTTCTTGGAAACCGTTAGATTCATCGAACTTCATATCACATGTTTTCTTTTACCAAGCCAGTGGCATGGTTGAATACCCAATATGCTTTGGACTTCAATGAGTAACCAAGTAAGAAGCCAATATCACAACGTCTTTGAAACTTTCCTAGGTGTTGTCGTTTCTTATAGATGTAGCATTTGCAATCAAACACCCAGAAGAAAGAGATATCCGGCTTCTTCCCATTGAGCAACTCATAGGGGGTCTTCTCAAGCAAATGGTCAGGGAATATGTGGTTGGATACATAGCAAGCGGTGTTGATAGCTTCGACCCAAAACCTCTTCGGTGCGTTGTACTCATCAAGCATAGTTCTTGCAAGTGTGACCAACGTCCAGTTCTTTCTCTCTACTACACCATTTTGGCCCCGTTCGCTTGTCTGAAAAAAAGAAGCCAAAACACTGTAGCGGCTGGTTGTGTGAGAGAGAAATACTATAGCGGCTGGTTGATAAATAGTACCCTGTGAGGAGGAACCAGTCGGCTGGTCTGAAAATCAGACCAGCGAACTGGCCCTTTGTTGAGGAGTGTAAGTTGCGGAGATCTTATGTTTGATCCCAACTTCATCACAATATTCTTCTATGTTTGTGTTGTCAATTTATTTTTCATTGTCAGTTCTTATTTTCTTGATCTTCACATTAAATTTATTTTGTGCTTTTTTGGCGAACTTCTTGAATGTTGATGCAACTTCGGTCTTGTCTTGAAGAAAGAACACCCAAGTAAATCTTGAATAATCATCAGCTATCACAAGACAATAGAAATTGCCTTCCACACTTGCATAAGTTAGGTCCCTTCAGAAACTAGTTTGCTAGCATGTTAGGTAATGTATGAAGTACTATGCTGCTATGTGATACATCTGGTATTTGTAACTAGTGAGATTGTGAGGTGCCCTTAACTGTTGAAGGTGCCCTTACGTTTCTCAAGCATGCTTGCATATATAAACAGAAAGTACGTATGATTCCTGACAATATTTATCGAGTGGAGACAGTAGCTTACAACATCTTAGTTTACTGCAGAATAATCCATGGTTAGAACAATTGTTTCTACATAAAGCAAATCTAACTAAAAAATTTAAAATTACTGCAAAATAATCCATGGTTAGGACAATTGTTTCTATTTAAAACAATTTTAAATAAAAAGTATTTTTTTTAAAAGACTCAGACTGCATGAGCTGGTTTGATGACTTAGCAGAACGCTGCTGATTCGACCGTTGGTGAACAACCCTCGTCGGCCCCTCGCTACTGTCCCCCAACTTGAAATCAAATACCTCAGATCTGGATTCAAAACAGGTCAGACAGGAGAGAGGGAGCCCACTCACGTAAGCTTAGGTTACTACCAGCAGGGTTGACCCATCGTGAAAACTCCACCACGTGATCCACATGGCGGAGGCTGCGACGCCTCGATCGGAGAACCGGTGGTGCCTCAGGCGGCGACGTGTCGCGCGACGGTCCGCAGCGCCACGCGGTGTGAAGCCAGCAGCGGTACGGCAACACCGTCCGACACAGGGGGCGCAGCTGCGTCTCCATGCCGAGGCACCGAACCTGCGGCCAGAGCAAGGCACCCACTTGGCATGGCGACACGACGACGACAGGAGCGGTGGCTATTAGAGCGGTGGGCTGGATGCACGCCGAAGATGGGGTGGTGGCACATTTGCGCTCAGCGGTGCATCATCAATGATGGCGGCGGCCTGGAGCGACGACACCGACGCGGCTCGAGGCGGGATGGTGGCTACCCTTTGCCTGCTGCGGACGGTGCTTCGTCGACGACTCCAGCGGCATAGCGCGGCATCACTGATCCAGGATGCTGGAGAGATTCGGCGGCGGGGCCATTTTATTCCTTGCTTTGTCAGGATCTCCATCAAGCCCGAGTACTCTCCTCGTCTTATTACAGGAAATGTGTGTTCCTATTATAATAATATTTGATTTCTTATTATCCTCTTATTTGTCTCCTAATTGCTAGAAGCCTAGAACTTAAACTAAAAAATAACCCTTTGACTTGTCTTCACCATGATTTAAAACCTTTTTTTTTACTAGTGACCTAAGTAGTATAATATGTTTAACTATGTTTAAAGTAGAACTGAAATGACTTTCTGTCTTGTTTTAACCGTGATATGAGACCTTTTTCTTACAGTGGTGATTAAAGGGAAAGAATCATTCTAGGAGCAGTGTTTGGTTTGGATAATTGTTGGTTTATTAACCAAACATGGAGAGAGGGAGTGGAGAATGAGAAGGAGAGCCAAATGAGTGGAAGGCAAGTGAGCTCTCTCCACCTTCCTCTTTTATAGGAGAGGTGGAAGGAGAGATTTTCATTATTTTTCCTAGTGAGTCTTGTATTTTATAAAAGAACCTCTAGGGGCTATAAATAGGCCCTAAATATTATCTTACAAGCCCCTAAGCCATGTAATTGGACCCTATAAAAAACTAATGGCACCCTAACATAAAAAACACCCTCAACAGTAGCCCCTCGGCTATTCGGTTTTGATCGAAATAAAGTACAAGACCCAGTAGCTGAATACAACTAAGTGTGGCATAATTACAACTCAGTTTCAACACGCGGCTCTTGTCTATACAGAGATATTCTATGGATGATTTTATCTTTAACTAGTCTTCGGTGTCCACCCTCGCTCAAACCTCCGCGACTCTGTCTTTGTCTGCTTGCTCCTTCGTATGGCCTTGAGCCCTTGATACCTTATTTTCATAACTGAGCCATCACCGAAGACATTGATGTAGCCGAGGTAGGCGAAGCGGTCGACGTAAGCGAGGTAGTTGCAGATGACCACGATACGCCTTCAAGCTTTCACTCACAGGCGCCAGGCAAGAGTTTTGTCTTCGGGCGGAGTTTTTGTCCAGTGTGCTCTTCGCCAGCCCCTCTTGGCTAGCGCTTGTAACAAATTCTTTCATGTGCTTGAAGTTGACGGCGTAGGCATGGTTGATGTCACAAATGTCGTAGATGGAGATCCCCCGCACTCCAATTGACGTGAAGGCGGTGTTGATTATGGTGAAGCTGATAGCGAAGACCCTTGCCAAAATGTTGAAGAAGGTGTAGCCAATGATGTCAAAGTCGAAAACCCGTTCCGAAATGTTGATAAAGGCATAGTCGATGGAGCCAAAGTCGGCGACGAAGCCCCTTGCCGTTACTCGAACAAAGTCTAGAACAATGGGTCACCGAAGTTTCAATAGCGAAGTGGGTAGCGAAAGTGAGAGCTAATGATGCAATTATGGGATATTGCCCTGATGAGATTTGTTGCTTTAGCGTTGGTATGATCGCATTGGTGTCTTATCATGTTCTCTTTTGTGGGGCAAGATGGGCGAGAGATAGCGAAGAGTGTCCCTCAGGATTTTTACATACTTTGGCGCGGCGAGAGGGTGAGGAGTCACGAAATGAGCTCCTCAGTGCTTTTAGATTACTTTGGCACCAACCCATACTTTTTGAGGCGAGGGGGCTAGAAACGACGAAATGAGCCCCTCAACGTTTTTAAGTTAGTTTGGCACAAACCCAATACCTTTTGAGGCGAGGGGCTAGAAGCGGTAAAATGAGCCCCTCGGTGCTTTTTTAGATTAGTTTGGCATCGACTTCCATACCTTTTGAGGTGATGGGGCTAGAAATAGCAAAATGAGCCCCTCGGCGCTTTTTTAGATTAGTTGTATTCAGCATAAAAACTGCACTCTGGCTTTGGTGTTCAACAAGGTTGTGTTCATCTAGAGTATCAGCTGAGAAGTCCGTAGGGAAGAAGACGATGAAAGAATTTAAATAGACTATTGCACCTTATTTATTTGAGGATTTTTTATATGTAATTTAGCGATGTATTGTGCTAAGTTTTAATATAATAATTCCCCTTCCATTCGGGGAAAAATATAAGTATTTAATTACCTGTGTAATAAAATTAAACATATCCATGTTTCTCTTGACAAAACCGCTAACCAAAAACTGGGATCCCATATCCTGAGCTTTTTTAGCATCCGGAGGAGACTGTCCTAAATCATGTACTCCCTCCATCGCAAATTATAAGTTATTATTTTATAATTTTTTAAAGAGTCAATGTATCTCGAGTTTGACTAAATTTATATAATAAAATAATAACATCTATTATACGAAATAAGTATCATTCGGTTCTTTATTAATTGTATTTTTATAGTATACCTATTTAATGTTATAGATCTTTGTAATTCTTTCTATAATTTTGGTCAAACTTGAGATACTTTAACTTTTAAATAAAGTTAGAATAATAATAACTTATAATTTGGAACCGAGAGACTTATACCTTTCTATTTAAAACCTCGTTCGTCTTGCGTGTAGCGCCTTCGTGTGTTTTCCTCGGTGTACAAGGGTATATATACACTGTACACTACACGTTTCCACTAAACATTTCCATGTGATGTACTCCTACGTTGATACAATACATAAGCTACTGTGTACTGTCCGAAACCAAACACCACAGGATTAAAAGCTCAGACCGGCCCGCGATCGAATGCAAAAGTAGAGGAGAAAAGTCGCGTCCATAAAGACTCCTCTCTCAGGCAGTCGTCAGACTAATGGGCATGGCAGGCAGCACTCCTACTTTCAGAAGATTACACGCCTGCCTACTTGAATAATGCTTGTGCGCTGAAGAGTGAAGAGCCATCGCCCAATAGGCCAGTCCTTACAGCACGGGCGTCTGGCGTGCCCCTTGTCGTGCGACTTGCATGCTGTCGCTGCCATGCATGATGAAGCAGGCAGATCCATATCCATATGGTCCCTCCCGGGAGCGGGGAAGGCGTGTTCAGCTCAACTGCTCGCACTCACGCCGCATCCACCTCACAGTCACACACACAGGATGACAGGAACACCCAACCGACACGACACATGAATTCCCTCCCTTCCCTAACACAAACTGCTCCGGACCGAACCGGCGGCCTTGTAACAGTTTGACCTGCGTTCACTGCCGCCGCTCGATCTTCGCGCGGCAGGTCGTCGCGCGTCGTGGCCGCGGACCACCCACGCACACCCGGCCTCATGTCGCGTAGCGTTCATCTCGTAGCCGTAGTGCATGCGTGCCTCGCAATCGCATCGTCGGGACGGCGGCGGGGCCGGTCTCTGGAAGCCATAATAAATCCGTTTGGACGGGGGTCGGGGTCCAGTTCCAGTAGAGATGGACCAGGGGAGTGTGTGCGTGCATGTGAGAAGAGACATATTGGTTGACCTTGTCTTTGTCACCAAAGGATCGTCCAAAGGCTGGCCTGTAAACGCTGCAGAATCCTCCCCCACGGTCCTGTTCCGTTTTTTCGGTGGTGCGTGCACTTTTTACGCTTTGTGGTGGATGTGGATACAGGAATTTTGCGAGGGTTGGTGGTGTCTCTCCATCAGTCCCACCCATACATGCCAGCCCGATCTTTCGAGCAACTTGCCTCCGGAGTCGATCGGCTTTGCCGTTCGCCTGCTCAGCCTTCACGTTTCTCTTCCGGTCCGACGATGATGATGCTGTTCCGGCGCTCCCCGGTGGCTGGCATCGGCAATCATTATTGGCTTCGTCGTCGCTCCCCGGTGTCCGGGGCGGAGACGCCGAGTGCTCTGCTAGCCCACTATCGCAGCGGCAGCCAGACGGAGCGGGTGAAAGCTAGCATTGACCCCGGCCGCGCCAGGGCCACGAGCACTGCTGCTGCGTCGTCGATCGGTCAGGCGACCAGAGCGCACGCACGCAGGCGGGCAGGGGCATCAACCTGACACCACCACGGTTCCATCCACGAACGCCAACGGGGAGTCGGGAACGGCATGCATGGCTTTCCTTGCTGGCACGGAACGGAAGCCCACAACTGCGCTGCGCTCGCTTTCGCCCTGACACTCACGCTGATCGCTGCTGGTGTGCACGGGAGAAGGAGATCGAGATTGGTCGACTTTTTGACCCGCGTCGCAACTTGCAAACAGGTCCAGCGGCCGGTGCCCTGCCCGGTGATCACCAGTCTGACCAACTCGCACCCTGCTCCTGCCTGGCTATCTTTGCCGTTCCGGATCCGATCCGCATGCCTTCGTCACATTTGCTCGTACGATTTTGCCCCCGTCCTTCCCGTCCATCCCCACGAAAAATGCCCTGGTACCAGCCCATCCGCGCGATGATGCTGCCTGCCTCCGCTCCCCTGTGACAACGGCAAGGCAATCATGCCTGGCTCGGCTCATCACCTCCGTCACCGGCGCGGCTCACCACTGCGCCTACGGCATGCATGTGGGCACGGTCAGGGAGCCAGTAGCCAGAAAGCACTGAGCCACTGACCGACCCTTCGTCAGGCACTCAGGCGCGCCACTGCTCAGCCTGTTTGCTTTGCTGATAAGCCATGACTGAAAATACTGATGGTTAATTTATGGTAAAGGAAAAATATTATTCGTTAGCTAAAAAAGTATAGTTTATAAGCTAAAGCCAACAGGGCGACTATCGCATCAGTGCATCTGCGTCGTCGTCCGTCAGACGATCAGGAACTCTGAACACGCGCGTACCCACAACTCCACAAGACGGGGACGGGTGCAGGGCTGCAGGCATGGCTTTTTCTGGCGCGGAAGCTCTCGTCTGCCCCTGTACGGACGTCGAACGGGTGACAGCAACGGTCGACGTCCATCCCCATCAGGTTTCAGAGCCTCTCAACCTGGCCTCGCTGTTCCTGGATTGCCCCAATCAAAACACCGGAGTAATGACATTATAGGAGTAGAGTATTGTATATTACCCCCTCTCTATATGTATTAAAAAAATGTAAGTTTTAGATTTAGAGGCTCTACACTGCTCTGGAGGAACAGCGACAGTGCACGAAGAAATCGCAGGAGGGGCCATTGTTCAGATCAGATGATTCCCTTTTCTCTCTCTCTCTTTATTTTCCTTACTTTTTCTTTGCAAAGAATTCTTTTTTCGGTTGCCTTTTGTCATCTGCTTTATGTGTGTGTTGTGTGCGTCTTTAAAAAACAACCATTGAACAAAGTTTTTTTTCTTTTCTTTCAGAAGATCATTAGCCATTACTGCAATTGAATGAATGCGTGGTGAGAGTGAGAAGAGAAGGGTGTTTATTTTGCAATTTGTCGTGCTGAACATTTGATTCCTGAACCTGATAGTCACTCTTGATCACCTAACAATAGGATATGGACAGACCTATGTACGAACTAGTTGCATCATCTCAGTAAGCTAGTGCACTGGTACAGCAGTACTTGACGAGGTGATCAGGTTCGTTATCTTTGAACAATGCTCCACTCGCTTTCACTTAACACGGACGGAAGCATCTGCTAACTGCTGATCTGCAGTTGCTGTTGACGTTACGCAGAGGGCAAAGCATCTGCTTACCGAGCCGTTTCTTTCGTGCACTCCCTTTGAAATTCTGGCCCAGCCGTCTGCTTTGAAGAGATATACAGATCAACTTCTTTTGTGCAACAACAAAAGACGATAAAAAAAGTGAGAGAAAGCAGCAATCAGATGCTCTGGTAGGGTATCTATCAATTCATCTTGCAAACAGGCTCTCTCTTTGGGACCAATGCAGCTTAAGATCTGACTTCAAGGCCTTTAGTTATGGCCCACTTCCAGTGTTTACACAGAAGCAGAAAGAACTTAAAGATCTTGGTTCCATAACAAAGATTCTGGCGCTAAATTTGACAGAGTGCACTTGATACTTCAGTGCCTACTACAATATTAGAGAAGGGAAATCAAAGGCTCTAGCAATGTAACTCAACTCGCTACAGACTCCTACTACATTGCAGCAGCAAATGAAAACATGGCAAACTGGAAACAACCAACCACAAACTTGAATATGTACAGCACAGGAGGCCAAACTTACTGCATCCTAAATTACGACCTAAGCTTGAGAGATCGAAGCACGGATTTTGCAAGGAATGGTAACGTTTTCAATTTCGGTGACTCAGATGCTGATGAGATCTGGAGGTGGCGATGACGGAGAGCTTGTTTGCTGCTGCTGACCTCTCGCTTCGACGGTTGGTGCTTCATTGGTCCCAACTGGTGCTGGATGTAGAGGACTGGATGCAGAACCGTCACCGGAATTTGGAACCTCCTCTCCTTGCTTGGTAGATGGCTTTGGAAGCTCACTTAGGATCTGCACAACCTCCCTCATCGTCGGGCGCTGCACACTTTGCTCCTCAGTGCAGAGCAATGCAACATAGAAGACATGCATCACCTCGTGCAGCGGCACAGTTGAGAGCCTTGGGTCCAGGATCTTCATCACTTGTTCTTTGCTTGAGTCTGTCATCATCTTTGCCCATTGGACAATGTCAACACCATCGCCAAACTCACCTACAGGCTTCCTTCCAGTGACAAGCTCAAGAAGCACAACACCAAAGCTATAGACATCACTCTTCTCATCGACCTTCAGTGTGTATGCATATTCTGGATAGCCACGGATGACAACGAAGAGCAAGGTCAATCAATTGGAAAATAAAATTTAGTAGTCAGCCATTTTGTAAACCAAAAGCAATGACGTAGATGTAAAGAGAAATACAACAGAAGATACACATAAAAAACCATTGAACATTACGATCCTGAACGTGTAGACAGACATCATAAAGTTTTAACAGAAGATACAACAATGAAGTAACTGATCTTCAGTAAATGTTAAAGGCTAAGAGAACTAGTAGAGAGATATTATAACAGAAACCACGTAGATAAGCACCAATACTCATCAAACAGTATAACAATGAAGTTTTATAGCTTTAGAGACATAGTTTTATAGCTTGAACAATGTAATAACTATAAGCATTCTAAACTTATGATGTGTCTCGATATATTCAGATGAGTACTCTATTCATATTGAACTGGATCAGGAAGGGTTGATTTTTACCTGGCGCTATGTAGCCATATGAGCCTGCGATGGCGGACATGCATTCAGATGCCCCAGAATCCTGCAAGAATTTTGCTAGCCCAAAGTCGGCCACATGAGCTTCAAAGTTGGAGTCAAGAAGTATGTTATTTGACTTGACATCCCGGTGAAGTATCAAAGGTGAACAATCATGGTGCAAGTAGCAAAGCCCCTTGGCTGCCTCAATAGCAATGCTGTATCGGGTATCCCAGTGCAGGTGCCCCCCTTTCTTGCCATGGAGCATCTCCCCAAGGCTGCCATTGGGCATATACTCATAAACCAGCAGATTAGTCTCATTGTTTGAGCAGAAGCCTAGAAGGCGCACAATATGACGGTGTCGAATTCTACCAAGTGTTTGTATCTCTGCGGAGAATCCATGATCATGTGATGAGCCACGGCCCATTGCTGGGAGTCTCTTCACAGCTACAAGTTCACCATTCGGCATTGCCCCCTTATACACAATCCCAGCACCACCTTTGCCAATAATGTTCTCCTCTTTCAAGCAATCCAGCACATCATCACTGGTGAAGTCCAGGCGCTGGAATGCAGTGAGTTTCCATACTCGCGCTTCACTAGCTTTCTTCAATGACCGAGCCTTCAGAATTGCCGCAGCAGCAAATGCAATGGAGCAAATCAACAAGCCAAGGACAATGAGCAGCTTGACCGTATTGCTCAGCCCACCATGGCCATGGGCAGTGTGGTCGGTGCCAGCGATGCCTGCGCTGCATGGACCGAGGTATGGTCCACACAGGCCTGGGTTGCCAACGAAAGATGTGGCATTGAAGTAGCTGAACTGGCCAGTCCCTGGCACAAGCCCAGACAAGTTGTTATAAGAGAAGTCGACCGCCGTCAAGCTCTGCATCGTTGCAATGGATGGAGGTATCTCTCCATCAAGGTGGTTCCTGGACAGGTTGAGGTAGTTCAGTATTCGCATTCCAGAGATGGCCGGAGGTATCTTCCCAGAGAGGTTGTTTTGGCTCATGTCCAAGTAAGTGAGAAGCCGGCATTTCCCAATCTCCGGTGGCACACCTCCCTCAAACTTGTTGCTGCTAAGGTCAGCCTTGGAGAGCTGCTGCAGCCGCCCAATCTCCGGAGGTATGGCACCAGAGAACGCGTTCTGATCAAGCAGCAGCTTCTGAACACCAGAGAAGTTCCCAAGAGATGCAGGCAATGCTCCCGTAAGCTGGTTGTTGGACAGGCTGATCTCGCCAAGGTTAGGAGCCGCAGCACCGATCACAGCCGGGAAATTACCAGTGAGGAGGTTATCTTGCAACTCAACTTGAGTCAGCTTCGGCAATTCGAATAGCCCCTTCGGAATTGAGCCATTCAAGTAGTTCTCCCCGAGACGGACACGGCTCAAGGACTTGCACTGGCCGAGTGAGTCTGGGACGGCACCGAACAAGAAGTTGCCGAGCGCGATGAGCGTCTGCAGGTTGCCCCCGGCGCAGAGCTCCGGCGGCAGCGTGCCGGTGAGCTTGTTCGACGAGAGGTCGAGCAGCTGGAGGCGGCCGTTGCGGCCGAGGCTGCGTGGCACACCGCCGGTGAAGTTGTTCTCCCACAGCTGCAGCACCTCGAGGCTGGGCAGGTCGCCGACGAAGTCGGGGATGTCGCCGCGCAGCTTGTTCCGGAACAGGTTGAGCAGCGTCAGGTTCTTGAGCTCGGAGAAACTCGCCGGTATCTCACCGGTGAGCGCATTGTTCGACAGGTCCAAAGAACTGAGGCTCTTGAGGTAGCCCAGCTCCGAGGGTATGCTGCCGGTGAGGCCGTTCACCTGCAAGAAGAGCG
Organism: Miscanthus lutarioriparius; assembly: GCA_904845875.1. Lineage (NCBI taxonomy): Eukaryota > Viridiplantae > Streptophyta > Magnoliopsida > Poales > Poaceae > Miscanthus > Miscanthus lutarioriparius. The sequence continues at coordinate 130,792,483 of CAJGYO010000002.1, read as the reverse complement.
TATCCAGATTCTGCAGCCTCCCAAGCTCCGGCGGGATTTCGCCGGAGAGCCCACAGTTGGCGGCGTCGATGCGGACGAGCTCGGTCAGGTTCCCCAGCTCCGGCGGAAGACCACCGGTGTAACTGTTGTAGTAGCCAATGTAGAGCTCCCTGAGGCTGGTGAGGTTCCCCAGCTCGGGCGGTATCTTGCCGGAGAGCTCGTTCCCGGAGACCGCAAGGTACTGCAGCCTGGGCCACCGGCCGTACTCCGGCGGTATCTCCCCGGAGAAGAAGTTGCCGCCGAGGTGCAGGTGGCGGAGCATGGTCATGTGCGTGACCTCGAGCGGCAGCGTGGCGCTGGTGAGGTTGTTGTTGTAGAGGTCGAGCACCCGGAGCGCGCGGAGCCGCGCGAGCGCAGGCGGGAAGGAGCTGTTGAAGGCGTTGTTGGAGAGGTTGAGGTGGACGAGGAGCTGTAGGCGCGCGAGCGACCGCGGGATGGGCCCGTAGAAGCCGTTGGCGGCGACGGAGAGGCGCTGCAGGCCGCGGAGCCGCGACAGCGCCGGCGGGAGCGCGCCGGACAGGTTGAGCCCGGAGACGTCGAGCCCAACGACCACGCCGCCGGAGCCCCGGGGCGCGCAGGTGACCCCCGCCCACGTGCAGTGGTCGGAGGAGGCGGCGTCCCAGGACGCGAGCGCGCCGGTGGGGTCGGAGAGCGCCGCCTTCGCGGCGAGCAGCGCGTCCGCGTCCGTGTCCGTGCCGCTGCCCGCCGCGCCGGCCGCGCCCGCGGCGACGGCCAGGAGCAGGAGCAGCGGGAGGAGGCGCATTGGGGTTCTCTTTTCTCGGGCGCGGCGGCGGTGGGGCGGAGGGGGGAGGAGAAGAGTGGGCGAGAGGCGGCTTGGCTCACACTCTCGGCGAGGAGAGTGCGGACAAGAGCGTGGCGACTGGCGAGGGGTGTGCTTGCTGTGGGTTTGAGTTTGAACGCTCACTAAACTATAGGATATCAATCAATCAAAATGGATTTTTTTTGGTTCTTTTGGGGTCGTGTGTGTTTCCTTCTGGGGATTGGGCTGCTTTTATAACGTGATCTCGGGGTCTCTCGGTATCGAATGGATAGATGGACATGGGCAGTTTTGACTTTTGGCTAACGATTAATCCATTGCAGTGCTCATGGAGTGCCAGTAGTACTAGTGTACTCCTAGTAAACCTTTTTCTCGACTATCCGTTTCCGTATTTAGAAAAAATACAGAAATGAGACGAGGGGTATTTCCTTGGTGTTGTAGGATCATTTTTAGTCAAAATAGACCTATATTCATCTTGTATTTATGAATTCGAGATGAGTTTTAGCATCTGTTATGGAAACTAGGTATTTATATAATAATTAAAAACATAAGATCATCCTGAGGAGCACCAGGAAACTCATGAGACACATTTAACTTTTAACATATAGAGTTGGTACACTATAAGCTATGTCATGACTCATGATATTAGCTTAGATCTTTCGGTTTTCATCTGTATTTGTTTCTTTCAGACTTTTAGTATTCTCAAATGTCCCATTTTCATTTTTTGTTCCTAGCTATCTCAATCCCGTTCCTGCTAGGGCATACCTAGGTAACGTCGAGTGTAGGTGCGGATAGTGTAAATACTCATGCATAGCAGATTGCATATCGGTTAAAATTTCATATCCATGTCTATATCCGCGTGTAAGATTTTGTACTTACGCTCGCTCCCGTCAGGTTACAATACACGTGGATACGCTCACCCACAATTTATATTATCACTAGAATATCAACTAACGGCTAAAAAGCGCCCGTAGACAAAATATTTTACTCATATCCACATCCATGTGTAGAATTTTGTACCGACGTTCACACATCGGGTACAATACGTCCTTAGGCACCGGCGGCGATTCAAAAAATGCTAATATTATTTAGACTCTTTTTCATCATTGATGCCTCCATATAAATGAATGACAAGGCCTTGGCGCATCAAGAAATGTAAGGTTAACTTGAAAATTATCCTCAGTATTATGCGTCCCGTCAACCCTTCGGCGTGGTTTCCGTTTTCGATGACCAAATACGGAAACAAAAAATACTCTAGTTAACAGACTTTTGTCGTCCGTTTTCGTGGTAGCCGGGATTTTTTGAAACACAAACATATGAAACGGGCGCCGCAACGCTTGCTGAGACAGTCAGATGGTGGTGAACGGATGATACGAATAGGATTCCACACGAGTACGAGGCCCACCCGGTCATCCCCCATCAACGCGCGTGCGTGGGATTCCATACGTATAGGATTCCGTATCGCTACGACTGCGTACGTGTGCGGTCTACGAGTAAGGTGGTGTTGTATAGGATTCCGTATCGCTACGACTGCGTACGTGTGCGGTCTACGAGTAAGGTGGTGTTTGTTTGCCCTTCTAGATTTTAATCACTATCCCATCGAATATTTGACATATGCATAGAGTATTAAATATAAATTAATTATGAAACTAATTGTATAGTTTGTGACTAATTTGCAAGATGAATCTTTTAAGCCTAATTAATCCATGATTTAATAATGTGGTACTACAGTAAATATGTGCTAATGATAGATTAATTAGGCTTAAAAATTCGTCTCGTGGAGTATCGACGGATTATGTAATTTATTTTTTTATTAGTATCCAAACACCCATACAACATCCTTCCAACACACCTTCTAAATTTTAGTCACTAGATCAAACACCACCTGAATATCGACACTGTGCTGCTGGTACCTGCAGTCCATTCCAGCTGCTGCGAGCCGTATGGCGACCGTCGGTGCGTTGTATACCGGTGGTGCATTCAGAGCTACGCTTCATGGCTCACCTGCAAACTTGACCCTGCAGCCGGAGTGAATCAATCCGCCTGCTCGGCTCGAGATCTTTCCGCGGTACAGTACACTACTACTGCACCGGTACCAGTCTTGTCCGACTGCTTGTATTTTCTCAGCCTTTTTATTACGCGCCTGCGCAGGAGTATCTAATATCCATACCATACCGTAATTAAGGGTACATTAACACCAGCAATTTCATATCCTCACCAACAATGTTGACTCGCGGCTCGCGGGAAGGAAAGAAGCAGCGGCGGCGAGGCGACGACAGGAGAGGAGAGTGAAACGCCGTACTGTACGTGGCGTTCAGCTCTGCGTCCCTCCGGTCTGGCCCACGTTCCATCAATTTCCCCTGACGCGGCACAGTCAACTTCTTGCATGCACCGATGCACGCACAGCTCGATGATGGCGCGTGCAGTGCAGTGCAGTGCTCCACGATCGATCATCTTGCATGCTTACGGTTTGGGACATTCGGCCAGGTGGTGATCATTCGTTTCCTCCCTGCGTGCAGTGCTGTTCTGTTTCATTGGTTGGCAGGTTTCTTCCAGTAGTACTCGAGCACGCTTGCTCCCCGTCGCTGGGCAAACAAGGCGACGACACATCATCATTGTAGCCTTGTAGGGGTAGGGGTAGTGCACCCCTGACTCCTGTCCCTATCCTCCTGCTGCCTTCGTTGCTGCCCTGACTGACAGTGTGGGCCCCAGCTGCTACTTGTGACGCTAGAGGACACAGTCAAATCGCCGAAGCGGTGGAGCAGCACTCGCTGGCTGGTGGCTGCTGGGGCACAGCCGGAAGCCGTACCCGTACCCTTCTTCTTCGGCGCGTCGCTGCAAGATGTGCCAGCGTACTCGCTGTTCTATTCTCGTCGGAGCTTAATTATGCGCCTCGCAGTGGGAGAGGGAGACTGCCACTGCTACGAGGCGGTCAGTGAAAAACACTGTTTTGACTGCCGTACTAGTACTACCTTCGTCCCACAAACAAGGTAATGTTAGAGTTCAAATCTGGACATGTTCGTCGGCTAGAGTTTATAGCATTTTCTCTCGTAATAAAACAGCTTCAGCCGACTTTAATATCAGCCGAACAGGCCTGGTCCCGAAATGAATGTAATCGTAGAGTTAAAATTAACTTTTTTAGTGGGATCCACCTATTAAAAAAATTATTGCATGACTAAAACATTACCATACCCTATCCATCCATGCGTATAAATATTCTAAACTTCTGAAAAACACTCTAGAACACCCAATAAAACAAGGGACAAATATGTAATTTTACATCTACACTTATTTAACCTTGAAAAGTGAGATTCACATTCTTTTTGAAACGGAGGGAGTCGTCAGGTATTAAACTGCAGTTTAACTAGTGTTAAAAACAATACTCCGTACATACTTGTGTTCTTCGCATCGCAGTTGAAGTGATGAGAACACGGGTATGCATTGACCTCTCTTGAAGCCTGCTTTGGTTCGTAAGAAAAATGGAGGAAAAAAATATAGGGTTAGAAATTGCTTCTATGCCTCTGGTTCGCAGGATTGGATCGGAGTATATATATGAATAGTGTAGAAAAATGTCCTTTGACAACAACTTTAGAGAAAAAAATACGTGAAATATAGCACGCACTCAAACCTCTTGGTAAAAATCCTATTTTACTGTGGCCTATCCAAATGTTCTTTCCTCTAAAATTCTTGTTTTTTCTAATCCTCCATTTTGTAACTGCTTTCCTGTAAAAGATTCATGTTTTTTTTTTCTTATTCCTGTGTTCGGTGTTCCAATGGAGCTGAATGTCTGATGACAGGAGCGAGACGCAATATTGTCGTCAGTCTACTCGCTACTAGACGGAATCATCCATCTTTTCTGTGTTTGCAACCTTGCATCAGCTGCACTAACACTCACCAAACAGCACACCTTTCTATTTTTTTCTCGCCTAAACAAAGAGAAAAGGAACACACTGGTCATTGTCAGTAGCAAAAAGGAGAGCTACACTAGTAGCGACACCAAAAAGAACCTCAACTTGGTCCGTTGCCAATCGATTGTTAAGCTGGTGAAGGTGAAGACTGAAGACACATTTTGATCAGCGGCTCGGGCAGGGCAGGGGGTTGTAGACACACCCACGCTACCTACAGGCTAGGCTAGACAGGACAGGAGCACATGAGCATGAAACCCTACAACTGTATAGGTACACTGCACCTGCAGGCGCCGATGTCCGGTGACGGTGAGGTAGCTAGCGAAAGCCCTGGATGGGGCATAAAAAGAAACCGGGCCTAACACGACAAAGGCACAAAAGCTCGTCGGGATCAAATCTCAAATCTTAAACCTTGCCCGAGTTCGGCAGAGGAAGGCGATCCGCGATCGGAGTGTGGGTACGAATCGTGGTGCAATTTTGAGGCCTCGATCTGCACCGGACCGGTGGAAAGGGCCAAGCCGCCAAGGCCCTTTGCCCCCACGCCCCCCATGTGACGAGTTTCCTTGGTTCCTCCTGCCTTGAGACGGGTGCGGTGAAAGGAGAGGAGAGATTCTCGCTGCTCCTGTGCTAGGCGACCGTGGAAAAATGGGTGGTTCCAAAGCGTCCTAGATTGGTGGTCACACCCACGTCGCGTCCATCGATCGAAATTTTGACGGTCTGCTCGTGCTCAGCGCGACTCATGAGGCGGTACGCGGGCCGGCGCTTCGGTCGGCCTTCAGCTAGCAGGACAGCAAATGATCGATGCATGCAGTTTCTTTCAGCTAGCAGCATGTATCTATCCGTGTCCTATATTGTTCTAGCAAGCGAAATTTGTGGCTGTGACACGAGTAAAATCTGTGGTGGTTGTTGATTGACTATATTGGTAGTATACGAGTAGCTAGGGGCTGTTTAATTTCCCTCTAAAACGCTAAATTTTTCAAGATTCCCCGTCACATCGAATCTTTAGACACATGCATGAAGTATTAAATATAAATAAAAAATAAAACTAATTACACAATTTAGACGAAATCCACGAGACGAATCTTTTAAGCCTAATTAGACTATGATTGGACACTAATTGTCAAATAACAACGAAAACGCTACGGTAGCGTTTTGCCAAAAATTTTAGCAACTAAAATGTGCCCTAGTAAACCCTACTAGGAGTGTTGGGGGCTTGGCCAGCGTTTTTCAACGAAATGATGAATTGCACGGCATAGGTTAGGGTGCTGATTATCAGAGAGCCTAGCTAGGTCCTAGAGGGACGTAAACAAGGGGGGTGATAGCGTAGTGTTTGATCGTAGCGTAAACATCTAGTAGCGCTAGCTGCTAAGCATGCATAGGCCTGAATGAAATGAAATAAAAGAGTCTTGGCTTCGTTCGGCGTTAGGGCCGGCGCCACTTGCATTGCACGTCCCGAGTGGGGTGCATTCTGTCCCCTCTCACGTTTACGGGTAGTACACCAGAAACACGAGATGAGGACGGCCATACATGTTTTGGACCTAAGATTTGTCTCGTCTACGTAAAATATTTGTACTTCTTCCATGAACCAGTAGTAAAATATTTGTACTTCTTCCATGAACCTAATTAGTTTGCCCTCCTTTGTAGTAATTTGTTCTACTTTATTTCTCTATATGTAATCGCTTGGGAAGATTGAGCTGATTCACGTAAAACTATATATGTTATTTCAGTACTGGAAAGCAAAGAAACCTTCACGAGTTCAAGGATCGATGTTCAATGACCCTGTTTGGAACAAAGAAAACCTTTTCCCCTGTTGAAACCTACCTACCTAAATTACTGGGGTTTCATCCATGTAAAAGTCCTGCATCGAGAAAGCCTTGAACCTGAATCGATCCTACATATATGAGTTGAAGGTTGACACGATCACACGAGGACGAAGGCATGCGTCCAAATCAAACAGGGGCTCGCCCTTACATGAAATGAAACCTTCGTCTTCGTCTGCATGCGCCTCTCGATCGAATCGCTGCTTTGGCTTCTTCTTCTTCGTTCATCCATCACACGCTTGCCAATCGCTAGTACTGCTCTCAAAGTCTCAAACGGGTTGTTTGGACAAAGACATGCACATACAGCCACAGCATGCAACAGCTGCACAGAGGGTAGAGCATGCAGCAGCCTTGATTGCCCGTCTGGCCTGGCTTCTGGCTAGCCATATATTTTTGCATGCTGGAGAGCTCCACTACCACTTGGTTTCAGGTTGTTTTGGACTTTGGACTTGGTTTCAGGCACGAACACAAGTCCGCTACGAAAAATCTTCGGAACAACTTATTAAACACCAAGCCAGACATGGCCATGGCCTGTATACATGCACTCCCTCATCACGTGAAACCATGACGACCTCCTCCAATGACAGTTGAAGTAGCATTAGCATTAGCAAGAGATAAAAATGCTGCGAGTTGCCGTACCCCATGAGCTGTCAGTGCAGTCCTGTATGTTAGATGCTTAGGATTCATCTAGGTGTAGTACTGAGGGTGAATTGTTTACTGTTTGATTCAAATCAAGTAACAATGAACTTGGGACAAGGAGGCAGAGAGAGTAGAGGAGCCATACATTCGGGCTTGGCAGAGGAGGTAGAGGAGGAAGTAGCCACCATGGCAGCGGGTACGCAGTGCGGGCGGTGAAGTCCGGCGTAGTGGTGGCGATGCAGAGGCGACGGTGAAGTCGGTGGCGGCTTCCCGTCGCTGGCAGCACCCCCTTTCTAGATTGGTTAGGGTTAGGGAATGGTCGGTGGGACGCCTAGTAGCTCAGTGGAATCTCGTGCCTTGTGCCCAGACCCTCACCTTCCTTTTATGGTGCTGTACGACGGAGGCCCACCAACCATGAAGCGGTTGGGCGCTCCCGATCAGAGCGCGGATCTAGAACCCAATTGGTGGATCAAACTAACACGGCGGGGGCAGGGGCAGGGCAGGGCAGGGCCGGGCCAGAAAGCATTGGCCTCTGCTGCCCCAGTATGCAGTTGCAGGTCTGAGGTCTGTAGGTCACGGCTTGCACGCCTTCTTCTGTTCCTGAGCCAACAAATCAGCATCACCGTCGGCCGTTTTTCACCACGGGCCTCAACCTGACGCCCTCACCCACCAGGCCACCAGTGGTCTCGCTGCTCTCGCTTCCGACGCAGCACCGCACGCCTGCCAGACGCAATGGGCCAGGCTAGTTGCCTGCCAGAGCCCACAGTCTACTGTACGTGCCAGCTCTCGCTTGTGTTTTACGGAAATGCCTAGTATCTCACACTATCATCTTACCACGGCACAGTACATGACAGTTCACTACTCCACTCGCTGCAGCTTATTTGGCTGCAGCTGCAGCTGTTTTTAGTGTTATGCACGGTACATGACAGTTCAGTTCTTGTAGCCACAGCGAAAAGCCGCAGCCGAAAAAGTTGCAGCGAGCAGGCTGAGTATAAACCAGCTGGGCAACTGCACCATCTTAGTAGTTAGTACTTCCCTCCGTTTTTGTTTACTTGTCACCATTTTTTTTTACTGTAGCAAATTTGACCATCCGTTTTTTTCTTCTAAAAAATCTTAGATACTTCAATGTATATAACACTAATGAAGTATGTTTAATAAAGAATCATATATGTGAAAACTTGATATATCTAAAAATCTTTTACAGAAAAAAAAAATTGCTACATTAAGTTCGGTGGTAAACGAAAACAGAGGTAGTACCAAGGACGAAGGATGTGTCACTCATTGTCACGCCACGCCACGTCGCCATCGTAGCAATATCAAAGCCCCCGGAACCGGAACGGAATGTCAGACGGAGCCAGCCCTTTGGTTGCGCCGGCGACAAGCTACAAGCCTGGCATGTGGAACGTGTAATGCGACCGCGATGTGCGCGCCGTGCGGCCTCGGCTGCCTGCCGCCGCTCCAGCGTAGCATTCAGCACAACTGTTGTGCAGAAGCAGACACATGAATGAGAGAGGAGGACCATGCCCAGCGCTGCTCCTGCTTGAATGTGGTCTCCAGGGCAGGTGAGCCTCAGCAGGGCTTATTCAATGATCTGGAGGGGGAGATTGAGATCCTATTCCTACCACATGCTACTGTAGCCATAGCCTGTTCATCAATCACCCAACTCTATCCTGATCGTCACCCGGTAGATTTGGCCTCAGGCAGCTTGTCATACTTGCCAGCATGCAGAGGATTAGTATACTGAACCTGAAGATCAGTCGTGAAAGCTTTACCATTGGATTTACTGAAGAAGGGCGAGAACCGCGGCAAATTTACAGAGTTCTTGGTCCAAAAATCAGATTCACCCCCCAGCAACCACTTTACAAAGTTAGGAAAAGGAGGATATCTTGAGAGGACTGACTAGCATCTACTACTGTACAGGCTTGGAGTGAGGAATGTCAGCAGGATCAATCAAAATGGCAGTGGGCGAGGCAACAGCTCCGGCGAACATCTCTTCAGATCTCAGGAACCCTGGGAACGTCGGCGGTAGACAGAAGATGGTGCACACGGCGACCAAGGTTAGGAACATCAGACAGGCCACATTGTAGCCATCACAGATGTTTGTGTACCAGAAGGATCTCGAGGCCCGTCACTTCCTTTCCATGGGCCACAGATCCTGCACAGCAAGAAAAATCTTGGTCAGCTCATGCAAACTCAAAGGTCTCCATGGTGAGGGTCTACTTTCAAAAAAAAAAAAAATCCATGGTGAGGGTCAAACAATCTTTACATTTCGATGGCAAATCTATTTATTATGAGCTACGTCCGCAAGCATCATTTTCTGTGGTCACACGTGATAAAATAGTAATTTCCCATGTCAATCCATCAGTAAGTTGCATAGAACGATTTGCCATTTTGACACTCAAGGAACATGTGTGAATATTCTTGTATCTACAAATTAGTAGTCATAAAGCATAATGTTTATATGGTAACTCTTTGTAAGCCATCTTTCATTGAAGTCTATTAGTGCTATGGAGGGACTAACAATTATGGCAAGTCCAATATTTGATTCTCCATATTTAAAACTCATTTGATTCTAGAAAGCTGGAGCCATTCCATGTTTGGTAACGTGTTTTACTTGGGAGCAACATTAATCAGTATGTGTGTTCTGAGGATCACTGCACAGTGGAGGCGGCTTAGAATTTAGATACAATGCAAAAAGTTAAGAAATTAAGCAATCCGAAAAGAACACTAATCAAATAATAGTAAGGCGATGCCTCTTTTTTTGTCTTTTTTCCCTTTGGATTCTTGATAGCGGACTATGTTTACATGGCGTGATATGCATCATGACACTTTTTTAGCAGCTTGTGTAAAGGAAACAGTTTACCTTTCTATGCAGACTGAAATCATGACTGCCAGAATGTTCCTTGTTGTGTTGGGACTGTGCATTCTCTGTTTCCCGATATACACTGCTCACCTCCTTAGGTTTTTCTGGAGTAGAAAAAAGAATGTCATAGGTCTTCCACTTGACCACTGTTTTCCATCACCAGAGTAAGGCGAGCAGCCAGACATCATGTAGTAAGAACTGAGGTGCTCCTGCCTACATATGGTGGGTGTCTCATGCTGATTTTTCAGCAAAGACATAGTGCTGAAACCATGTTGGAAAAAGCAAGCAGACGGAGAATAAGGCTCTGACTGCGGACTAGGAAATGACATAAACGATGGAAATCTTCTATGAGGTGGAAAGGAAGGTGGTGTGGTAACATCTGGGCTTGAGCTAGGCAAAGGACAGCCTTCTATGGTTAATCCTTGCTTTGCAGCCAATTTAAGAATCTGCTTCTGGTTTAGCCCCGTTCCATAGAGAATGTTCCACAGGCTCCTTAGAGCTTCCCTCTGATTATGTATAACTTGATCCCGCATAGCCATCTCAATTTGAAGCTCAGCATTAGTCATTCCCTAAAGAGTAAATTACACATATATAGCATGTGAGGTGTCACATTCTTATTGCTTAAATCGGGAAAGACAAAAGCTGTGGGTTACTTACAAGTAGTCTGTACTGGCTGAGAATGTGCAGGTAGGTTTTATTGCCATTGTTACTGACGGCTTCCTCAATCATATCCTGGAGTTGTCGCCTGCGACTCTCATTCATTTCAATGTCCTAAGGGGAAAAATCTCCATATAAGTTTGGCATTCAGGCAACTAAACAAAAGTAAACAGAATAAGATTAACACCTTTCTATATCCAGAACCAGCTTCATCATTATCACGGATGTTGTCAAGAATAACTTGTCTCCTTGATGTTAAAGCTTGGAGAACTGTAGAGTCCATTTCTTTCACCTGAACACAAAATTCTCAGTGTTCTGTTGCAAGACTGTTGTCAACAATGATATACAAAAGGTATCTACTGTTACTCCATTATATGATACTGTAGATTTCAAACCACTGCCTTGGCAGTCTGTTTTGAAGGGCTAAAGATATCAATAGCTTAGGATGTCCTATAAACCGCACACAGTTTTACCAGAGAAAGAAAGGGGAAGGAAAAGGTCTCCAAAGAGGTTGTTGGGAATAACACAAAGGTGCCTTTTGGTGTACTAAGATCTGCAGAATAGGAACTTGTTTGAAACTGATCACCAACCTGATGCCTTGCAATAGAATCGTCAAGATGCTGGAGTTCCATTAGGTTGCGCTTATTGGTTTCTTCGAGTTCAAACAGGGCCTTCTGAAGATTTATGCGTTCTTGAACATTCTCACCAGTTTCCTGGCTCAAGACATTTAACCAAGATAGCTCACTATCTGCAGCTTTTTCAGTAGGCTTTATACTTAATTGATGCTCCTTCTCAGCTAATTCCTTTTTCAACTGAGAAACCTCAACCTGCAAAATCACGTGACACATTTAACTATGATGAAATTTGAGTTAGATAATTTGTTTCTCATTATGGCAAACCTGAAGATTGTCGATCATCCTCTGATAGTCTTCAACATGAGTGTCAAGTGTTCCAATATTTTTCTACAAAGAACAAAATAGGTGACATTCAGAAGTTCTATTGGATTGGAAATGCTTATGATTAAGCAATAGGCATAAAATCTGCTGTTTGACCTCTTAATTTGAATCTTATAAACCTATGATTCAACCAAAAGAAACGAACACTTACATGGACATGTGTTTTTATCTCTTTAGCACGGTCTGCGTACTTGAGTGTATTTGTTGTGTGATGATACTGATCATCAGCTGGTGATATTGTAGCAACCATAACAGTTCGAGAATTACCAGACAGCCCATCCTTTAGAATTCGAGTTAATTTACTGCAAATAGCTGCTATTAGCTACCACATAAATTAAAAAAAAAAGTCCCATTTGAGTAAAACCAATACTTGAAACATACCTGTTGCGATAGGGAACATAGGCAAGACCTTTCTTGTTTTGCTTGCCTAGGGCATTGATGCAATTTGCTAATGCTAGGAGTGACCGATTGATGTTGGCTCCATCTCTAAGCTTTTGCCCAAAGTTGTTTGTTTCGGAGGCCCTCTCACTGCTCACAGAATGTAACATTACAACTTGCTTTTTCCACAAGAATGAATTACACTAGCAATGAAACAGAGTTTCTATTACCTGCCCGCAAGATCAACCAAGGCAAGCTTTCCACGAAGAACTTGGTTACCATATTGGCCTTTCTGGTTTCGCTTTACAGTAATCTCAAGTACAGCATGTGACCTTGACAAATGAAAAAAAGAATAAATGATTAGAATCACATTGCTAGATATGACAATAGATGTGGTTATATCCAATATCTACGATTTAAAAACTACCATACTTGTTTTAGAACTATATCCATCAATATTTGTATAATTTGCTCTTATCTGGAGGCACTAACATCATAGTGTGTACATCCTTCTTTTCTCCCATGTCACAATATCTAGGATTTTCTATTTTTACAGATTATTGTGGGAATTTCTATCCCTGATACTATTGTGGAAACAGCCTAGCAGGAAGAAGTCCTGGCATGCAAGATATCAATAAATCCTTCAAAATACATAAGTAATGAAGGCATGAACATTTAGAAAAGGGTGAAGATTTGAAAATTATTAAATTACCGTGAAGAAGTAGCATTTGCTTCTGTACTCTCTGTCTTGCGCCTACTGTTGCCTATGTTCAACAGCTCAAGAATCCTATCTGCGGAGTGAACCTAACAACAAAATAAGATTGAAGTTCAATCATGCTTTCACATTGAAGAAAAATGAGACAGTGGTGTGTTCATTTTTACAGTACAGCATGGTGTATAATATCTAACTGAACAATGACAGAATTTGGGAAAACACGTCCCTTCGCATAAATTAAAGGCACGATCAAATAGTTCTTTTAAAGAAAAAAGAGGCTGTCATGGCAAGACATTAATTTCTTAAGAATGGAAAATTATATATCACATATTACAAGTACAATATATGTATCAAGGGTTCAGGTCCTCTCTGTCAGCTACTTAAATGCAGTGACAATGTTCCAGTCATAGAAAAGATGCCGATAAAGTTGGGTGTTAAAATAAAGTAGATACAAAAAGTTAAAAAGTAGAAAGAGAGGCAACTTCCACTAGCAGATGGTATTTAATTCTCATTAACATGAAAAAAATAACAGAAAGCAAAAGTATTACAATACCTTAATGCTTCTCAATCCAGCAACTATTATGCCATGCTCAGGATCTTCTCGGAAGCTCCAGGTGTCCAGAGGATCTCTCAAGCAAATCATAGATAACCTAGAATTCAGGAAAATACCAACGGTACTATTTCAGAAAGGTATACACTGTACAGTTATAAATGGCTGACTGTCTGCCTAGCGCATAGGCATGTCTAGTCATTGGTAGCAGCTTGTACATTTTATGGCCTGTTAGAGTAACACTACCCCCTCAAGGGCGATTTATGCTAGCCGGAGGGGAAAAAATCCCCTCGCCTGCCCTGCGTTTCCCAAAGCACAGGTTGCGGATCGCCCCTCACTGGGGTCACGGGGCCCTCGTGAGCAAGCAGGGTATGGGGTTCGGGGGGTTTTCTCAACCTGCGTGAGAGGTCTCCTTCTTAAAGCGCAAAGCTCCGGGGCTGTCTAGCCATCCGAGGGTCGAGTTTTTTAAATAAAGGTAATTTAGCATACTAAAATAGAAAAAATGGTATTATCATGCATCCATAAGTAATATGATCGTAGTTTATCTTTCTTCATTTCCATTTTGTCCCAGTTTTATGCATACATCAAGTCGAAAACATCTCTAGAGAGGGAAATAGCCTAGACAAAATGCCTACGTGCTAGGCGAGCAGTGCAACACCGCCCAGTGCCTAGGCACCTACTCCATTGGTTTCTTTCCTTTAAGGCGTATTAGGATTTGGAAATGTCTTTAGAAATGCACGCTGACTGTCGATTTCTCTTACAATGTATAACCAATTGCTTCAAAATCAATGTCATGTTAGAATTACAAAATAAAAATCAATTGTAACTGCATACACTAAACATGTATATAATTCAATAATAATTGTCACAATTTATGATGTTTAGCTCTTTCAAATCCTACAAAAGGAACAGAGGTAATACCTCATTGTACACTTCCAGATATGAACATGAAACTTCAAATGCATCCTTACTGTCATCCTTTTTTATCAGCTCAAAAATTGTACGGAAGCTAAGAACCATCAGACCAGGATCGCTATGGGTTCCAACCATAGTGTAAGTTTTGCCACTGTACAACCACAAAAATAAATATATATCAAACAAAACATTAAGATGGACATTTAACTTCGAAACTAGTACCAAAGAGGTACTCCCTGCGTCCATGAATGATAAGTGTATTTTGTTCAAAACAAAGGCAAATTTTATAAATTTTGACCAAAGATTGGTCAAATTATGTACAAGTTTAGGACTTTCAAAGTGTCTTTGAGATGATATTGAATTTTTAGAAACTAAAACTAACAACATATTGTAAGAGAAATTAAGGTTCAAAATCTACTTTATATGACTTTTCCATGGTTAGAATACGCTTATCGTTCCTGGACGGAGGGAGTACAACAGATCAGGAAATACGCTATCTGACATTTACTAAATGTCCCATTGATGAATGTGGACATATGGTTTAGCTGTTTTTCCATGATGAAAGTTTCAAAGAGTAGCACTGCCACAGTTTAAACTATGTTATGAGGAAGAAAAGGAGGATAGAAACCTAATATATAAGTTAACTGGAAAAAACATCAGTAACAACAAGCTAATTTAGTTAACATTAAACAGGATTAGGTTATAGATTTAAATAAACATAACCAATGTAATGTGAATGCATTCTAAGACAGCCATGATTATTTTGATTGAATATGATGAAATTTCAATAAATACAGTGCAAGCCATGCATCACATTACTACAAAGTATTAGTATTATAAACACAAAAGGCAAGTATAATGTGCTAAACTTCAATGGGCATATCAGAATGAAATTCCATACCAAACTCTATACTTTTTATTGGGGGTTGCAATTTGAAATGTGCGCCATGGTTATTAATAATATTAACATAGAAAACATTCTGAACTGCGAAGCAGCATATCACACAATGTTAAGCAGACAGCAAGTAACACAATACAGTTAACTGATACCTTCCAGTAGAACCATAAGCAAAGACTGTTGCATTAAGGCCTTGGACTACACCAGCAATTGTAGAGGATATATTCTTATACACGTCCTGAACATGAATAGGATCACAATAATGAAAATGTGATGGTGTGGAAAGTACAAGAACATGTGACTTGTTACCAGTAATTAGCTGGCAAGCACAAGTGTGTAATCACCCAGAGTATACTATAAGAATAAACAATTTATCTCTATTCCTTGTACTATTCTGTCCTCACAAATAAAAATAATATAATTAATTCGTAAACCTAGAAGATTAACAAGAGTTCAAGCAACTGATTTGTTGGGTCAGTTTCACATGCTTCCAGTCCTGGTATACATTCACTGGAAGAAACATCTGAATTGAAGTTTAAGGATCATAGTGATCAATAATTCAATATATGCAATAGTACAACAAAACTACTGCTTTGAAGACGCCTGCATTAGGTAGAGACCTAACAGTAAGTCTACATCACGGGTTAGCTACAGTACAGACTGAACAAAAGCAGCTCATTGGCGCTTTAGATGCCGTAGTATTGCTCCAACTGTCCAAGCACGAGATACCCCTAGTAGGCTAGTACCAGCAACTAGTAGTTTGTATATGTCAGTACTCCGTAGTGTTGTTTTAACAACTGTCCAAAGCACGAGACACTCCTGATTCAAGCAATTCATAATGAAATTAGTTGGTGGTTTGGTCTTCCAGAGCATCATTTCTAGGGAAGCAAGAGAATAGAAGTTAGGGAAGAATCCAAGCTGAGATGAAGATTCCGGAAAGCTGCATCTGAGCGACTGAGCCTAATGTCAAAAGCAGGCCAAGCAATTACTGATGAGAGCAGAGCAAACTTCACTATCACATACCGAATTGGAGCATCCAGGCGCGTACACATGATCGAAGGTATATCTCCTTTCCTTGGTCCGGTTCTGGATGAGGTCCAGGTAGTCCTTTGACAGATCAGGGTCCAGCACAACCACAGTCTAGGAGAGAAACGCGTGTAAACCATCACATTGCCACCACCAATTGCAAAGAGCAAGCGCATCAACACGGCAGAGCACGGGTACCTTGTCATCAATGACCTGTATGATATGCCGCGAGCGCCGCTGCTCGGTGTCGGTCAATGGCCTGCACTTGACAGCCACCTGCAATTGGAATGCATCGGGTGAGCAATGCTAGCAAATAAGCAGCCAGAATGCAGTTTCCCAGTGACTAGGACCGTCCCACAGGAGAATGGGAATGGCGTACCTGTAGCGTGGCCGTCTGCTTGGACGCCGGAGCTCGGATGCTCGGCATTGTCCGGGAGGAACCTTCGTGTCAGCTGTGAGCCTGGGACGAGGCCTCCAAAAGGATGCGGTGTTTTTCTATATCTACCAGAAGAAACCAGTACAATCCCGGCGACGCTTCGGAATCACGCCACGCCGAGGCGGCGGAAAGGCAAGGCGCATCCCTAACAGTCACCAGCAGCAGCGGCCGCTCCGGAAAAGCGGCCGCGAAAAGGAGGCGCTGCGCTTGGCCGGCCACCAACCTCGAGTCGCGCCCGCCGCCCGCCGCAAGAGAGAAGAGAAACAAACAAGCAAACGCCTCGAGCAGCCACGGACCCCACGAGCGAAATGCCGCGGTGACCCGGCCGCGTCCGCCACAATGCGATCTCGCGGCGCCGTCCCCGTGGCAGCAGGAACGGCCGGCCGGTCTGAATTCTGAAACGCTCCCGGTTCCGCGCTTTGCTTCCCCCGGCCGAAACTGCCTGCCCCCCCACGACACACCGGTTACGCCTCACGCGAGGCGAAAAGGAAAATGGGCAGTTCAGGTGTGGTTTGGTGGGTGGCACGACGGCGAGGAAGGGGAAGGTACGGAGATACTGGAGCGGGAGTAGATGAGACGAGTGAGGCAAGGGAAGACGGAGGGTGGAGATATGGAGAGGAGTTGGGGAGGAGGAGCAGGAGGTCGCGAATGGGGCGGAGGTGTTTTAATGGTGGGCGAATAATTAATTGGCGGCAGCTGTCGCGGCCACGGGGGAGAAAGCGACACGGAACGGGAAGGCGGAGCGACGTAGGGGTGGGACCAGTCCCCGCCAGCGCCAACGGCCATCTGCGCCTCCGGTACACGACGCCGCGGCGAGCCTGCCCGGGACGCGGCGCTGCCATTCTGCGGTGAATGGTGGTGATCCCCTGCCACTGCCCACTGCCAGGTCTCGCCTCGCGGGGCGTCTCTACTCTCTAGAGTCTCTACTCGCTGCTGGTCTGGTCTATCTGGTGGCCTTCGTGTACGTACGGGTAAACAGCCTATTCGCTCGTCGTATTTGGCTGGCTTATAAAACAAACAATATTTTTCACTCGCGCTAAATTAGTCGACAGTACTTTTAGTCATGGCTTATCAGCCAAACAAGGTCAAACGAACGAGGCGAAAAGCTGGAATTGGATGCTACAGTATTAGGTACGGGAGTATTACGCTACATTTCCGTTACGTTGTGTCCTCGAATGTATTGAAACGCACAACACAAATACCTCTCCCGTAAGCGACCTTAACAGACCTTATTGCTCCAGCCACGAACCTGAACGTTAGCGTGTGGGTGCCAACATTAGCGGTAATAAAAGCAGCCGTAGTAACATAATTGAGCGGAAGAAATTTAATAAGGTCATTAAGACATTATTAACCGTTGGTGTCATGTTGCCATGTCCATCCATGCAGTGTAGTTGCGTCCATCCGTACACACTTTAACACTCTGCAGTGCAGGCGCTGATTGGCTGCCGCTCGACGAAAATGTTCAGAGATGACGGTGCACCACCTCACCAGCAATCCATCGTGCATCTGCTAATTTTATTTACTCTTATTAAGTGTTTTTTTTAGAAATATTCTTATTAAGTGTTGATTACCTTGTCCATCTCGCTTTTTAAACTGCCTGCCAGTACTGCAGCTGCGAAGCGGTACGCCTACGCTGATTTCGTGGATCTCAGCGAGGAGGCTGTAACTGTAATTGCTACTGATTAGCCGAAGAAATTACTATGTTCGTGTCATCGTGTGGCCTGTAAAAATGATCAAAAGCGAGTAATGTCAATTTTTTTTTATACGAGCATTTTGAAATTATTTTTTAACCAGCAGCCAGTCGGTCAATCACCTGATACTATCTCTCCTCGCGGTAGTTTATTTTGAATAGAGGAATGTTGCATTGCATTATAGTGCACCTAACACGAACATGACCTTTTTCCGGTGACGAGGCGATGCAACTGTGCAGTACACGTGCACTCTCTGTTCCGGCCCACTTGATGAGCTAGCCGATGCCCCAGCGCGTTGTACCTGCCCGGTTGCCCGCCCTCTGAACTTGAACTTGAACTACTGATGATCAAATCCTTTTGAAAACACCCGCGAAGAAAAGTGAGGCCTTTTTTTTTTTTATTTCTCCTACTAAAATTTACTTCTTATCACATCGGATGTTTGACAGCTACATTGAGTATTAAATATAGACTTAAAAAAATAGCTAATTACATAGATTGTGACTAATTTACGAGACGATTTTTTAAGCCTAATTAGTTAATGACTTGACAATATGATGCTACAGTAAACTTATGCTAATGATGGATTAATTATGCTTAATAAATTTGTCTCGCGGATTACTGACGGATTCTGTAATTTATTTTTTTATTAGTATCCGAACACTCAATACGACATCCCCACATAACATCCGATGTGACATATCTAAACTTTACTCCTTGTATTTAAACACCACCTTAAACGTCCAACTACAAACTGGACCTGTAGTCAATCATGTTCGTGTTTTCAGAATTCAGACGCTGAAGGCGTAACAGAGCTAGCAGCCACAGCGAAATTCGAAGTCAAATGTGCTTGGAGCCAACAGCGAGGCGAGCACGTCCGCCCACTTTTTGGCCCAGGGACGTCTGATCTGGACACTAACATTCGGATGCTGTCCACATAGAGAGCGAACGAGAGCCTAGTGCATCGGGCTCGTGAGAGAGTGCACCGGAGTGGGCCTGTGCCGTCCCGACGTCATCCTCCTACCGGCCGTTTTCCACGCGTATTCTATTTGCAATATCCGATTTACTTTTGAAACATCTAAATACAACAGTTGCAACATACAAAAGAAGACATTTGAAACAAGCATATGAAACACTTGCGAAAATGCCTAAAAAATATTTGAAAACCAATGCAAGTATATGCAACATCCTTACATCCAGATAAAACACTTGCAAGCATACATATGAAACAACTGAAAACACTTGAAACATATGCTTGTAACATCCATATCTACTTTTACAACATCCAGACAAAACACTTACAATATTCGTCTCGAACGGATAAAACATTTGTAGCATACACTTGAAACATACGTGTATAGCCATTACAACATGTGCAGCACCCCGATCTACTTTTGCAACATCGATATACAACACTTGCAACATACATACATCTGAAACATCCGAAACATTTGAAATACTATTGCAACGTGTGCTTTCAGCATCGCGTCTGCTTGCTGCTGGGACGAATGAAGACTTGTAGATGCGGAGCTCGAATCCGCAAAGTTTGCCAGTGTGGAGCTCGTCGGCAGCACATACCTCGGCAGCGGCAGGGGTAAGCGGATGGAGCGCGGCCACGAAGAGAGGCGCGAGTCCAGAAACGAGCTAGCGAACGCCGGGTACGTCGGGCTCGCCGTGCGCTCCCTCTAACCACAGCCAACAGGCCCAACAAAAACACAATCATCGCCACAGAGCTTTCGAGTTTCGCCCACGCCGGGCTCATCTAATCACAGCCGAATCATGACGCCCGTGGCAGCGGTGCTGGAATGGAATCTAGCGGACGCCGCCGCTTTCTGCCCACCGCTACACTACTCATATTTTACTGCCTGCCGCCGCCGCGACCGCGACGGTGTACGTAGCGTACGGGCATATCCACATATCCATGATCCATGTTTGTCGGCGCACCGCGGTGGGGGGCACGGTCGGATGCCCAGATTCTTTCTTCATTCGTCGCCGTCCCGTGGTGAGGCGCTGAGCGGCGGCAGTAAAGCATCGCGCACGCCTGTTTTCCGTGCCTGCCTCTGCCTGCGTGGTTACCGGCTGATCCGCCACCCGCCACGCAATCCGCCGGGGACAGGTCACAAGAGCCCTCCCTCTTCCTGGCTGGCATCCGTCAACTCACGGGCGCCGACCGGCGGCCGTGTCGTGCCTGAGGTGCGTTACTCCGGTCACGGGAGGAGGCGACGGCGAACCGGGACGACCCGGAGGCTCTTGGTAGCGGTAGGAGTACTAGCGAGCGCTGAGCCGGCGAGGGCGAGAGCACATGACAGAGGACAGCACCGCGGGAGCAAGCGCGCGACAGGATCGTCCCCGGGCGAGTAAACAAATGGAGCAACTTGACCTGCCGAGATCAGCACGGCAGCAGATGCGTGCGGTGTGCCTGTGCTCGTGCTGCCACCGCCTGGCCCCGTTTGCGCGAGAAGGTACATCCGGTGAGTTGGACACGGGGGCACCCGGCACCGGCATCGCCCAGTGGCTCGTTTGGGATCTTGCTAGCAATTTTCTCAGGTTTTGTTATGGCGACCGTACGCCCACGGCGATCTCACACGGATTCCGCCGATACGATACCCACCGGCCACCGGCACAAGAATGATTCCGCCCTCTTCTCTTCCACTAGAACATCAGGCGCCCGCCCTACCGTGACTTCTCTTCCACAACTTGAATTTTAGCAGGTCCATTGGGGAATTGCTTCATTCATCAACAGCAAAAAATCATAATGGTTAATTTCCTAAAAAAGCATAAACGGTTTATAATCTTGAGTTGACAGGTAAAACACTACAAAGGACATAGATAAGTAAGTAAAACATATGAGATCACAAAGCTACATTCACGGAGTGAGACGAGACCAAAAGAACTAAAGAATTCACTCGTTGACAACAGTTTTACAAAAAAAGAAAACCAAAGATAAAACCTATTATCATTAAACATATAATGGATTAATGGTACATCTACATAGATAATCCTGTAGCCTCCTGTAGCAATGGCCATTGTGATCATGAAAAATCAAATCACGAGTATCATCATCATAACAAAGTAGTCAAAGCCCTATCAGTTACCTGCAATTTGGCACACACAGCACATCAGAGCATGGTACGACATAGAAAATAGATGCAAGCCAAAAAAAGAAAAGAAAAAACAGAAACATGGCTTACAATAATCTGCAAAGAACCATTGAGGCAGTAGCCATTTACCAAGGAAATGTTAAATGATATTTCTTAATGCACGACGTAATATTCAATAAATAAATTACTGGTCCGTAAGATATTCTATTTGCCCTCCTTTTTCCAAATCAATTTTCAACTCTAACATCCTGTGTCTTTCTTCCAAGAGTAACCCACATGTCCAAAGGGAGAAAAAAAATCAGAATGGCAGTAGCAAAGGCATTACACAAATAATAGCTGCAGTCTACACATGTAGAAGAACATGATGGTTGGATCTCAAGGCTCATAATAAAGGCCGCTCTCAGATTAGAAAAAAATCCAAAATTGGATTAAAATGGTGACCATGGGTGCTGTTTCATTCGATAGACATCAATTTCCAAGAAACCAAAAGTTACTTGCAATGGGATCATTTAAAACATTCCATCTATTATATTATACTCATTTAAGCCTTTATGGTATGGTATAAAAGTAACCATTGTCAAGAGTACATAATTTAATGCATGGTAGGACATAGAGCTACAAACTAATAGTTCTGACGAGCAGATATTTGTAGGACCATCTCTTCCCTGAGCAGAAAAAAGCACAACATATGGTTTTCAAAAATTTGTTATGCTAAAATTACTGACACAAAAAAATCAATTCTTGAGAGCTTCCACAAGGCAAATCCAGTGGCGAGTTGGGGCATGCTAACACACAGCATACTTTACACCATGAGAAGAGATTTCTAGTTATGTCAAGAAGCCTGAGATATGAAACATGCAAAACATCACTGTGGAAAGTATGTCGTGTGTTAGCATACATCTCATCTGCTCCAACCATTAGCCTCTATTATTTTAGTATAATAACCCTTGAGTTACGGCATGCTAACACGCAGCATGCTTTCCACAAGTATGATATGTGTTAGCATACATCTCACCATGAGAAGAGATTTCTACTTATGTCTAGGGTTATTATTAATTGTGAATACTGAAACTACGCCACTACAAAATAGCAAATGGTGAAAGAACTGCTCCATTTCCTTCCGTACTCTATGGCTTATACGTAATCAGCATGGCGATCATAAGATAATATTCACTTATAACCAATCTCTTTAGTCCATCTGACAGTACGATTAACCTCACTCCTTTGTATGAAATAGTTGCACAGATCAACTCATTAGAGTTATTGAGCCTCTACTGAACTTTGTGGCATACATCTCATTTGAATATTGCGGCACCCAAATAAATTATGAACTTCATCAAAAAATAAATAAATTATGAAGGCACAAACTTAAGGAGGTGTTAGAACACTGCACTAATCTTGTTCATCGTTGTGAAATCCTGGATGCGGTAGCAGAGGCGGAACTGGAATTATAACAATCCAATCTATAAAGTTGGATGAGAGAAGTCGGAAATCCATAAGAAACGCCTGTCGTTGTGCTCCTCGCTGCTAGATCTCTCGGAGTTGAGGACCACTCGCCAAAGACGAACGCAACCCCTTCAACTACATGACACATCCACGACGCCTAAATGCATCTGAAGACAGGCAAGCCACCGCTTCTCATCACGAGTGGAGAGTCCGATTGCCTGGGGCTGCCGGGATCCTAGCGAGCTAATGGCACCTCCGCGCCATGGATCCAAGGAGGTTGTTCCTCCCTACGCTCTCTAACTCGCCACCTCCACCAGAGCTGCACCCCTCGCTCCCAGCAACTAAGAGAGATGGGATAGAAATAGAGAGAAGGGGGAAAATGAGACAGGAGGGGGAGAGAGCGGCGGATGGGAGATAAGGCCGAGGCTGGGAAGAAGAAGACCGGGGGCGGGAACAAGGGGCCGCCGCGCTCCCCGTAGAGCCGAGCACCGCCGTCGCTGTAACACCTCTGGTGTTACGAGCTCGCTTAGCACTAAGATTATTGCCTGAGAGATAGATCTATTAATATAGTGAGTTAGTTACGTAAATGCCTATATGTGTTAATGAAAAATCCTAACGCGAAGAGTAGAATAAGTAGTTCTAAACATTAGCACGGGAGCATTTTTTTATAAACAAAAATACAATACGACTTGTATATAGTACTTAAATAAAATTCGGAGAATGATTTTTGTTGCATTGAAAATGTTGAGTAACAAACTTTAGTGCTTTAGCCGTGTTTGAAAATATATAAAGTTGGCTTGGAAAAAGAATTTTTGAGAGCTAAAATGATATATAATGTGGGTAGAAAAATTATGCCATCAGTAAGGTCAGAACGTCGTGAGTATGTTAGTATGTTTGTTTCGAGTGTTGATGTGATGTTTGTTAGTTTAAAAATTAGTATAAAAAGGAATGAAAACGGAAAAACCTAGTTTCCAGTTGTGTCGATGAAATAATGGTTTATGTAATTATCAAGTAGGATTGAAAACCATTTTTTATTGAGCAAAAATATTATAGAGCGTGTGTGTGACACCTAAATAAAGTGTGAAGTACAAATTTTGTAGATGACAATGCAACTCTTGCTGTAGAATAATAACATTGCTAGCTAGTAGTTCTAATAGCTCGGAAATGGAGCTTGAAACCAAATTCAACTCAAGGCCAATTTTCAAGTTTGAAAATAGTGTAACAATGCTAAATTGGAATTTAAATTCGGATTAAAATTCTTAAACACTAGCATCATGTTTTGGCACTATTAATTGCACCTTTGCGGGTACCATAGCATGGTATAGTTCGTGGGGTGGTTTGACGTTGCGTTGTTGCTCCAAAATTAGACCCTAACCTCCTTAGATCGCGCTGTGAACCGTGTCGTTGGCGCTCTGTTCGTGAACCGGCACACCTATAGCGAGCGATCTCAGCCGCTCAACTCAACTACCTTGCCCTGCTCGCATCCTTGCTATTGCCGTTGCCTTTTGCCTTCCAGGAGGGCGCCGCGCTGCTGCTGTCCTCGCCTTTGCCCTCTCGCTCGCTCTCTCCCTCGTCTACTCTGCTTCGTGCCACTGTCGCACTGGACGAGCGCAGTAAACGCCATGTGCGCATGCTCCCTCGCGTCCTTGCTCGGGAGCGCCTTAAAGGAAGATGGCCGAGCCGCTGGTGTCCTTGCCTCACTCCTCTCCTCCGTCGCTCTCTCTCTCTCTCTTTGCTCCACGAGCAGTAGCGATTGCGACATGGCCGCCCAGCTGCGACAAGCAGCGTCGGGCCGCGCCGTAGCCGCGTCCTGAGGCTGCCCTGGTCGCGCATGGCCCTGGCCAGGCCGCCCTGGCCGCTGTTGCCGGCCACGGTCCACGCCGACCCTCCCACCTCGCTCTCTCTATCCGTCTCCAAAGGTAGAAGGACTCAAACGCAAATAGAAACTCTTTACAGTGTTCACTTTGCAAAAATGCTAGACTCATAAATTTACAAGTAGGGGCTTGGTTAATTTCAGGGAAAGTCAGGGTTGTAGATGTAAAGTGCGGGGTGCTCGGTGAAAAGTGCCGCCTTCGCCTTGCCTTGGCCTCGTGGGCTAGCTTCTTTGGGCCACCGCTTTGCCCCGTGTCTGGTTGCTCACGCCACGCGCCACGTTGGGAGCCTTTCGCCGGCGCCATGCCCCGACACTTGTGGTGGCATGTGCGTGCCCGCCCCCTTTGGGCCGTCGTCAGGGTCATGAGTCAAGCACGTAGCCTAAAGGTGCGGGAGGAAATTTCATTTCCCTTTTTCTTATTTGCAGAAACTTCATAAATCCGTCAAAAAGTGTAGAAAATCACAAAAATGCCAAACCAATTTT
Source organism: Miscanthus lutarioriparius (assembly GCA_904845875.1). Taxonomy (NCBI): domain Eukaryota; kingdom Viridiplantae; phylum Streptophyta; class Magnoliopsida; order Poales; family Poaceae; genus Miscanthus; species Miscanthus lutarioriparius. The sequence continues at coordinate 130,767,317 of CAJGYO010000002.1, read as the reverse complement.
GTTAAGTTTCTAAAATCATGATCTATCTGATAGGGTATTTCGTTCGCATAGGTTCTGAATGTTTTTGGGGTTGCTCTAATTATTTTAACATGCTTAATATTATTAAAACATAATGTCAGTGTTTCGGACCGGGGGTCCTCAACCAACCAAATGAATTTGTTTCTGCGTGCTCCCAATCCGGATGGTGATGCAAAGAGACACAAGGTTTATCTTGGTTCGAGCAATCGAGGCCCTACTTCCATCGAGAGATCGATCTTGTATTCCTTGCACCGAGGTGCTCGTAGTAGGGGTTACAAGCTAAAGGAGAGAAGGAGCTGGTCTTAGGTCTCAAGCGGGGGTGCCGTCTTGGGCCGCTTGAGACGTTGCTCTCCCCGGCGGAGGAGTGTGCGTGTGTGTTACAAGGTCTTTCTCCCCTTAAAACAACCTGGTCCTCTCCTTTTATAGCATGAAGGGAGGACTAGGGCGGTACATGAGCTGACTATCTGGCGTCGTGTGAACAGAGGCGGCGTGTCCAGCCCTCGTGCTTTGTTCTGTGGCGGTGTGGCCGTCGGAGTGGTCCATCCTTGAGTCTTGGGGGCGGCGTGGTCATCCCATCGAGATCACGTGCGTCGTGGGAGCCGGGAATGCCTCGGAGTGGACGCTTGGCGACGACCGTGCAAGCCATCGTGGGACAATTTGTCTGCGCGAGGCCGAGACTTGGTTGATGCCGAGGTCGGCACGCTGCATGTGGGGGGTCTCGGCGAGCACGAACCCCAAGATCGCCGAGGCCCGGTGTCTGAGGCCGAGGCCTTGAGCGGGCGGCCGATCATGGGTACAGCGTTTGGACACAGTGGTCGGTAATCCCCGTCGTACCCTATCCCAGCCGGTATGGTGCTGATCGTGGACACAGTGGTAGGACACAGTGGTCGGTAATCCCCGTCGTGCCCTGTCCCGGCCGGTATGGCGCTGATCGTGGACACAGTGGTAGGACACACGATGGCGGTAACCCGTCGTACCTGTCCCGGCGGTATGGCGCTGCGACCTCGACCTGGTCGCGTCGGCCATCCTGTGGCGTTGAGCCACCGTCCGGCTGAGATTGCGGGAGTGGTTGAAGCATTAATGAGACATGACGAGTTGTTGGGAGGGTCGGCCGAGGCGGGGGGCGACGGACCGTGGATGAGCCGGCCTCGAGCGACACGGAGAATGAGGCCTCGCGCGAGACGGAGATCAGGTTCCTTGCCGAGGCCTTGCGCGAGACGCCTCGCGTGATACGGAGAATGTACCCCTGCCGAGGCCTTCCCTGGATAGCCTCGGGCGAGACGGAGACGGCGCCCCCTGCCGAGACCTACCCTGGGGAGCCTTGCACGAGGCGGAGTTTGTTCCGAGACCTCCTGCTCGAGGCTCGAGGCGAGGTGGAGGAGGGCTCGGTCGTGGCAGGTGAGGGGCTTACCTTCTAGCTTTATTTTGATGTTTGCTTGGGGTACCCCGTTCTAAGGTACCCGACAATAGCCCCCGAGCCTCGGGGTGAGTGCATGCACTCTCCCTGAGGGTTCGACGAGGCTGGGTTTATGCCTGCTCCGTAGGAATTGGTTTGTTTTCTGAGGTTCCGGTGGGTGCGCACGAGCGCACCCGCCGGGAGTAGCCCCCGAGCCCCTGGAGGAGTGAAGTTACTCCTCCGGGGGCTTTCTCCACTTTCGCGTTTGAGTGATCAGCTCTTATTGCATTTGCCAAGCCCATAAGCGCAAGTTCGGGTTGCGGGGGTCTCGGCGAGGTTGCAAAAAAAAGGCCCTCTAGCCTCCGCATGGAGCGAGAGGTTCGTCAGGGGTCCCCCTGACGTTGGGTGTGTCCCTCATGCTTCCTTTTGCTCGGAAGGAGGGGTGGAATGTGCCATGCTACCCTCGATGGGCGCGGCGTGACACTTTCGGTGAGTGTTATCGGGTAGTCCGAGTGGAGGCCCGAGCCCCGCTCGCTAGGGGCGGCTAGCGGTCCGAGACCCACTCCAAAAGTACCGGAGGATTTCTCTAGTGGGTGCCGAGGCCGTTCGCTGGGCCTCGGTGGCTCGGTGCCTCCCTACGGTGGGATCCCATTCGGATACTTTCCTGTCGATCTCGGACACGACTTAGGACGCCCCGAGCGACTGCTCGTTCAGGCCTGGGCCATTCGTAGGCTCGCACCGAAGTCGTCCCTGACTCTGTTGCCCTAGGGCGGCTGTCGAAACCTCTTGGAGGCCCAGCCTTCGAACCCCTAGACCGTAACGGGCTCGGTGCCCTTTATCGTGTTTTTGTCTTGGTTTTTGGGTGCAAGAGGAGCCCCAGAGCCTCACTTTGGAGCAAGAGGACGGTCAGGGTCTCTCGACTTTTTTCATTCGCCCTCACATATCCTTTTCGTTTGGACGGAGGGTTCGTTTGCCGAGCCCATTCTGGTATCGGCAAGGTTGCAGGAAGAGCCCCTAGCCTCTGCGCAGAGCGAGAGGGCCATCGGGAGTTCTCCTGACTTTTTATACGCCCCTCGCATGTGAGGGTTTGTTTGCCGAGCCCATTCTGGTCTCGGCAAGGTCGCAGGAAGAGCCCCTAGCCTCTGCGCAGAGTGAGAGGGCCGTCGGGAGTTCCCCTGACTTTTTATACGCCCCTTGCGCGTGAGGGTTTGTTTGCCGAGGCCCCTTTGGGCATGAGCCCGGGTCGTGGGGTCTCGGCATATTTGTAGGAGGAGCCCCCTAGCCTCTGCATAGGGCGAGAAGGCCGTCAGGGGTTCTCCTGACTTTTTATGCGACTCTCACGCTTCCTTTTCGCTCGGAAGGAGGGGTGGAATGTGCCTCGCTACCCTCGATGGGCACGAGCGGTGGCACTTCCGGTGAGCTGTTATCGGGTAGTCCGAGTGGAGGCCCGAACCCCGTTCGTTAGGGGACGGCTAGCGGTCTAGAGACACACTCCAAGAGTACCAGAGGATTTCTCTAGTGGGTGCCGAGGCCGTTCGTTGGGCCTCGGTGGCTCGGTGCCTCCCTACGGTGGGATCCCATTCGGATACTTTCCTGCCGGTCTCGGACACGACTTTGGGCGTCCCAAGCGTTTCGCTCGCTTGGGTCTCGGCCCCGAATAGGCTCGCCCACAGTCGCCCCTGACTCTGTTATCCTAGGGCAGCTGTCGAAACCCTTTTGGGGTCTAGCCTTCGAACCCCTGTATCGTAATAGGTCAGAGCCCGGTTCCTTCCTATGAAAGGAACAGCCCAGGGAAATATTTTTCCTATTGGCTCGGCCATGCGAGTGGCGCGCCTTTGAGGCGATTTTATTGGGAGTCGAAACGGTACTGCCTGTAGTAGTGGCGGCGTGGCGTGGTGGATGGGGACGTAACCGTCCTTGCATTTAATCGAGAGACGGTAGCGTGGGCGGTGAAATCGGCTCGTGGTTAACCGCGCCAGATTGGGGGAAATCTCCCCGATTTCATCACCCGCTCGTTTCGCCTCCTCCCTGCATAAATACCCGGGGAGTTTTGCCCCTCCTTGTCTTACCTTGCCTGCATCAGCGCCGCCCCCGCCGAGCCGTCGCTAGAGCAGCGAGTGCCAAGAAGGAGAGGAGGAAGAGCGAGCCTAGGGAGGAAGCGAGAAAAAAGTGAGAGCGTGGGAGGGAGAGAAAAGACTCACCGCCGCTTTTTGATTCCCCAAAGCGCACCCATGGCGGTGATATCGTTGTCGTCGAGGTGGACCCCTGGGATCCGTCGGACGTCACCGAGGAGATGCTCCAGTCGCTTGTCGACGGTGGGCTCCTCCACCCGGTGACTGACTCCACCTCGCCAGAATGGATTGCTCCGTACGGCGAGCCGGAGCTGAGGCCTCTCGACGGCTATGTCGTAAGCTTCGTCTCCTTCCACGAGCGTGGCCTCGGCGTCCCGGCGGACCGGTTCATGCGGGCGCCACGCACTACTACGGCGTGGAGCTCCACAATTTTAAACCCAACTCCGTTGCTCAGTGGCTATCTTTGTTGCCGCGTCTGCGAGGGGTATTTAGGGATCGCGCCCCATTGGGAGTTGTGGCTCCATCTGTTCCGGGCGGGGCATACTACAAAGCCGTCGGGCACGTCGGGCAAGAGGAAGGCGGCGAGGGCCGGAGGCTGCACTCTCCAAGTGCGTCAGGACCGCCTGCACCTCTACATCCCGGCCCAACTCGTGTCCTCCAACCGCCGGTGGTACACGAGTTGGTTTTATCTTCGTAACGACGACGGAGGGCTTCCCCCTACACCGGGCGGATTGTGGGGAGTTGCCCGGAGAAGTGGAAGTGGGGCGCCCCAAGGTCGACCAGCCCAAGCCGGAGCCGCTCTGGAGGGGGGGCGAGCGGCTGAGGCCACGGCCTCACCGTGGTTTGTGGTTGTGGCCGCGTTCCACCGCCGGAGGTCTTTGCTGTCGCTGATGGCTCGGTGGCGGCGGTGTGTTCGAGATGAGGCGGGTGAGCCCATTGAGGGCACCGGATGTCCTCTTCCGCCCTTTCCGAGGAGGAGATTCTTCGTCGGGTGGGGGAGGCGGTAGAGGCGGTGAAGGGCGGCAACTTGACCCCTATCGCGATGCGGCCGTCGCGGGGGTTCCTTTCGCTGGTAAGTCGTGCGCCGCTGTAGCCTCTGACCCTCCTCAGTCTCCTCCTACCCCTTGTTCCCTTATGTGTGTTTGTCGTTCCTTTAGGGGACGAGGGACGTGCGCTCCTCTCCACCGCCCGTTCTCGAGGACGCGGAGCGGCGGGCGGTCAACCGTGCTCACGCCGATGCGCAAAAGAGGCGAAAGGACGCCAAGGCGGCGAAGCGCACGAAGCACATCCTCGCGCACGACGAGCTGGATAAGCGCCGCCGTCAACAACGGAAGGACGGTCTTTCGCTTGAGGAATCCCCGTCGACGTCGTTATCAACGGAGGCCTCGGACGGGGACGACAAGGTCGAGGGAGGGCGAGGTCCCCTGGACCACCTTCCTGATGTCGTGGAGGTGGCGCCCGGGGTGTCGGTAAGCATCCCGGCACCCCCGGGAAGGGGAGGAGAAGCGGACCCGGGGCCGGCGGTTGCCCGCTCCGGGGCCGAGGCCGACACGCCCGAGGCACGGGCGTTAGGCAAACGCGCCATCAGCCCGGTAGGCTCGGCGGCCGTGGTGGAGCGGGTGGCGGCGGAGGCGACGCCGCCGGCCCTGCAGAGGATCGAGGGGGCGCCGGGGTCCGCTGAAGACCGTCCGGCGTCGATGGATACGGAGGCGACGCCTCTGCTGCGCCGCCTCCGCGGCAACAAGGGTGAGGTTTTGCCGTGGCGAAGCGGGGCCACCCGATCAAGGCAAGTGTATTCTTAGCAGGGTCGTGGTGTTTTTGGTCGCTTTTTAGTTTTATACTGACCTGTGAGGTTAATTTTCCTTAGTAGGAAGCGGCCTGCGGACGACCTCCCTTTGGTGCCCCTTAAGGCGCTTAAGGCGAGGCTCGGCTCCTCCGCACACTGGGTGGCGGCGGCACAAGCCGCTATCCAACGCGGCGCGGCGTCGGCGAGGGTCGACCCAATGGGGCCGGCCGCCCAAGGAGGGGCTGCTGAGGCGGCCCCTACACAGACGATGGAGGGAGTGCTTCCTCCTCGTGGGGGCGAGGCTCACGAATTGGATGGGGCCGGCATGCCCTTTGTTGCTGAGGCCCCCGGGGTCTCCGAGGCTGAGGCGATGGAGGCCACGGCACCCGCGACCGCCGAGACCGCGGTGGCCGTTGTCGACGTCTCCTCGTCAGCCGAGGCCACGATGGCGGAGGCCAGAGACCCTGAGACCACCGAGGCCGTAATTGCAGAGGCCGGAGCCCCCGAGGTGGCGGTGAGGCCGTCTGCGCAAGAGGCGGAGATGCAGGCGGCGGCCGCCTTAGTGGTGCCCTTGGTTCAGGGCCTGCCGTTGGTCTATCCGGTCCCCTCCGACGATACTTCCCGGGCGCGGGAGGTGGTCCACGCCGAGGAGACCAATGTCATAGAGCAGCCAGCGCCGCTCTTGGACGAGGGGGGCTCGGCCCTCGTGCGGGTCCGGCCCGAGCCTCGTGGGTGGGACCACCCGCGGGTATTGTGGCGAGCCGGGACGACCACGAGGGGCCTCTGCCGCCCTTGAGGGCCTGGGTGAGGGTGGGCGCCTGGAACACCTTCGAGCAAAGATCGCCGCCCGGTGAGCTGGCCGCCATCCTTCTGGACGGCGCTATCTCTGTGGTGGCCGACGAAGCGCCCTGAGTCGCCTGAGTTCGTGCTTTTCTTTCTCGTGCGACGTTTACCTTCCTGACTTTGTTGCGACCAATGACCCTCGCTCTGCTTCCCCAGGAGCTCGAGACCCGGTCGCTTGGGAAGTCGGTGTTCCTCCGGCGGGAGAGGGGCGTCTAGGACCAGCTTCACCGGCAGAAGGGCCTTCTTGCCAATGCTAACGAAGCTTCTATCGGCGCGAAGCGCGGAGGTGGAGGACCTCCGCCTTTGCTATGCCGACCTTGAAGGTCGCGGCGGCATGATCCAGCGCGCTTCGCCGCCTTGGTGGTGGCTTGGGTCAAGGAGCCTGGAGGAGGAGCTTACTCATGGTCGTGATCAGGATGCCTTCAGTCCCGGGTCAAGAGGCGACGGCCTTTAGGCGAGGGCCTCGCCGAGAAGCCGGAGCAGCGGAGGAGAGTGCGCACCGGCTTACCAAAGGCGCTCTGAGCGAGGGCCCTTCTGCGGTTGAGGCCTCGCAGATTGAGGTCATTGTTTTGAAGGGGCGGTCGAGGTGAGTTCTGTCCCCTTATTTTGTTTCCTTTCCTTATGTTTGCTTCTGACTTCCTTATCTCGACGCAGAGTGGGAAGTGAAGCCTCCAGGATGGCCGAGGCCTCTAGGTTCGAGGCCCAGTGGTTGAGGGAGAAGGCCGAGGCCTGTCGGGCCGAGACCCGTCATTTGGGAGCGAAGGCCAAGGGTGAGCTCCGTGGGCTTCCGTCCCCAACTTAGGTTGTCCTTTCTCTCGCTTGACTTCATTACATTTTCATGGTGTGAGTCGGAGGCGGAGATCCTTGAGGCCACCGAGGCTTCAGCCAGCAGTCAGGCAGACGGTGCTCGAGACCGAGATCGGGAGCACGAGGGCCTGGCTGAAGCGTCTTGCCCTTTCCGCTGCGAGGCCTTGGAGGTCGAGGGGTTCAATCAGCAGCTCCTTGGGAGCCCGCTGATTGCGTTGGAAAGTGACCAGATCTGTGAGCGGCCCGAGGGGCACTTGCAGACACGGGTGTCAAGCGGCGGCTGGCCGTCATCTCCTCTCACTACCTTGGCGTCGACCTCCCAGCCATCGGTGATGGCTATGTTCTACTGATGATGACGAGGAGGCCGACGCGCATGGTGGCGGCCGATGGAGGCGACGGAAGGCCACTGCACGCTGTGTGGCGACGCTCTTGAAGAGGAGGTGGTTCCTCCCTATCATCTCGCCGACGCCAAGGCCCCGAGCCTTGATCTCGGGCCCGGGGGCTATGTAAGAATAGAATAGGGGTTATTTTTTGTATCGTAACGCTTTGTGGCCGTCGAGGCCTTTACTTTTGAAGTACTTGTGTGTTCCTAGTTGTTTTTCTTATGTTTCCGAGCCTCTGCCCTCTATCGCTCCTGATCGGATTTCGTTTGCAAAACACCCCCTTGGGGCCTAAGCCGTCCCTTGAGCGAGAGGTAGTGAGGGAGTGCCGTAGCCCGGAGGCGTAGGCCGTCTCACGACTCTACCGGCCTCTCGCTTAGGAAACAGGCCTTGGTCCGAGGGGTTTTTACAACTAATTCGTCAGAGCCTGCTAGGGACTTGACATAGGATTTTTTGCGAAAAACAACTGGAGAATGGGCGATGGGACCTAGGGGGCGCCTAGGGAGGGTCCCTATCTAGCCCCCGAGGGAGGCTTGGTTCGCCGAGGCGTAACCGAGTTTCCTGCCGTGTTAACATTGTATTGCCGAGGCCTCACGATTGGCTCGGGGGGTTTCTCAAAAAATTAGACCAACTAAAGAACGTTTTTTAATTGTATTTCGAGGAACGACATATAAAATGCTTGGAAATTTAGGGATAAAAGCGACGTAGCTGTTCTATGTTCCAAGCGTTGGTGAAGACTTCGCCCTTCTCGTTGGCCAGCTTGTAGGTCCCGGGCTTCAGCACTTGGGCGATGATGTACGGTCCTTCCCATGGCGGGGTCAGCTTGTGGCGACCCTTGTTGCTCTGTGCTAGCCTCAACACCAGGTCACCTACCTTCAAGTCTCGGCTTCAGACGCGTCGGGCCTGATAGCGCCACAGGCTCTGCTGGTATTTGGCCGAGTGTAGTAGCGCGACGTCTCGGGCTTCCTCCAGTTGATCAAGGGCATCCTCTCGGGTGGTGCGGTTACTTTGTTCGTTATAAGCTTGCAGCCTCGGGGAACCATATTCCAAGTCGGTGGGGAGGATGGCCTCGGCCCCATAGACTAGGAAGAAAGGCGTGAATCCCGTGGCTCGGCTTGGAGTGTTCCTCAGGCTCCAGATGACCGACGGGAGCTCGGCGAGCCATTTTTTGCCAAACTTTTTCAATCGGTTGTGAATCCTTGGCTTGAGGCCTTGTAGGATCATGCCGTTGGCACGCTCTACTTGGCCGTTGGTCCTTGGGTGTCCTACGGCTGACCAGGCCACACGGATGTGGTGGTCGTCGCAAAACGTCAGGAACCTTTTGCCGGTGAACTGCGTCCCGTTGTCGGTGATGATGGTGTTGGGGACCCCAAACCTGTGGATGATGTCAGTGAAGAATAGCACCGCCTGCTCGGATTTGATTCGATTGATCGGACGAGCCTCGATCCATTTGGAGAACTTGTCGATTGATACCAATAGATGGGTGAAGCCCCCGGGGGCCTTTTGCAGAGGCCCGACCATGTCGAGCCCCCACACGGCGAACGGCCATGTGATGGGGATGGTTTGCAGGGCCAGGGCCGGGAGATGTGTCTGCCGAGCGTAGTACTGGCATCCTTCGCAGGAGCGTACTAGTTTGGTAGCGTCGGCATCACCGCCGTCGCCGAAGAGAACCCTTGGCGAAAGCGTTCCCTCACGAGCGTCCGAGGCGCCAAGATGGTGCCCCGCAGCGCCAGCATGTAAGTCCCGGTAGGGCTCGGCCCGCTTCGAGCTGATACACTGTTGGAGGACACCTGAGGGACTTCACCTGTACAATTCGCCGTTGTAGAGGGCGTAGGTCTTGGCTCGCCGCGCAAGCCGCCGTGCTTCGGTTTTGTCGTCAGGAAGCTCCCCCCGATCGGCATTGCGCGAACCAGCATCACCGCAGCCGCAACGTTCTGGCTAGCGCGATTGAAGATCGGGGGTTGCTCACTTCCTTCGTCGTTATGGATGCGGTGATGTACGTCGAGGGCCCTCCGTCGGGCTCCCCCGCCTTCGCCGCGACCTCGCTGTTCCTGTTCGAGGGAGTCTCGAAGCTGCTGCAGACAGAGTTGGTCTTGCTCGACCTTGGCCTGGAGCTCACAGAGCTGTTCTAGGTCTAGGTGCTGAGGTCGCGCAAGAGCGATGTTCTCATTTCGTGCGGCAGGCAGGACGGCGCATGGAGGTGTAGCGACGCCCGCGCCGGGGCGGAGCGGGGAACGGCTACCTGCCCCCTCGTCCTCTTCGCCCGCCCTCGGCATCCCGAGCCCGACATGAAAACATTCGCGAGTGGGGTCGTTGGTGCCTCGTCATCGAGTCTGAGTAGCCGGCGAAGAGTCGCTATGCCAAGAATTGGCGCAAAGCCCTGTGGTTGTGGAGTTCGGAGAAATCCACCCCGGCCATGCCTCGCCCTCGCCCCGAGGAGTGCGAGTGGGTGCTCAGGCGAGAGCGAAGCGTTGGCGGCGTTCCGAGGGTGCTCGTGGCGGCGATGTAAGCGTAGGCATAAGAAGCGGCGGCATTTCTCAACCCAAAGGGGTATGGGGGCGGTGTCGTCTCCAGATTCTCGCCTCTTGGGGTTGGCTCTTCAGGAGTGGTAGAGGCGGAGCTGGACGATTCGACATCGCCGGCGTGCCATAGGCAAGTCTCCTTTGTCCAAGCTCAGCTAGACAGTCCCCACCAGGACCCCGTGCCAATAGCTGGTCGAGGATATTGGCGGGGGTGGCGATCGCCCGGATTCGCGAGCGCCGGGGTGGCCTTGTTCAATGCCGTGCTTGGCGAAGCGAGAGAGCGGCCGGCCGACGCCGCCGCGCGCTGAGGCTGGCCGGGCGTAACTTCATCGTTGGTTGGTGGGGCTCGAGGAGTGAGGAGCACTATGTCATACTCATGCCCTAAAGACATGAACTCTAGGCTCCCGAACCAAACCACGGTGCCGAGACGCAATGGTCGTGACGTGATTCCGCCATCCGGAACTCTTTGGGATGATGAAACCAACACGCAGCGCCCCTACTCGCGCGCGCTAATCGTTGTGTTTGGACCGGGGGTCCTCAACCAACCAAGTGAATTTGTTCTGCGTGCTCCCAATCCGGATGGTGATGCAAAGAGACACAAGGTTTATCTTGGTTCGAGCAATCGAGGCCCTACTTCGGTCCGAGAGATCGATCTTGTATTCCTTGCACCGAGGTGCTCGTAGTAGGGGTTACAAGCTAAAGGAGAGAATGAGCTGGTCCTAGGTCTCGGTAGGGGGTGCCCGTCTTGGGCCGCTTGAGGCGTTGCTCTCCCGGCGGGAGTGTGCGTGTGTGTTACAAGGTCTTTCTCCCTTAAAACAACCTAGGTCCTCTCCTTTTATAGCATGAAGGAGGACTAGGCGGTACATGTGACTACTCTGACGACGCCGTGTGAACAGGCGGCGTGTCCGGCCCTGTAGCCTGTTCTCGTGGCGGTGTGGCGTCCGAGTGGTCCATCCTTGGAGTTTCGGGCGGCGTGGTCATCCCATCGATCACTGTGCGTCGTGGGAGCCCGGGAATGCCTCGGAGTGGACGCGGCGGCCGTGCAAGCCACTTGTGGACGGATGTGCGCGAGGCCGAGACTTGGTCGATGCCGAGGCCTGGCACTACTGATGGGGGTCTCGGCAGCACGAACCCCAAGATCGCCGAGGCCACAGTGTCTGAAGGTCGAGGCCTTGAGCGACCGATCATGGGAATGCAGCGTTTGGACACAAGTGGTCGGTAATCCCGTCGTACATACTGCCCCGGCCGGTATGGTGTTGATCGTGGACACGAGTGGTAGGACACAGTGGTCGGTAATCCCCGTCGTGCCCTGTCCCCCGGTATGGCGGCCGATCGTGGACCAGATGTTAGGGACACGATGGCGGTAACCCCGTCGTACCTGTCCGAGCCGGTAGATGGATGGATGATGCGACCTCGGGTCGCGTCGGCCATCTGTGGCGTTGAGCCACCGTCCACTGAGATTGCGGGAGTGGTTGAAGCATTAATGAGACATGACGAGTTGTTGGGAGGGTCGGCCGAGGCGGGGCGACGGATCATGGACGAGCCGGCCTCGGCGACACGGAGAATGAGGCCTCGCAGCGAGACGGAGATCGGTTCCTTGCCGAGGCCTTGCGCGAGACGCCTCGCGTGATACGGAGAATGTACCCCTGCCGAGGCCTTCCCTGGATAGCCTCGGGCGAGACGAGGAGACGGCGGCGCCCCTGCCGAGACCTACCATGGGGAGCCTTGCGTGAGGCGGAGTTTGTTCCGAGACCTCCTGCTCGAGGCTCGAGGCGAGGTGGAGGAGGGCTCGGTCGTGGCAGGTGAGGGGCTTACCTTCTAGCTTTATTTTGATGTTTGCTTGGGGTACCCCGTTCTAAGGTACCCGACACATAAATTTATAGGAATTTCCATGATAAATCGGTGATAGTGTTAACTCTAAAAATTTTGTAGTAGGGTAGAAGTGTTATCAGGTATTCTTGGTAATTTTTTGTAGTTGCAAAGTAATTAAATTGCTAAGATAGCAAATGAGCCCTAGTTTGAATATATAGTAAATCCAATAAATAAAATAAAGAAACATTTTGGAATTGTATAACTAAAACACTTGTTGGGAAATGACACCTTTCTCGATGATGTTGATACGTAGATTAGTACGTTAGTCGTTAGAGCTAGCTTGTTAGTTCGTAGTATGTACTCTGTTTTAAGAGTTGTTGTTGCCTTGTTAATTAATTGTCGCATCATCTCTACATCGCATTGCATACCATAATAGGGACGACGATGGATCGTGGAGTCATCGGGAGTTGCTGGTGAGATGGTACTTTTGGAGATCGCGTCACCAAGAAGGAATACTAAGGCCCCGTTCGGCTGGCTGAAACTTGGCTGAAAAGCACTATTCCGGCTGGTTTGTTGTGAGAGAAAAAGACTGTTTGGCTTGTTTGATGAACAGTAAATTGAGAGGGGGATCAGCCGGCTGGCTGGTCTGATAAGATCAGCGAACGACCCCTAACTTTTAGTTATATGTTACCCAGGCAAGCCCCGGTGCATAACCCCTACTTTTCTATACTTTATATTATATTTGTGCATTAAGTTTTAAGGAGTTGAATAAAACCCACTTGCATATATATATATATCTTTATCCTATGAGTCTTACTAGTATAACAGGATCGTGTAGATTGCTATGCTACAGGTCTCCGGTAGAAGTCGAGTGATTGTCTGTCACTCGCGAGATATAGGAAACATATTATTATTGTTACTATATTATTATCACCTGAAATATATATGAATGATAATTGGAAACCGGACGGAATGATACTTTGGATCTGGACTTGGTTTGTCATTCGAGCGAGGCTCGGATTGCAATTGTTCCGCCTTTGTCGGTTAAGAACCGACCGTTGCATTGGGTTCTAGGCAGGTCACAGACTTATTATCCTGAACACATACTTGTGTATGGGCGCGGGAATAATCATTGCTTTTTTGTCATGGGTTCCGGCTCTTTTCGGATCGACCGATTGGAGGCGGGATGGTGGAGGTCTAAGCACCGCACTGTTTCCGGAACTCATGAGCGGGGGCTTGGAGTCCAAGTTTGGACGAGGACCTGGACCCCATGATAGGAGGATAGTGGGTTGATCTTGCTTGTGCCTGGACTACAAGCGGAGCGTGTCTCAAGATACATTGGTTCATGAATCACCGGATGATCTAGTACGACTTGTCTACAGTCTAGCAGCGTAGTAAGAACTGGAAGATGATAAAATGATACTGATTGCTTACCACCTGCTTGAAAGTAGCACATGTGCTTATATAGAATGGTTAGTTAATGAATTAATATTGACCGCTAATAAAATTGAATATAAGGACGCACGCTTAGTAATGCTTCATGCAGATGCAATAAACTCACAAGCCAGATAGCCTTGCATATTTTTGGAGTCTTTTATTTTCTCCTATCGGGTAAGTCCTGCTAAGTACAATTGAGTACTTAGGGTTTTATTTCTCCCTGTTGTAGGTGACAGGCGGATGCTAGAGCTGACTTTTGGGTGTGGATTTCTCCTGGTGGGCTCAGAGAGGATTCCTTTACGCTTTGATCATAGTTTTTATTTATAACTCTCGTTAAATGTTTTATAAATAGAAGTTTTATAATCTGTTGTCATAGTCTATATATCAATGCTTCATCATGTCATGAATAGATATTTATTTTCGTTGTAACTCTGATCATATGCTTATATTCTGCTGTTAAATTAAATTGTTCATAACTCTGATAACATGGATATATTCCGCTATTATAATCCATAAATATTATACTCTGATGCTACATGGAAAATGATGTAAGAAATGATTTAAGAATGTTGTAAGCTTGATTTTCTCATTTGTGATCCTGATAAAAAATATGGATTTTCAGGTTCTCTCTTAGGGTGTGCTCGATGAAACTGCATAATTTAGTGTCTTTCCTTAGTACTTAGTGTTTAATGGAAGACAAGCATTCCCGGTAGGCATTAGATTAGGCAGTGTTGCGCTTCCCGTAGAGCCGAGCACCGCCGTCGCGCTCCCCGGCCGGCGAAGCCACACGCCCGCCGGAGCCCCACCCGGGGGCGTCGGATCCGCGCCCGCCCGGCGAGCCGTGCCCGCGAGAGCCTCGCCCCGTGGTCCGTGGTGGAGGGGCAGGAGCACGACGGCGAGGCGCTTGTGGGCAGCGTGGCGAGCCGCATCAACGCGTGGGGGAAGCGAGAGGAATGAGGAGGGGATTAGGGTTTGGCCTTTTGGGCCAAGTGCGGGGCTCTCTACGAAATGTCCAGGGAGTTATGCAAAAAAATGAGTCAGTTCTTGATATTCCAACGTGCGCACGGTTTGGGGGGACAGACTGGATTGCGGGTTGATTTCAAAAAAAATGGTGGGTGTTTTTGCAAAATGTATAGAGACGCGTATCGCGCGCGGAGACGCCAAATTCTCTCGTGTGAGCGAAGCGGAGTGGGTTTTAATCAACCCCGATCCGGGATCCGGCAGTTGGGCAGACGTGCACGATCGACCCAGGATTTCCGAGGCCAGCCCGGCCTCCGGACAGCGTCACGGTCCATCCCGCCCACCGCACGTCCGCACGGCCTAGCCGGTCGTTGCCTGTCGCCCCGCAGCTCCCGCGAGGGGGTTGGCACCACAAGTCCCGCGGCCAGGCACCAGGCGCCGCCGCAGCGGCAGCGAGCTCGTTCTCGTTCCTCACTCACCCCAGTCTACAGATAGGATAGGGGTCTCCTGCACGGCGGCCGGCGGCTCGAGGGGCCTCTGGGATTTGGGTGCCCGTTTCGTTTGCATTTACGCCGAGGGCCGAGGCCGAGTATGCCCCGCCGGCTGTCCTTGCCCGATCGAAGCCGCCGGCCGCCGGCGGCTATTGAAGCGGAAGCGTGGCATGCAAGCGAGCGCGGACCAAGGACGCAACGCACGTACGTACAGTATTCCTACGATCGAGCTAATAAAACGAGGCCGTTAAGCTGGGTACGTGCGAGCAAGATACACAGCCTCTGCGTGCCGGCATCGGATCGGGCCGGACGCGCGCGCGGTACGGTAAGGAAGGTATAGCAGGGTTTCTTGCTTCGAAGATGTACCAAACATGTACATCAAGCGGTCCAACAGCTCTTACACTCTGTTTGGACGTGGCTCTCCGGCGCTGAGCAGCGAGCCTACTCCTGTCCACCTTTGCTTGCTGTGTCATCCAACGTTGCTTGTGTTCGGAGAAACGCGAGGCTAGAGCCCACAGCCCAGCTCATCAGTCATCACCGTCTGTCCTCGCCTCCTCTTCTTCACTGCTTGGGAGTTGGGATCCGTTATTCCGTTTCCTCCACGGCGCTCACGCCCAGCAGGCTGCGGGCAACGGAAGGTCCAAAAACTCTTGGCGGGCTCACCTTACTGGGCCTACGAAAGAAAATGAAAGAAGGTGAAAATTCCTAGGCTTTTTTCTCGGGATGCATTTCACAACTCGTGCTAATTTCTCATTCCCAAAGAAATATCAAAACCCAGCGCAGTCCTTCATCGGGGGGGGAAAAAAAGCTGAGAGCAGTAGAGCGCATAGGTTAAGGGCCTGTTTTTTTTTACAGGAACACACAAAAAAATGTCTCATATCTGATATATATTGAGAAAAACAAAGACTAATACAGAAGATAGGTAATAAGACATAAAACAATCTTTAAAAAATAAGGGTACATAAAAAAAAAAACAAATCGGTCGTCTTGTTCCTTCAATCATCAACTGCTTGTCGAAGCTTGAAAATCACACTGAATAGACAGTAAAAAAAAAGGAACAGCTACAAACATCCTCGCCAAACATGGCTTTGAAGACCACAACAGTAACTTGCTGCTGACGTGATCTAGTACCCACTGAAACAATATCGTCCGGAGGAATCCTCCAAAAAAACACAAGCTTGCAATTCTTCACCACCAGTTAAGGGCCTGTTTGATTCTTGATCACTCGTCGTGTCGGAAGGGCACCGCTAGCTTATCCACCTGTTTTTTTTGGGTACAAAATGGCTAAATCATCAATCACGTCCACAGTCGGACAGGTACTGTTTCCACTTGCCTGAATGCATGCTTGCGGCGACAGAAACACATGCATGATTATAGACAAGACTTGCCCATAGTACAGAATCTAATGTTCTATTTAGATTTTACTTTTAATATTAATTCTAGAGAGTACGTACTTCCTGTGTTTGAAATTATAACACATTTTTTCTATATAAGATTTTATATACACCCATTCCATTCCACGGTGTAGGATGCTGCTCATGCGAGCAACCAAACCGACACGCTACGATGCCCGCAGAAACGCTGTGCCACCGCATGGGCTCGTACGTGTACGCAGGCCGCCGGGCGCCCAAACGTCCGTGCGTGGTCCCGCGAGCATCATCCTCGCGCGCCATCGCGATTGGGAACGGAGCATCTCGCCGCGCTGAAAAAGGGCAATCGTCCGAGCACCTGAGAAGAGAACGCGTGATTAGCTTAGAACGACTGAACGAGCAGCCAGAACGAACGTTGCCCTGTTCGCTGGACTGGTAAACTATTGCTGAAAGTATTATTGATTAATTTATTATGAGAGAAAAATCATATTCGTTGGCTGAAAAAGTACGATTTATAAGCCAAATAGACGAGACGTGACAGGCAACTCAGCAAGATAGGCGTCGCGCACGGCTAAGCTTGAGTGCTTGACTAACCCACGACGCCCACAGGCCATCACATCTACACTGTAGTCGGCTGATCTGAAAGGGAACCCGCGCCGGACTGCATGCACTACCGATTGAGTGATTGGCTCGATGGTGCGTAGCGGAGCCGCCGCGACGTGACGTGCAGGACTGCTGCTGCTGCGGTAGCGGTACCCGTTCGGCTTCTTTTCAAGTCCAAACAGGATTTTTCTCTCATAATAATTCAGCAAGAACAATATTTTTCAGTCAAAATTCTGCCAGTCGAACGGAGCCATCGTCAATATGGTGCAGCTCTACCTCTACCTCTACGGGCTCAAGTTCGATCAGATCAGCTCTACCCTGAGATAATAATAAAATTCAGAGTGCTGTTTGGGTGCTTTCCTATCAGTCAATGATCGGAATTTTCAGCCACTAATGCACCCCCCCCCCCCCCGGAACGTGAGAAGTTTTCTGTTTTCTATGGTTTTCATATGATTTTTTTTACGAATCCTATAAAAGTCATGCATTCCAAACGGACCCTAACTATTTGTTAATCATTTCTCAGTATGACTCCCCCATTTCCACTAAACCACTCTCTCCTCCTTAAATTATTGACCGTTTATTAGCTTTACTGGGATATATAACATTCTTTTTATGTATGTGTTGACACTCAAAATTGTCCAAAGTGTATAATGGACTCCACCATCATGTTTCTATCGTCAAGACGATCAGAAAGAATACTTGGTTCATCGCATTTGGAGCCCGGACGAAGAAAATGGCTTTCCGTGAGGCTGAACCAGCTAGAGTCGGCTTAACCGGCTCCCTAGGTCGGTTAAGCCGACTTTCTCATGTTGCTCAAATGCAAGAATGGACTGCACCAATGTGTTCCTCTCGTCGCGCTGATCGAAAAACATATATAGATCGCTTTGTTTGGAGAAATAATTACGAATTACCCGTGCTAGAAACCGACTCGGGTTGTTTCCAAATCGGTTTTTGGTCGTGGGAAACTTAGAGATTATGATTTAGACTTATTTTCTACTGGGATAAGACCATCTCCTTTAAATATATGAGAGGACAATGGCCAATTGAATTCTCAACTATCCCATCGTCAAAAATCAATCTACAAACATCCTTTTACACTCTTTTGCACCCCTATGTTGTTTATCCCTTAGCTTGATCCGACGATCAAGGATAGCGTCCTAGGCTCGCTGGCCGACCTAGGGCAGCCCGGCGACGTCCTTGCCCCGGGCGAGATCTTCGACGGTTTCTTTGCTAGTTTCCTGAAAACTAGCGTGTTTTTTGTCATGTAAGCACGTTGGTTATTCTTTGGTGGTTTGCTTGTAAGCCTCTCTATTCTTCACCGCGAAAGTCTGATATCCTCGCTGCGTCTTCAGTCCGTGGCGGGCCGGGCGATCTAGCCCCAGCTAATAATATGTAGATGTATAGTAACTTAATAGTAACTTGTTACATACCTAGAAAAATCAAAATAATTTATAATTTTGAACATAGGAACTTCTTTTCGAGAGCATTTGATCGGCTCGAGTATATTTGTTGAACGGGACAGGCGCATTCAGGGAAGAAGTGACATGCTCACATGCAGTCTAGAATTGCCTACTACTCCGTATGATTATCAGTTTTGCCGAGGACAGAGGATTGAATTCTAATGTGGACCAACTTCGAACGTGTGGCATCTTCTAATAATGTGAATTTGAGACCACTTTGAGTTAATTTGGAATCTGAACTTGGCTAGTTTAATATAAACTCATCTCGTCGACAGCACGCATGACTGAACTTTCCTAGTGACACCTAGCTTGTCACAATCTGGAATAATCAGTCGTCATCAGCCATCGTTCTACAAGACCCAAACGACACACCGGAGGCTTGGACCCGGCGGGCGGCCAGTCGGCAGCATGGATCATTCGCCGACACGACGCATCAAATCATTCACGCATCAACTGGTACCTGAAACGATGCATAGACTACAAAACAGCGAAGAAATTAGCAAGAAACCTGACGGCACTGGAGCATCGTCTGTCAGCTTCTTCTTCCACTTCTTCCACAAGCGTTTGTCATTTATCGATACTTTCTCACGAACAAGCAGTTTTGACTGGTTGACTCGTTCTACTTATTTGAGTAGATTTTCGTCTCTAACGTAAAAGCCTAAAAGGGACGTACAGTGTCTAGAGACTAGATACATTTTACAAGTTCCAGTCTTCTCAGTGCTCTCGTTGGTCAGGAGAGCTGAAGTGAAGAACAAAAAGATTACTGTATTAGTTAAGCAAAACCAGAAACCCAACACACTTGCCTGGAGTCACGACTCATTACCGTATTTGTGCAGTCCAATAAAGAAAGCCGTGCCCTTCCACTTAATCAACATTTTTCAGTCTATTCACGAAAAAGAAGGGCGTAATCCTAACACCACACGTCCACACACGATGCACTGTTGCACAGGGACCGACGGCGACGCAACCTTTCGTTTGGTTTGCTTTGCGGGATGCGAAAACGACAGCCACCGAACATGGTGGGGGCGTGTGAGAACATTCCATACACGCACGGCCGAAAAGGAGTCGCGCCTTCAGACCCACATGTCAGCGGCACGAAACCATGGTGCAGTTACAGTAGTACAGCTGGCACAAAGCACTCGCGTAATCGCGTTCAGGGTCAGAATCCACTCGCGCCGCCACTGCCGCGCGGGGCCCGCCACCCGCGGAAGCGGAAGTGTGCGACGTCTCCACGCATCTGCATCCGCCGCTGGCGCTGCGGCCTGCGGGGCTTCTCCCCGCCACCCCACTCCCACTCGTCCCGCACCCGCATTCCCCGTGGTCAACTCGCTGCCTCTCCAGCGACGACCGCGAGGGGGCCGAAATAGGCAGGCAGGCCACCCAAAAAAGCGAGCACCCTGCGCGCACCACCTCGGCTGCCATCGCCATTGCCATGGCCATGGCCACGCCATGACGCCCCGCCCCGCTGCACGCGCTCACACCCCCACCGCTCCACTCCGCTCCGCCTCACCCTCACCCTCACCCTCGCCCACCACTACCACCCCATGCTTCCTCGCTGCTGCCACCGCCGCCGCTCGGGTGCCTTCTGCCTCGCCGTGCTCCTCCTGCTGCACCTGCACCCGCACCTGCATGCGGGCGCCCAGGCCGCGCTCGCGCTCGCGCGGCAGGACGTCGCGGCGCTCCACGGCCTGCGCGCGTCCCTCGGCGTGCGCGCCAGCGACTGGCCCGACAGGGCCGACCCCTGCGTCTTCTGGTCGGGCGTCGCCTGCCGCGCCGGCCGCGTCACGGAGCTCCGCCTCTCCGGGCTCCGCCGCACCCGCGCGGGCGCCCGGCGCGCGGCCTTCGCCGTCGACCAGCTCCGGCGGCTCACCGCGCTGGAGGCGTTCAACGCCTCGGGGTTCCCGCTTCCCGGCCGGATCCCGTCCTGGTTCGGCCGCGGCCTGCCGCCGTCGCTTGCCGTCATTGACCTCCGCTACGCACGCGTCAATGGAGAGCTCCCGACCGATCTCGGGATGTCTGGGAACCTGACCACCCTTGTTCTCTCCGGTAACAACCTCTCGGGCTCTATCCCGCCGTCGCTCTTCTCAATCCCTGGTCTCCGCGTTCTCGATCTCTCCGCCAACAACCTCACCGGCGCGCTGCCCAACGTGTCCTTCGCTGGCAGTGGTGGAGCCGGAGTTTTGTTCAACGCCTCTGGTAATTCCTTGTACGGCGCTATCGGTGATGCCACTGGGTCCCTCAGGAAGAGGTTCTGGGTTGTTGACGTCTCGGACAATTACTTCGATCAGGTGCTTGGAGCTGGGTTTCAGAATGGGACCGATGGTGTAGCGGATTTCAGAATGAACTGCTTGTCTGGTGCAGCAAGCCAGCGCAGCCGTGGGGATTGTGAGGCGTTCTACACGAGGAACGGGGTGAGGCTAGCGTTGGACCCCATGTCATCATCGCCATTGCCGGAGCCACGGCCACCACAGGTGCGGCCGATGCCGTCAACGAGCAAGAGAGGGGGCAAATGGAAGTTTATATTGGCCGGGGTCCTTGGAGGTGCTGCGATTGTGGTAATACTTGGCCTTAGCGCGCTGGTGATTTGCTTGTTGAGAAGAAAAGGAAGGAGACCGAGAGGAAGAGGAGTGGAGCAGACTGAGGAGGGCATTCGGTCTGGGCGGAGAAGTAGTAGTGTGAATCCCATCACAATGTCACCCATGGCATCCCCCGGAGCCAGTGGTTCACAAAAGGGCTTTCCTGTTATCATAGATGAATTCACCTATGAGCAGTTGCACCATGCTGCAGGGGGCTTTGGGGATGATAACCTTGTCAAGCGTGGGCATTCCGGTGATATGTACCATGGTGCCCTGGACAGCGGATTTCAAGTTGTCATCAAAAAGATTGATCTGAAGAGCAGTAAGAAGTGTCAGGTTGAGCTGAGCTTCCTTACAAAGCATAGCCATGGGAGAATCGTTCCATTGCTGGGCCATTTGGCTAAGGATGAGGAGGAATTGCTGGTCTACAAGTACATGGCAAAAGGTGACCTCACAACTGCACTGCACAAGAAGTCAGTGGAAGTTGAACAGGGTCTGCGCTCATTGGATTGGATAACAAGGCTAAAGATTGCAATTGGTGTGGCTGAGGCCTTGTGCTTCCTTCATGACGAATGCAGTCCTCCGTTGGTTCACAGGTATGCTAAGCAATCTTCCCTTGTTTAATCATTTGCTAATGTATTCCATGAGCTGTTAGTTGGTGTATGGTAGTTTCGAAAAAATAATTTGTTGCATAAAGTATATGGCTGCTTTCAAAATTAACATGATGGGACAGGTAGTGGAAATAACACGTAGCTAAGGTCAACTGATTCCTGCTATTTATTAAATAATTAAATTCCACAAGAGGTGATAAGTGGGATAGTGATAGAAGGTACTTGTACATTTAAAATAATTAGTAGTTGCACATTTTGGTGGGGGTCCTCTACATGGTCCCTTGTGGTCCTGCATCAATTGGCACACTATGTATTTCTAAGAACCATAGCTTAAAGGAAAATAGCATGTGCAGGCTTCCATTGAACCTTCATTTACATGTGAGGACATCAAATCTCAAAGTCTAAAATAAACGAACCTTGATACATTTAAGCTTAAATGCATTGGTTCCATGTCAACAGTAAATCCTAACATATTTTGGCAATGAAATAGATTGATTGTTTTGTGAAAGTGTCATGTCCCTGTCATGGTACTGAAGATATTGTTTTTATAACATGTCTATTCATGGTATCCCCAGTCGTTCCAAGAAACTCTACATTTGTAATTTTAAGTTTTGGTGTGCTTGATGGCAGTCATTTTTAATTGAAGTTTCCCATTTTGGTTGCCTTATCTTTCTATTTTATATAGTTTTGGTCATGCAATTCTGAATATCTGCAAGTTGTTCAAGTTCTTTTGATATCTTGATAACTGTTAGTGCATGCATTATTATTCCGACTTATGTCTTCATTGTAAATGTAGAGATATCCAAGCTAGCAGTGTGCTTCTTGATGACAATTTTGAAGTGCGCCTTGGGAGTCTGGGTGAAATATGCACTCAACAAAGTGCAGGAAGCCAGAGTTTCTTCTCTCGGATTCTAAGATCATCGAGGTGAGATTTCTAAACCATCCTCTATGCTTTTATTGGCCTCAGATCCGCATACGGGTGTTAGGGTGTAGAACCATTCTTGCCCCCAGAACTGATTTAATGAACATGCTCCTTTTAAAAGGAAAAAACTAGTACTGTCTGATCACCTAAATGGTATTAACCTGGCAACTGCATTAGTGTGTTACCACAAAAGGCAGGCTAAGTAATTTTGGGTCAATGCAAAACAGACTACAACTACAAGGCTATAGTGCTATCAGGTGCATGTACTGCATTTTCTAACTAGAATCCAGTGTGGCTACAAAAGTTCCTCCCACCAAGAATGTGTAGCTTAATTCTTATCTAGAGAATCCTCATAATGAGTCTTTTAGTATCACACTTGTAAATTACAATATTATGTCCCTGAACCACATTGATAAGACATCTGTAAAAATTAAGAGAGTTCATGGTAGGATAATGTACTGATACTTCACCCTGGTTAAACACCTGGCCTTTTGCCTATCTTAACATATATCGGTGTTCCTGTAAGGTAGGTTAACTTCAACCATTTCCCCTAAGAAAATGTACTGCCAAGCAACACACCTACTCTACGAGACTTCTATTTATATGATATATGAGGGTCGTTTGGTGACAGTAGTATTTTTTTCTTTCTGGCAGATCCCTTGACAAGAACATATCAGGTGTGTAAAGCACTCATCAGCTCTCTTTTGTTCAATATTTGCAATTTCTATATACACATTCAGGCAACTAAAAGAGCTTGTGTGCAAAATAAAGTTGTGTTGTAATATTATGATATCTGCTTCTCACTTTACAGGTCCACCAGCTACCTGCTCATACGATGTTTACTGTTTTGGGAAGGTGCTACTAGAGCTAATCACCGGAAACTTTGGTGCGAGTGGCTCAACTGACGCAGACTCAGAAGAGTGGTTAGCAAGAACATTAGGTTACATCAATGCCAATGACAAGGAGGGTGTCTCAGGTATTGTAGATCCTACCCTTGTTGTGGATGACGACCACCTAGAGGAAGTATGGGCAGTGGCCATCGTCGCGAAGACATGCCTGAATCCAAAGCCCTCTAGGCGTCCACTCGCCCGTTACATCTTGAAAGCACTGGAGAACCCACTAAGGGTGGTGCGGGAGCAGGAAGAGCTCCAATCCAACGCATCTCATCTCAGAAGTACCCCATCTCACGGCTCTTGGCGTTTTGCCTTCCATGGAAACAAGTACTACAGCTGGGAGGTCATGCCAACGTCGGGGCAAGCACTTGCTCGGAAAAATACAGCAAAGTCTCGGGGAAGCGAGGCAAGCAATGAGTACGAAGAGAATTCATTCTCATTCAAGAGGGCTTCACGGGAAAATTTCCCGGATCCCATAGAGTTTGAAGAAAGTGTTGTTGTGTAGGAGTACCCGCAGATTAGCGATACTTGGTGTGCATCTCTTTGATGCCTCTAGGTGAAAAGTTGTGTATACAGATCTTTCTTTTTTCTCTCTCTTTTCTTCCTTATCTCAGTCATTTGAAATGGAATAAATGGCACACTGGGTGTGCGATCCTTGAAATGCAAGCCAGTAAAATTCTTAGATAGAGCCATTTGCCATTCAAAACTCTTCTGAAATTCAGGTTGGGGTCCAAAACTCTTCTAAAGGTGATCATGATCATTGGATTGAATGAGATCATACTTGTGCAGCTGAAAACTTTTGAGCATAGCCACCGGTGCGTATTGAGTGTGATGGAGCATTCTGCAGTTTCATCTGGTGAGCTTGAACACCGAAGGCGAAATGGATGGTACCTCCATGGTCTGTTGTAGCTTCTGGTGAGTTTGAAAACTGATAAAACAAGCAATCTGAACTTTATGGAGATCGGCGACAACAGAGAGGAGTTCCTGGCAGCCAGCACTAGCCGCGAGACGGCCTATCACTTGCTTTTATTCAAATTCCAAACAGATCTGGTGCTGTATTCACAGTTTGGGTGGGTTGAGAAAATAAACGCTCCAATACATACGTGTTGAGACTTGAGAGGGACTGGGAGAGAAAAAACAGCTTGTTTCCCACTCAAATCCATATGGACAGTAGTTTTTTTTTTTAAAATCCATATGGACAGTGGGGAGTCAAAGCCTAGGCGCGGAAGCCTGGCGTACTCAGCAGACCTCTGTTTTCGTTTTATAAGAACTGTTTTATATTAGTGGTTGAGAACTGCCAAAATCGATTTAGAAAATAAAATAGTGGATGAGAACTGGCAAAAAACAATCAAAACAAAATCTACAAAAAATAAAAGGTCCCATCGAGATTTGAACTCGGGGTACGGGACTCGAGTCCATTGGGGCCAGGTGCACAAAACAATTCTATTTATAAAACACTAGTTTGACTGTAATTTCGTAGGTTCAATCAGAACGGCGAGTTTAAGGCCTCGATTACATCTGATTTCACTTCGCCCAGGCTGTTTAGGCCGAACAAAATTTTATTTTGATTTGGTTGGGGTGCTCCAGGCTCGGGCAGTAGTGCAACGCCCGAGCGACACGAGAGGGTCCCAGTGGCAAGCCACTGTGGTGAACCCTCCCCCACAAAAAATTAATTTAATATCGAAGTGGGCACATGGCCCACGTATCAGATATTAAACTGATAAGAACAGATACTACACTTGATCTTAGCCAAAAGGCCGAGAAAGGTATGAGGTCCTACCGAGCCCTGCGTCTGCTTTTATAAGCTTCCTCCGCTCCCGCCCACTCAAGGCGGCCGAGGTGGGACTAAACTGAAGCACCGCACGGCACAGGCAAGTCAAGCGCAGCGCCTGTGCCTCTGTTTGGTTATTACCTGGGCCTTTTGGGCTAGCAATTGGCATCTCGCGCCTCGATGCTGGCCCGGACAGCCCGGTCCGCAGAGCCTCTCTAACTCCATGTTCCCGAGCCCGTGTCCACCGCAGCGGCGCCAGAACGGCCGCGCTGTATTGTACATTTGTACCACGGCGTCTCGTAGTCCGCTTTGTTTTTGTTTCCCAGAGGTGCACGTCGAGGGTGCGTCCGCCTCAGACTCCATGTGTGCATGTTATTTGTCCTCGCTCATGTTTGAAACAAAATCTTTCTTTAGCATCTGATGACACTTGTGATCTACTTCCAAGATTTACTACAGATTGTGCATGAATGAAACCGTTCCGGGCGCGGCACGGAATCTGATCTCGAACCCGCGACGCCAGGCCAGCCATCGTTCGATATATACACCTCGCATAGGCTCCAGGTAGTACAGTACGTGGTGACGGTGCAACCAAACGTACGTGAGTCCAAGCAAACCGCCGACGCGACGCGAAGATCAAATCCGCGTTCCCGGCCAGCTTCGCCTTGCTATTACAATAATCCCCGGCGGCCATATGCATCACCGTGACTGCCCCTGTCCGCCGGCGCACCACTGCCACACCGACGACGTCTCAGCCACACGACTCACTACGCCACACCGAATCACCTTCAGATTTACCGATGGATGATCTGACGCTAAAAATAACTCACAGATCATCTGTCGCTAATTTCTCATTTAACGATTTATTGTCTGTTGCTATAGATATTGATATTTAACGTTGAACTGTCTGTCGCTAAAAATAAGTATACCGGCACTGTCTGTCGCCAAAAATAAGTGGGCCCCACCACGCCGCTTACAATGAGCTCATGCGCAAATTTTGGCCCGGCACGTGTACAATGAAAACCCTAGACCCTTCCCTTCCCCAAATCCCAAATCCAGTGAAACACCGCTGCAAGTTCATCCTCTCCCGCGCGCCATCGCCATTAAATCTTAGCGGTGCCAGGCGCAGTGGTGGTCATTGGGCCGCCACCGGGCCTCCCACTAAAATGCGGGCCATGCCGTGCCAGCCCGTGTGCCTAGAGTGCAGCCGTGCACGCCCTATGCATCGGGTCGCGTGCTTGCTTGGGCGGGCAAAAAACCTTGTTTGGGGCCGTCGTGCCCGATCATGCAATTGCATAGACATATATACATCTCACCGTCTGGTTAAAAAAAAGAAAAATATAGCGCACGCCAACACAAACAAGAAAAAAAATAAAAACAGAACGCACACATCCACCAGGAAGCCGCGCTCCTTATCCCCAAACTTCGGTAGCTCGGGCGCTTGGCGTCTCTCCCGAAGCCCGACGTGGCTCTCGCTCTCTCCCTCGGTCTTCTTCTCCGCAGCGTGCGCTCTCTTCTCGCGCCTCCTCCGGAAGCGCCAACACTGGCTCCCTCCGCATCCTCCTCACCTGCGCAGGGCCCTACTCACCCCCTCCCCCCGTCTCCTTGTGGCATGGCCACGTGCTCCGGGATGGGGCGACCGAGAGCCATGCCTGGCATGCCGCCACCGCCGCGCCATGGCCCCCTTGGCTTAGCCGGGCTAAGCGCCTGGTGCCCCGTGATCGGGCGAAGTCTCGAAGGCCGAGCGCCGCCGCGTGGGTCGACTGCAGCAGCTGCTCAACACCACACTCGTCCCGGGCCAGGATGGGCCTGGATGCGGGCTCGATCCATGTCGTCTCCGTCCGATCTACGTCGTCCAGTCGTTCTAGTTGCTCCTCCATCCCGTGCGGTCTGCAGATCTGATATGCATGTCCACGGTGAGCCGTTTTCTGCCTCAGATGTGTGTATATATGTTCCTATGGATGAGTATTGTGTATGTATTGATGTTTAGGTGTTGTGTTTAGAAGATCTAGGGTTAGAGTTATGAGCCCCCGATTCCTATTCATGAGTATTGCGGTTCAAGAATGTCGCAAGAAGGATTTTTAAAACTAGCGCCATATAATGGATTAGATGGTTAGCTAATGAGTCTCTTATAGAAACTCGATCAGATGTGTCTGGTGATGTAAAGTGACCAACTAGTGAATATTTGTAGTTTTGTCGTACGTTGTGATCGGAGGTGGCCTAGCACTCAATGACACAGGATATATACTAGTTCAAGCAACGTGCCCTACGTCCACTCTGGGTCGGTCAGTGACTTTATTCCTGAGCCTAGGTGCTCGAAGTCTGTAGTGGGGTTACAAACGAAAAGGAGAAAAGAGGGGTGTACGAGAGGCCCGGTCGGGTCCGACCGGAAGGGCCAAGGGCGACCGGAACTCCGCTATGAGCTAGGTGTTTAAGCGTGTGCTTGAGGGGTTGCCAGTTATTGATCTAGTGAATCTAAACTTGAAGAAGAATCGTCCTCCTCCGTTTGGAGGGAGCGCATCCCCTTTTATAGATAAAGGGGATGAATTTACATGTGAGAGGGAGAGAGTACGGATGTTTCTAAGCCTTGTTGCCCACGCCGACGAGGGTAGGGATGATGGTAGGCGCCCACAATACTGTTGACGTCACTGTAGAATGTCAGGTGCACATGGGAAGTTGTGTTGGCTTCTTTAGGAAGGGTGGATGTTGATACCTGCAAAATACTGTTGGTGTGTGAGGAGCCCTACCACGTGTACCAGGTATGGTGAATCCTGGCGCCCACTACCGATGCCCAGAGGCATGTGTGGGGCTTTTTGCCGTACGGGAGTCCAACGACGCCTACAATATTGTAGACATAAATGTCGGCGCCTACAATACTGCTCGTGCCAGGGCGGTCGTGGAGCGCTGTTTCCACAGGCGTACAGGGTATGGCCCCGGTATCATGGTTTGACTTAGTGCGCTGCGTTCTCCGTTCGCCCCTGGTCCCTTCCGAGCGGGCGTCCCCGGTTGGATGGCTCCAGTCGGTCCTGGCTGCGCTAGTCGGAGAAGAGCGTTACGCAGGCTTCCTACGGGTCCCCGGTCTGAGTCGCGGGGTCGGAGTAGGAAACAACGTTTTGGGCCAGGCCTTCCGATCGGAGAGACCGTCCGGAGGCGGCTGGTGCCCGAGGCGAGCGCTCCGGTCGGAGGTGGGCCGAAGAGGTTGATGAGCGAGCGTTTGTTCCTTCAGGCGGACCTTCCGGTCGGTGACCGGACTGTCCTTCCAGCCCGTCGTATTCTTAGACCTTCGGGCCGGCCCATGAACAACATGCTATTTTTCCTGGGCCGAGCCCTAGTGCAGAAGCCGGTCCCTGAGGGACCTCGGGTTTGTGAACCCGACAGGAGCCCCCGAGCCCCCCGGCGGTTCGAGCAGAATCATCCGGGGGATTTTTGTCTTGTCGGCGGGTGGGCGCGAGCGCCGTCGTTGTGCAACCGAGGCGTTTTTTAGGTGTAGGGTTGAGATAGATCTTACTGGTCCCGGCGTCAGTGCGTGCCACGGATGGAGATAGCCTGGTTCGAATGCGACAGAGTTCACTGATCTTTGGTGTCGATGCGCGCTGTGGGATCTGAAACATCCTCAATTTTCCGCGAAGAGAAAATCCACAGAATGAATTATAATATGATGAAACCAAATAGTTGATTCCATCATATTATCATATATCAGTCGATATCACAGTCATACATCGTAAGATTACAAGAATACAAGATATTACATCACTGGGGAAACACACCTATTACAGAGTTAATCTAGCGGAAGACTATCGAGTGAAGGCTCCTCCTTCACGGGCATCATCAGAGTTGGCGTAGTGCAGCGTAGATTCCTTCTCTGAACCAAATTTGAGCATAGGCACGAGACCTCCTAATCCTTTTAAAGTCAGCATCTCTGAGAAGCAGGAAAATCTGCACACCGCTAGATGTGTGCAGGCCATGGTTAGCACTGATGAGCTTTAGTGGAAAAGATAAAACAAGAGGATCTAGCGATCCTAGCATTTGACTGTGGTTTGCATCCTTAGCGCATGAGAAGTAAGTAACAATAGTAATGTAATAGTAATGTCCAATTTTTAACACATTCCCAGCCACACACATCCACATCCATCCATATCCATCCACCAACCATCCATCCCAAACCATCTCCACACCACCACACCATATCTCATCTCACACACTCAGGTCAACAGGCCGACTCCCTCTCGACACTTGTCTCAACGGCCCGCAGCCCCAAGGCTCCAGACCAGAAAATACCCCAACCCTAGAGGGAGGATAGAAGGACTCATCTCCTATCTAGTTTAAACGAAACCCAGGAAAGGTCCATAGCCGACAAGTCGGCATATGTATCGATCGATCAACCATACACTATGCAGAGGTTTCACATACCCACAAGATAGCCATCCTCGATGGTGCCCCGTCTAGGCAGATTCCGACCGCTTACTAGCCTAGAACGATGCCACCTTACCTCTCAGCCCTGGAACATCCCAAGTCTAGTCTGGGATGGCTGATACTGTGAGTCGTAGACAGAGCCAGGGCCCACCGGATGTCAAGAGCCGGTCCACAAGGCCTCCTGAAGTCTCGGAAGGGTGTGGGGGGAAAACCGCGCACCCCGTACCTCCTTACACACGTTCACCTAGCAGTAGTGGCATCGCTCTACCAAGTAGTCCGACCGTCCCGCACCATATAGGGCGAGTGGGATGTAAAGGATTCCTAGTGAGTCTGAGTAGTAGTAAGTCCTTAGGGATGACCAAGCCAGAATGTCTTCATCAGGGTTTCTATTTTACGTGCCACCACAGCATCTCTACCCCAGGCTCCACCTCTCCGAGGTTCACACCCAAGGCCACCTCCAATTACCATTTACCCGCCATAGGTATTCCATATCCAAGTGCCCAGGTAGCATCACATGGCAAGACTCGCCCCAGGCTCGTCGTTATTCTAGCTCGGTCGACACAACCCTCACTCTCCACGCACCCAAGACACACGCAGCACGCTCACACACCACCGAGTCTGGCACCCATAGCCAAACCATTCCCAGGGGGTGCACCACCAGCATCACATCCCCGATATAATGCGAAGTGGAGTTAATAATAAGTATAGTGGTGTAATATGCAAGCAAGCAGGCAAGTAAGCATATATAAGCGAGCGAATGCGTAAAGCAAGGTGACGTGGTAGAGTGGGTTGCATCAGGGTAATAATAGCTCAGGTAGTAGCATGCATCAAAGTACTAGCAAGGGAATAATTTATAAAGCGCTAGCAGTTCTAGATATTATGCAATGTCTAATAGGATTCTCTAAAAGAGGGTGCTGCCATGACACCTGCGATGTCGAGGTAGTAGTGGTACAAATCTTTGTTAGTTGATGTAGTCGATCGGCAAGGTCTCCTCCTCCCAGGGTCCTGTCATCAATCACGTTCCCCTTCTCCATTGGTTTCCGATCCAACGTTGTCCTCGTGGCAATTACCTCCAAAACACACTCAAGGAAAGAGAACAAACAATATTCCAAAAAGGCGACAAGACCCAGAAGGAACACAAAGAGGAAATGACTTGGCCCTCTCGGCTGATGTCCGATCCATGGGCCAAAGAAACACGAGTGGTGGTATGCTGAGCACAAGCTTAAGTCATGGCCAAGCCAGTATGGCTTTACGATAAACGGTTTAAGCCAGAGCTTATCCAGAGTAAACACCACGGCTCACGATCTTTCGATCCGGTATCATTGAATTGATGGGGATTGGAAGTCGGGCCCCAAGAAAGAAGAACGACGGGGTTTGGCTCTTATAGCCTTATCCCGCAAGTCACAATTGGATACAATAAGCAGACAAGAACGAATAACACTATTGTGACTTGGCTCCAATGTGCTTCGGCTCGTCCGCTATGGTAGAAAGCGGTAGCGCAAGGAGATTGGATAGCAACGGGTTCTCTCAATCCACATGACATAATAACGTCGGGAGCCGAGAGGAGAGTTGCTCAGCTAAACAAAAGAAGCGGGGGTTAGCTAGGTACATCCATGACATGTTCTTAGACACATCTTCGAGAAAGATGGTTTTAGATGGTCGATCAGGTCAACACACATGGGGTTCAAGGTACGACATAGACCATAGCTTCGCTAACCCAAAGGGGATAGTCCAGTCTTTGATCCAATCGTCATGGGCAAGACGGAATTGAACAGAGCGGGCTATCGGTGCAACAAGAGCAAGAACAACAAGGGACAAGGTCTACTTCTTCCAATACTCGCGCCACAACAAAAGACGGGGCATCGGAAGGAGCGACACTCAAGAACACCAAATGCGTAAACCACTCATAGGGTACCCGACCTGGGTGCACTGGCACTGAGATATCTCTTAGATTCGAAGCGGTGCGGTTGTCACCGCGAGAATCAGAGAAACGTGATGGTCAAACGGGGTACAAGAATACAAGGGCTTGAGCACGAAGAAGCAACTAAAAGCGAAAGAGAGGTGTAGCACGAAGAAGGCTCGGCACACAGGCAACAACACCAACATCCAGCGATAAGAACCAACACGACCGAAAGACGCAACAACTCGACACGACTACGGAGTAGCACATTCCATAGCTGAGTGATAGGTGAATTCCTGTAAGACAGTAATGGACAGATAGGTTGTAAGAATAGGGCCCAACAAGATAGATATGCGTATACGGAAAGATGCGTGATGGGGCTTTCCATGGTCTCGGTAAGACATACAACTAGGGTTCATGGTCCAGAGGGCACGGCTTGCGGTAGATGGGGTCATGGTGGTCTCGGCAAGCGAGGCCATGGTGGTCTCGGCCAGTGAGGCCATGTGGTCTCGGCAACGGTGGTCTTGGCAACGGTGGTCTCGGTAACGGCGGTCTCAACAATGGTGGTCTCAGCAACGGTGGTCTCAGCAACGGTGGTCTCGACAATAGTGGTCTCAGCAACGGTGGTCTTGGCAAGCGAGGCCATGTGGTCTCGGCCAGCGAGGCCATGTGGTCTCGGCCAGCGAGGCCATGTGGTCTCGGCAATGGTGGTCTCAGCAAGCGAGGCCATGTGGTCTCGGCCAGCGAGGCCATGTGGTCCTGGCCAGCAAGGCCATGTGGTCTCGGCAACGGTGGTCTCGGCACGGTGGTCTCGACAACGGTGTTAATCCAAAGTTAGTCTGTGAGCTGCGCGAGCGTGAGTGAGCACAAGCATTGTGATGGCTTACCATTTGGAGGGGTCAGAAATACTCAAGGATGGGTCCATGACGTAGGGCTTGATTTTAGAAAAATTATGGAACTGGTTTCATAATTTTAGGAGCTACGATGAATTTTTTGGAAGTTGGACAGGTTCTCTGAAAACAGATAAAAGGGAAACGCCTGGGGATTCGGCTGGGCCTCGAGTGCTCTGATGGGCTAGGTGGGCGGTGGATCTAATAGGGCCCAAAGGCCAAGGCAAGGGCCGCTGAAGGGGCTGCGTGAGCTTGTTCACCATCGGATGGGACTCGGGCCTAGAAGGAAAGGCCTGAAGGACGGATTGGGCATGGTCGCAGGCTCCATCAGTGCAGTCGATCTGGGCCAAGGCCGGCCTCTTGGTCCAGATACAGGAAGGGCAAGGACAGGGCCTCCATGTGCCAGTCCATGACGCAGGGTGGCTGTCGGCAGCGTGCGCTGTTCAGTGCTTGTGCCTGAGCGCGCCGGCGTGCTTGTGGTGGCCCGTGTACCATCCAAGGCTTCAGCTTTGGATGCACAAAGTGTGCTCGGGGGGCGGTAGCAAGGCCAAGATGGCCGTCGTGCTGTGCGTGCGTGCATGCCGCGAGGATCGAGCTGCGATGGGGCATGGAGACAACGCGTGGTCGGTGTGGTGCAGTGGCATCGAGACGGCAGCTAGGAGCTGCAAATGCCAAGGCCTGTGGCAAGGCTACGGCTTGGCTTGGGTAACCAGAATAGAGAGGGCATGTTGCAGCCGCCCAAGGCATTGGTGAGGAGCAAGGCTGGGCAAGGGCCACGGAAGGTGCAGGACGGCGTGCTAGGCTGAGAGCTCTATGTCGTTCCTCGGCTGCACAGGGCCGTGCGGTGGCGTGTGCAGGTGTCCGTGATCTTGCTGACGCAAGCGACCATGGCGGCGTGCCTATGTAAGGTGAAGGACGGCAAGCGGCATCGAAAGTCGGCACCTTGGGCTTCTGAGTCCCCTGAAGGCGAGGGCAGAAGGGCGGCCGCTATGTGTTCGGTGCGATACCGGACAAGTCTGTCGGTAACCGTGGCGTGACCATTTAGCTAGACGATGGACGACTAGGGCTTGGGTGGTCGGCAAGGCGATGGCTGGCGCGAGCATCATGGGCACGCAGGGCGCCATGCTACGTTGTGCATGTGTGTGCATGCAGGTGCCAGGCCAAGGCATGTGTGATAGTTCATGATCAGCAGCGGCGGCGTCAATAGGGCTGAAAGGTGGAAGCTTGGGCCTGTGCATGGCCAGGACATCGTTAGTGCCAGGGCATCATGCGATGGTTCATGCAGGTGCGTCGTCACGACGATGGGCAGCCATGAAAGGCTGCACCGTGGTCTTCTTGGGACCGGTGTCCGCGTGCGCGTGGTGTCCACAGTGCATGCTTCCATGACCGTGGACGCGGCTCGAAGGTCGGACAGGCAGGCAACTAGGTAGCGCACAAAAAGTGAGGCTTTGAGGCTGAGGTCCTCACCGGAGGGCTTGACGGCAGTAGAAGGCGTGGTGCCGGAAGGGCTTGGTGCAGGTAGTGCACTGGCGTGGTGTTTAACGAGGCCGCGATCAGTGCGTGGCAGAAGGCATTCCCATGGTGGCTTCGGCTGTTGGCGAGGTGGCTCCCCGTGGCGGCGTCGCGGTGTGCTCCGGCATCGCTGCAGGTTTCAGAATTCGGTGCAAAGGCCGGTCAGGCATGGTCACTAAAAGGCGTCGAAAGGTGGGGTCTTGGTTTCAGGGAAGGCTCACCGTCCGCTTGTGAAGGCCGTGATGGAGGTGAGGTGGATGGCGGCTCAACGTGGTGTCGACGTTGGGGCTTGACGCGGATCTGTGGCTGCGAGGTCTCCGTGCGACATGGCTTGGCGAGGCCGTGGAGTTTCCGTGGTTGCGCGGCTCGATGACGCGTCTGGTGTTGTAGGCGAGGTCACAGATGGCGTCGAGGTTGGTGTTTGAGTGGCCATGGCGCTCGGCTGGGAGCGACCATGCGGCAAGGCAATGGAGGGCCATGGCCAGCGACGGCTGACCGGCGTGGCTGTGTAGCAGGGCAGGGTGGAGCAAGGAGGGAGGGAGAGGGATGGAGCGGCGGCGGCTACAGGGGGGAAGCTCCAGAGTGGGCGGCGTTGGGGGTACTTATAGCGCACTAGCTAGGGCTCTAGGCGCTGTGGACGGCGATCCTCGGCTTCCATGCGGAGAAGGGGCACACGGCGTGCATCAAACAGCACAGACACCGAGAGGGAGCAGGTGAGGGCGCTGGTGCAGAGGCGGCTCCCGGTTTGCCTTTGTGGCGCGGCGGCGGCTGCTGGTAGCGTCTACTCCCGCTAGGGCTTAGGGTTGGGGCAGCTTCGGCTGCTGGCCAGGCTGGGCCTGCTGCTTGCGCGGGCCAAGAGGATGGGGTGACGGGTTGGGCCTCCAGCTCAAGTGGAAGAGGCCGGCTGGGAGGTGAGGTGGTCAAGGGCCGAGGAGGCGAGCTGGGCCACGGCTTGCTGGGCCGGCCGGCTGGCTGGTCATGTGCTTGGGCCAGATTGGATTTTCTATTTCCTTCTCTTATTTCCATTTATTCCTCTATTATATTTACTTCCAAAAGCTCCTGAATTGGTATACACGTGAAGCCAATATGTACGGCCCCTAGTGGGGTCCTCTAGGGGTTATCTATGGGTTAGTGGGGTCTATGTCAAGGGTTGGCATCGATGGGCATTGATTTACAAGGAAGGTCGATTGACTTTATGAATTAGATAAAGGGATTCGAATGAGGTTGAAAAGCAAGAAGATGAATTGAGAGAGGAAAAGAGATTCATAAGATATTCTAGAAGGGATCAAAAGGATTTGCTACGGACTTGTGCTCTCCAACACAAAACCCTAAACCAAATAAGGAACTCTGGCAAGCTCCTACAAGCATCACTATATGTATGCAACAATTTATTTATAAATTGTTCTTTGTTTGACCTAGCATCTACATGCTTCACATATTGCAGGAAATTTTTTTAAAAAGTTCGTATTTTTGGCTTCACCAAAAACCCCGGGTTGTTACAGGATCGGGCGAGGCGGAGCCACGTACGGACCCAGGCGTCGGTGCGCGCCGTGGATCGAGAGAGTTTAGTTAGTTAGTTCAGGAATCGTACGAGCTAGGCGTGCGCCGTCATCTTCCTCCGCTCCCCTGTCTGTCTCGCTGACACGCGGGCCCCTCCCGTCAGTCGTCGCGGCTGAGGCGGGAGCCCAGCGTGGGCCGTGTTGCGTCTCTTGGCTGCGCTTGATCAGGCCATGAACGCGCCGTTCCTTCGGGCCGGCCCAACAGTGGCTGTGATTTGTTTTCTTATTTGTTTTGTTTTTATTTTTTCGCAGATTTGTGTATAGATTCAAAAATGTGTATCTCCTAGTTGGTAGATCCAAATGCTATGGTTCCATTTTTGTTGAGTTCATGATAATGTCTAGTATTTAATAAAAATATTATATGGGCACATGTTTTAGAAATTCTGGATGAATTAAATAGGACTTTGAAATGTGTTTTTGGATACATGCAAACTTGTTTGAATTTTATGTTGAGTTTCTTTGGTCCAAAAATTATGAAATTTTGTGGGTAATCTATTATTGCTTAGTAGAAGCTCTGGTTAAAATTTCAGAGCTAGTGCATGTGTAGTTTTTGAGTTATAGAATTTCCTTTTATTAATGGATGGATCTTGTATGAATTTTCATAATTTTTCTATAGATCCAATAAAGGTAAAATTTGGTGAGTGCTATTCTTATGCTTGAATGATACTAGGAAAAATGTGAAATCTGTTGCTTGACACTTTTTATTAGGGTTTCCTAATTATGCTAAAAATAGGCATGCCACCTGTTATTTTGGATACAGCAAGTTCTGCTTGCTCAATGGCTTTGAAATTTTTATGGTAGTCTATGTGAAGCATGAGATAGCTACTGTAATTTTTATAGATTTTTATGAACAGTTTTACTATATGTTGCTTTAATCACCTAATTAACTAAATAAATTAGAAAATGATATTAAATGATTTATTTAGAAGTTGGCATTATACTTTCTAGTGTTCCTCTGGTATGTGTAACAACTTGGTAAACTTGGGTTGGTCAAATTAGGCTTTTGCATCATTATTAAATAATTAAGTTAGTAACCCTGTCATTACGGGACAGATTCTAGGTTTACTGGAATTTGATTTGGTTAACTTAAGAATCATGCTTTGATATTTACAAATGAAGTGTAGAGAATTTCATAAGCTTTCCAGAATGTACTCTTGCAAGTCATTTGGATTTATAGAACTCTGGTTGTGATTGAATTAAGTGACTATTTGTGTGCATATGAAACTTTAAATGTTGATTTATGTATGCCTTTACTATTTCAAAGTTTGTGGTAATGTTCCTAGATGTTAGGCCTTTAACTGAAGATGAGCGTCTTTATCTTAGGTTATGCAAGTTAGGTAAGTTGATCTTGTTCTTCAAGTTAAGTTAGATCCCTGTTTTAAAGTGATTTGAATAGAGCTATTCTTAATCGGTAAACGAGTGTCCAGTAATGTTGTCGTCGAACACTTACTGTGATTCATTCATCATGGACATCATGTCATTCCTTATGCATCCATGATATTTATCTCGTGCATCGACATGCAATAGGTGTACCGGAAGGAGTGACTCTGTTGGAATTCGAGGAACCAAGCGAGCAGCAGCAGTCGACACCAGAGGTTCAGGAGGTGCAACCTTTAGAAGAAGTGCCAGACGAGGTCGCCGTTGAGTGCCCGGATCACCGTCCGTGCAACTTTGTGAAAGGCAAGCCCCGGAGCATATTAAGCCTCCTAATTTCTTAAATGTAGTTACATTATTATTATTATATATCTATATATATATATTGTTGCATTAAGTTTAGGTGTTGGATGTAAACAATTGCTGCATTGGTTACCCAATCCTTGTCCAGATATTGTTACCTTGAATCCTATGTAGCTCAGGCTCATGTAGTGCTTAGCCCTGCTTAAACGCGGTAGAAGTCGGGTGATTTCCTGTCACCTGCGAGATATAGGAATATACATGTGGCACGGTTGGCTATATTTGCTATCGTGGAAAAGAACCAGTCTTAATTTGAAATGAAGACCGGGCGGTGGCTTGCTGGTTTGCAGTGACTCTGTCTGTGTCGATTAAGCACTGAATCTTGGAGCCTTTCCTGTTCATGTTGAACACATGCCTCTCTCTTAGTTGGCCGGGTCTGGAGACTAACCACGAAGCCGAGTAGCTCACCTCAGGCTGGGAGTCGATAAGTATAAAGTGCGCCTCAGAAGGGAGCCGTAGGCGTGAGTCCAAGGGCAGGTGATTTAAAAGTCCTAATCGTCCTGGCAGAAGGGTAATCCCTGAGAGTGCTGGCGCTGATCGAACCCGCGAATTTGGTTCCTAAGTTATTCCAAAGGTGACCCACGGCTACCCTTGCAAAGTATGCCAGGGTGAGAGTTAGGAATACCCCCTCAGCTGAGTTGTAATTCGATTCAAATCGCCATCTCTCCCGGTTAGTGAGAACTTGACGGGCTTATCTCCAATGTAGATGCACTACATAACATAATGGTTCAGAAATGATGATATGATGATGACAGCCTTATTATACCTGCTATGGTTAATATTGTTTGCTCCTAATAAGTGAGTGCTCTAGTACAGGTGCTAATCTAGTGGGTAGGTAAATAATGATAAGCTTGATGCAAAGTTTAAATTGGTTACTATAATCATAAGCTCTTTATGCAACTGTGTCAAGCTAGCTCACCTCATAAGCCTTGCATGATCCTTGGTGTCTTTTATTTTTGGTTTTTGGCGGGTAAGTCTAGCTGAGTACCTTCTCGTACTTAGGGTTTATCTCCCACCTGTTGCAGATGACCAGTTCTACTTTGGTTGCTGCAAGTACTGCCTTCTCCCAGCTGGGGATGAAGACTAGGCCGTTGGGCGCGATCTCTACTAGTTCTCATACCTGTTAATGCTTCTGTGGGACATGACTCAGATCTGGCAATGTATTTGAAACTATGAAGTTATGTACTAAACTATGTCGCTTTCGCGCATTTGAACTTGGTTTGTAATATTTTATTTGAACTCTGATGGATGTATTCCGAATGTTACTTATGAAATGTTGTAACGGATGATGTGTTGTGTTGAATCACTATGATCTTGGTTTGTATGTCGAGAGTTGGTTGAAATCCTTCGTGATTTCCAGACTACCGGGATTATGGGAGCTTAAGTACAGGAATTTGATCGCTTCGGTGATTGTTTTTGTACTTACGTTCTTATGATTTGGTCGGTTCTGTTACAGCTGGCATCAGAGCAAGATTCGACACTAAACATGTCATTTGTGTATTTAAAACAAAAGTATTTGTGAAAATCCTAAATTAAATACTAAGTATTGCCAGTAGTCATATCCCTTATGCCCAAATAAGGACTCTTAGGTGGCTTATTAAGTACTAACTTGGGGGTTACTGCTTGTTTCTGTTTTGTCGTCCATACAGCGTGCTATTGTATGGATGTCATCCGCTTGGGTGGTAATGTTTGGATCAAATACCTCTACGCTCTGGTAAGTGGGAGTTGTGAGAGCTTGACCGTCCAACCGTCGGTCTAGGGGAGAGTAGTTGTGGTTGCTCGCATACTTACATGTTCAATCATGTATCTATGAGAGTACTTAAATGTGGGTATCTCTAACGGGTAGCTGTGATACTAGAGTATATGCATCGGGGGATGTATGTATGAAAGTATTTAGTTTACTGCTTGCTTTTATGCATTTTGGGAAATTACTGGGCTGAAATGAAATTTTCTACAGGTACACTAACAACGTATCGTTGTAGATCGACTAGCTACTGTATATGAGAGAACGTATGTATGCCACCGTATATTTCGCTAGCCTTTAAATTTTTCTAGGTTTGTGAGGACGTACGGATCGTGCATGCATCATGTTCAAGCATACATGGCATTTCTTGCATTACTCCCTCCTTTAAAATATGATTGTCCCGACTAATTAAATTTTATATCCCTTAAATGATTCACCCCTTACATTGTAACTTTTTGCTACAGATGGCGCGCACGAAACTCACTGCTCGCAAGTCCGCTGGAGGCAGGGCGCCTCATCACCGTTTATCTCCTCGTGAGCCCTGTCCTGAGCCTACTGAGGCGGAAAGGCTGAGGATAGAGCTAGCTCGGGTGACTGCTGAGAGGAATGCGACTCAGCACCGCTTGGAGCAAGTAACACAGGAAAGGGACCAAGAGACCCTTGAGATTCAGAGGTTGACAGTTGCTCACCGCAACTATGAACGCATGTTGATTCACGTGATGAACCAAAGGAATGAAGCCTGGCACGAAGAGAATGTGTTGAGAGCGCGACAGGTCGAGCTAGAGCAGCAAGTGGCAGTTGCTGAAGAGTACAATGACCATCTCCATGAGGAGGTTCACCTGTTACACAATCAACTTCACCCTCTCCTGCCACCTGATGATGAGGATGAGATGGGCTCTGGTGTCATCATGGCTGAAGGTGATGATGACATGGAGGTCAATGGACCTGAGGACATTCCACCTGATGAGGAGGAAGATGAGGAGTTAGAGCCTGCTAGTGATGAAGATGGAGGAGAGATCTTCGACACTGACTCCGAGGACGATGCGTAGTTTAGCTTACTACCTAGCTAATGCGCAAGAGCTAGTCTTTTGTTGATCCTCATGCATGAACGAGTAGCTTTGTAATAAGTTAATCGTTGGGATGTAATATCGAACCATAAGTTATCTTTGGATGTAAGTTTGGAACTACTATGGCTTGGATGTAACCTATCGAACGTAATATGCTCCACGTATGTGAGCTTTTGTTAAATGTCGTCTTTGCGGTCTATGGATCTCGTTGTTGGTTAAGTTCATCGCATTTATGTGTCAATCGATGCGCTTGATGAGTGTGTGGTTGTGATGAATGATTGTGCCTCTGTTGATTATATAAATGCATTTCCTCCAATGGACTCAGTTTGGCATAATTATACTATTCATCTATAAAAATTTCCACATCGTCAGTGCTCATTGGCTATACATTTTGCAGATGGCTCATAACCTTCGTCGTGGTCGTGGCATGGGAAATGAGGAACAACCACCTCCACCACCGCCCACACCAGCTGAGCTGATGCAGACGGTCGTGGAAAGTCAGCGCATGCTAGCTGAGGCTATGCGCCAGATGGCTAACCGTGAGGATCAGCATGTCCTCCAGGGACCCGAGCTTAACCAGTACAGCAGTTTTAAGGATTTCATGGATACAAAGCCTCCTATCTTTCGTGAGGCAGAAGAACCATTACAAGCTGATGAATGGTTAAGCACGATAGAGCAAAGGTTTGGATTGCTCTGTTTGACTGAAGGTATGAAGGCCACATATGCAGGACACCAGCTCCAAGGCCCTGCAGGCATCTGGTGGACCCATCACAGGACCACCTTCCCTGCTAACATTGAGATAGTTTGGAACCAGTTCCGGGCAGCTTTCTGGGGACACTTTATCCCTCCTGGTCTCATGACCATTAAGCATACCGAGTTTATGAAGCTAACCCAAGGCAACAAGAGTCTTAATGAATACCTCCAGGCATTCAACAACCTAGCGAGGTATGCTCCTGAGTTCGTTGATACTGACGCCAAGAGAATAGCTAGCTTCAAGAGGGGACTTTCCCCTAAACTGATGAAGTCTATGGGCAATTGCAAGTGTGTCACCTTGAATGAGTTTATCAGTGACACCCTGACTCAGGAGAACAATGATAAGATATATGCTGCTTCCAAGAACCGCAAAAGAAACTTTGAGGCAGGTGCTTCTCAGTCTAAGGCACCAATGGTATCCAAGACCCAGTACCGTCCACCCAATGCTAATGTCCGGTACCGCCCACCTCAGAAGAAGAATCAAGCTAAAACTGGTTTTCGCAAGGGGTACACAATTTCCTTGCCAAAGAATACCTCTGGGCAGGGTAGCTCCAATGTCCCACCAGCTAACAGGCCATGTTGGAACTGTAACCAGCTTGGTCATTGGGCAAATAAGTGTCCCTATCTTTCCAAGCAGAATGCTCAAGAAAACGTCCGTCAGGGGCGTGTTCACTACACTACTATGGAGGAAATTCCTGCTGGTGAAGTGGTCACCGCTGGTAAGTTTCTTGTTAATGATCACCCTGCAGTTGTGCTCTTTGATTCGGGTGCTTCACATTCTTTTGTGAGTTCTACTTTTGCATCTAAGCATAAGATGAATGTGATTACAATTGTCAAGGGTGGTTATTGTATTAGTGCTGCTGGGAGTAATATCATGACTAACCAAGTAGTAAAAGATGTAAAGCTTGAAATTGGGGATCGAGAGTTCCTTACGGATCTTGTAGTTCTACCGGGGGTAGGAATTGATATAATCCTAGGAATGAAGTGGATGAGTGGGAATGGAGTGTTGATCGATACGTCAACCCGTGTGGTAATGTTGAGGGATCCTATGGATAAAAAGGGTTTTCTAGTGCAGTTACCTCGTAATATCTCTATCCACAATACAACCAATGCTACCCTAGCCAAAGCCATTGAGGATCTACTAGTTGTCTGTGAGTTTCCAGATGTCTTCCCTGATGACTTGCCTGGATTACCTCCAGACCGTGATGTAGAATTCAAGATAGAACTCATTCCGGGTACGGCTCCTATTTCTCAAAGGCCCTATAAAATGCCGCCTAATGAGTTGGCTGAGCTGAAGAGTCAGTTGAATGAGCTATTGAAGAAAGGTTTGATTCGGCCTAGTTCTTCTCCTTGGGGTTGTCCGGCTATCTTTGTGAAGAAGAAGGACGAATCTTTGCGCATGTGCATAGATTATCGACCCCAAAATGCTGTTACCATCAAGAACAAATATCCTCTTCCTCGCATCAATATTTTGTTTGATCAGCTCTCCAAGGCTAAGGTATTCTCCAAGATTGATTTGAGGTCTGGTTACCATCAGATCAAAATTCGTCATGAAGATATACCTAAGACAGCTTTCTCTACTCGTTATGGCTTGTTCGAGTACCTTGTCATGTCCTTTGGGTTGACAAATGCTCCGGCACACTTTATGTACCTGATGAATTCTGTATTCATGCCAGAATTGGACAAGTTTATCGTCGTGTTCATTGATGATATCTTGGTATATTCTCAGAATGAAGAAGAGCATGCTGAACATCTGAGAATTGTCTTAACTCGGTTGCGTGACAACCAGCTTTATGCTAAGTTCAGCAAGTGTGAATTCTGGTTGAACAAGATACCTTTTCTAGGTCATGTGTTATCTGGTGATGGAATTTTGGTTGACCCTATGAAGGTGCAAGAAGTCCTTGAGTGGAAGGCACCTACTACGGTCACAGAAGTCCGAAGTTTCCTAGGATTGGCTGGCTATTATCGTCACTTTATCCTAGATTTCTCTAAAATCGCCAAGCCCATGACTCGACTACTTCAAAAAGATGAGAAGTTTGTCTAGACTCCGAAGTGTGAAGAGGCTTTCCACACTTTGCGGACCTTATTAACCTCTGCTCCTGTATTGGCACAACCTGACATCGAAAAGCCTTTTGATGTCTATTGTGATGCATGTGGCACCGGTTTGGGGTGTGTTCTTATGCAGGAGGGCCGAGTAATTGCTTATGCTTCGCGCCAGCTCCGAAAGCATGAAATAAATTATCCTACCCATAACTTAGAGCTAGCCGCGGTTGTTCATGCCCTGAAGATTTGGAGACATTACTTGTTGGGTAATGTGTGCAACATATATACTGACCATAAAAGCCTCAAGTACATCTTTACTCAACCCGTGTTGAACATGCGTCAACGACGATGGTTAGAATTAATCAAAGACTACAACCTTCAAGTGCACTACCATCCTGGTAAGGCAAATGTGGTTGCTGATGCCTTAAGCAGAAAGGCCCATTGCAATTCCTTAGTTAGTGAAGATTTTCATCTGGCACACCTCATTCATCCTGTAGTGCCCCACAATATCACTGTGGGTTGCTCTCTTAGAAGTCGAATTATCGAACTCCAGAAGACTGATGTGGGTGTGTTTCACATCAAGCGGAAGATGAAAGAGAAAGAGACCAAGCACTTTAGGGTCGATGATAAAGGAATTCTCTGGTTTAATGATAGACTTGTGGTACCCAAAGATAAAGAACTTAGAAATCAAATTATGGCTGAAGCCCATTCTTCTAAGTTATCCATCCATCCTGGTAGCAGTAAAAGGTATCAAGATCTCAAGCTATATTATTGGTGGACCAAGATGAAGAAAGAGATCGCAGCTTACGTGGCAAGGTGTGATAACTGTTGCAGAGTCAAGGCTATTCACATAAGGCCCGAATTATTGCAGCCACTCTCTATTCCTGGCTGGAAGTGGGAAGAAATTAGCATGGATTTTATTGTTGGATTACCCACTACCAAAAAGGGTTGTGATTCCATCTGGGTTATCGTAGATCGTGTAACTAAATCCGCTCACTTTATTCTGGTCAAGTCTACCTATCACCCTCACAATTATGCTGAGATTTACTTCCAACAAGTGGTACGTCTCCATGGTGTACCCAAATCCATTATTTCTGATAGAGGACCGCAATTCACGGCGCGTTTTTGGGAGTGCTTACATCAGAATCTTAGCACTCATCTAATCCGCAGTTCTGCCTATCATCCACAAACATCAGGACAGACTGAGCGTGTTAATCAAATTCTTGAAGACATGCTTAGAGCTTGTCTTATTTCTTACAAAGGCTCTTGGGAAGACTGGTTACCTCTCGCTGAATTCTCTTATAACAACAGCTATCAAGAGAGTATTAAAATGGCTCCTTTTGAAGCTCTTTATGGCCGCAAGTGTAGAACTCCTTTGAACTGGGTGGAACCCGAGGAAAGAAGATTCTATGGTATTGACTTTGTAAAAGAAGCCGAAGAGAAAGTCCGAACTATACAGAAGAATATGACTGCCGCTCAGGCTAGATAAAAGAGCTATGCTGACAAGAGAAGAAAACCTATTGAGTTTGAAGTAAGTGATCATGTTTATCTGAAGGTATCCCCTATGAAAGGAGTCAAGCGTTTTGGAATCAAAAGGAAGCTTAAGCCTCGATATGTTGGACCT
This sequence comes from Miscanthus lutarioriparius, assembly GCA_904845875.1. Classification (NCBI taxonomy): domain Eukaryota; kingdom Viridiplantae; phylum Streptophyta; class Magnoliopsida; order Poales; family Poaceae; genus Miscanthus; species Miscanthus lutarioriparius. The sequence continues at coordinate 130,723,351 of CAJGYO010000002.1, read as the reverse complement.
TACCGCATTATCGAGAAAAGTGGAAGAGTAGCATATAAGCTCGATCTACCACGTGAGATGGGAGCTATATTCCCGGTATTCCATGTGTCTCAGCTGAAGAAGTGTCTCCGTATTCCTGAGGAAAGAATAGCGACAAGAAAAGTCAACTTGAAATCTGATCTTTCTTATGAGGAGAAGCCCGTGCAAGTTCTGGATACTCAAGAAAGAGTGACTTGTACACGAGTGGTTAAGTTATACAAGGTAGTTTGGAGTAATCATAGTGAACGGGATGCGACATGGGAGCGGGAAGATTATTTAAAAGAAAATCATCCAACTTTCTATACTAAATGGTACGCTTTCCAAATCTCGGGACGAGATTTTTCTAAGGGGGAGGGCTGTAACACCCTAGGTGTTTAGGCTTCCACTAAATTGCATGTCATTTCATAAACATGTGCATTATCTATGTCATCATGTCATTATCATTGAAACATACATATGCAACATTTTAAATTGTATGTGTTTCATGCTTGATTGCTTAGAGTGGTAGTAGTGCAACATGTGAATGTAGCATGAAACTCTCATACTTGGAAACATGGCAATATGGTAGTAATGTGGCAATTATAAAATGACAACAAGGTCTTGAAACATGTGAAACATTGCATTGCAACATATGAGTGAATTACTTGTTTTAGCTGCTTTATCACATGTGATCATTAAAGGTTGGTATAACAATTTGGTAAAGTGGTTGATCATGGTCTATTACACCTTAACTATACTTAGGTTACTTGTTGGGACATTGTTCATGTAGATCAAAATGACCAAAATGCCCTTAAGTGGAGGTTTGACTTGAATTGACCCTTGGAGTGTCACTGTTTGATTGATTCAAAAGTCCAACTTAGAGACTTTGCATGGCTGTGCACTCTTTACCAAAGTTGTAGCTAATTTATCAAGGAACAAAAGTTGTTTTATGACCAACTCATGAAAATGTGTGGAACATGCTCAAACATGGCCCACAAGTCAGATTTACATGCTGATTTCAACAATGAAAAATATTCTAAGTCATGACTGAAATTTCAGTGTGATTGAGCAATCTTTGGCTTCATGTAACTGCTGATCCATGGTGAGTTAGGGAATGGTCCTTGAAGAGAAATTATAGATGGATGGTAGGCCTACAATTTTCATGTACACTGTTTTTGCAAACGAGCAACGGATTAGTCAGGATAATGCGTTGAAGTCGCGCTGTCAGGCTGATCTAATCGACTGAATGCGATCTACAGTGACTGACCGAGTTCAAAAAACCAGCGCCGCGTGTGTGCCACCCGTCGCCAGGCCTTCTGCTCGCACAGGCCACGCGCCACGGGCATCCTGGCGCCGCTGGCCATGACAAGAGCACCCCGCGCGCCTGCCCGACGCACTCGCCGCACCATTTGCTTTTCCTTCTCCTTCCCCACGCGCTGCGCCAAGCCACAGCAGCCATCCGCCATTGTCGACCGCGCGTCGCCGTCGTCGTGCGCGCTCACCACCGCAAAAATGCGTCGGCCAGCTCGTTCGTAGCTTCGCCGTGTTCTTCTCCACCTCCTCCACCTCTCAGCCGGGTCATTTGGGGCTTGGTAAGGGCGTATTCGCCATTTCCTCCACCGCCACCATGGCGGGACCTCGTCGGAGTTGGTGCTCCACGCGACCAACTACCACCGCAGCCTTCCCATCCCCTCCTCTGTGCTCGGTTAGCTTGGTAGTGAACTCTGGAAGCTCGTCCCTAGCTTAGCCGCACCCTACGGGGTCGGGTCTCGCCGAGTCGCCAAGCCACGCGGCGGGCGCCGTCTTGTGCCGCCGTGCTTTCGCCGACCCAGTAGCCATGCCAATAGCTTCCATTTAGGGTACCACTAGATGCGCACGAGTGAGGCGAACACTGAGAGCGCTGTTGTTTTTCACGGGAGGAGGCCACCGTGGCGAAGTTGCACCGTCGTCTTCCTCCGCTCCTCCCTCATGTCTCTCCCGACACGCTGGCCCCTCCCGCTGGGCCACCACGGCTGGGAGGCGGGAGCCCAGCGTGGGCAGCGCCAAGGTCTTGGGTCAAGGCCGCCAGGCTTCTTGGGTCAGCTGCCGTTCTTGGGCTGGCCCAACAAAGCAATGTGATTTGTTTTCTTATTTGTTTTGTTTTTATTATTTCGCAGATTCGTGTATAGATTCAAAAATGTGTATCTCCTAGTTGGTAGATCCAAATGCTATGGTTCCAATTTTGTTGAGTTCATGATAATGTCTAGTATTTAATAAAAATATTATATGGGCACATGTTTTAGAAATTCTGGATGAATTAAATAGGACTTTGAAATGTGTTTTTGGATACATGCAAACTTGTTTGAATTTTATGTTGAGTTTCTGTGGTCCAAAAATTATGAAATTTTGTGGGTAATCTATTATTGCTTAGTAGAATCTCTGGTTAAAATTTTAGAGCTAGTGCATGTGTAGTTTTTGAGTTATAGAATTTCCTTTTATTAATGGATGGATCTTGTATGAATTTTCATAATTTTTCTATAGATCCAGTAAAGGTAAAATTTGGTGAGTGCTATTCTTATGCTTGAATGATACTAGGAAAAATGTGAAATCTGTTGGTTGACACTTTTCATTAGGGTTTCCTAATTATGCTAAAAATAGGCATGCCACCTGTTATTTTGGATACAGCAAGTTCTGCTTGCTCAATGGCTTTGAAATTTTTATGGTAGTCTATGTGAAGCATGAGATAGCTACTGTAATTTTTATAGATTTTTATGAACAATTTTACTATATGTTGCTTTAATCACCTAATTAACTAAATAAATTAGAAAAGGATATTAAATGATTTATTTAGAAGTTGGCATTATACTTTCTAGTGTTCCTCTGGTATGTGTAACAAATTGGTAAACTTGGTTTGGTCAAATTAGGCTTTTGCATCATCATTAAATAATTAAGTTAGTAACCCTGTCATTGCGGGACAGATTCTAGGTTTACTGGAATTTGATTTGGTTAACTTAAGAATCATGCTTTGATGTTTACAAATGAAGTATAGAGAATTTCATAAGCTTTCCAGAATGTCCTCTTGCAAGTCATTTGGATTTATAGAACTCTGGTTGTGATTGAATTAAGGGACTATTTGTGTGCATATAAAACTTTAAATGTTGATTTATGTATGCCTTTACTATTTCAAAGTTTGTGGTAATGTTCCTAGGTGTTAGGCCTTTAACTGAAGATGAGCATCTTTATCTTAGGTTATGCAAGTTAGGTAAGTTGATCTTGTTCTTCAAGTTAAGTTAGATCCCTGTTTTAAAGTGATTTGAATAGAGCTATTCTTAATCGGTAAACGAGTGTCTAGTAATGTTGTCGTCGAACACTTACTGTGATTCATTCATCATGGGCATCATGTCATTCCTTATGCATCCATGATATTTATCTCGTGCATCGGCATGCAATAGGTGTGGGAAGGAGTGACTCTGCTAGAATTCGAGGAACCGAGCTGAAAGACAACAATGACATCGAAGGTTCAGAGGTGACCTTCAAAAGAAGTGCCGACGAGGTCGCCGTTGAGTGCCCAGATCACCGTCCGTGCAACTTTGTGAAAGGCAAGCCCCGGAGCATATTAAGCCTTCTAATTTCCGAAATACAGTTACATTATTATTATTATATATCTATATATATATTGTTGCATTAAGTTTAGGTGTTGGATGCAAACAATTGCTGCATTGGTTACCCAATCCTTGTCCAGATATTGTTACCTTGAATCCTATATAGCTCAGGCTCGTGTAGTGCTTAGCCCTGCTTAAACACGGTAGAAGTCGGGTGATTTCCTATCACCTGCGAGATATAGGAATATACATGTGGCACGGTTGGCTATATTTGCTATCGTGGAAAAGAACCAGTCTTAATTTGAAATGAAGACGGGGCGGAGGCTTGCCGGTTTGCAGTGACTCCATCTGTGTCGATTAAGGACTGAATCTTGGAGCCTTTCCTGTTCATGTTGAACGCATGCCTCTCTCTTAGTTGGCCGGGTCTGGAGACCGACCACGAAGCCGAGTAGCTCACCTCAGGCCGGGAGTCGATAAGTATAAAGTGCGCCTCGAAAGGGAGCCATAGGCGTGAGTCCAAGGGCAGGTGATTTAAAAGTCCTGATCGTCCTGACAGAAGGGTAATCCCTGAGAGTGCTGGCGCTGATCGAACCCGCGAATTTGGTTCCTGAGTTATTCCAAAGGTGACCCACGGCTACCCTTGCAAAGTATGCCAGGGTGAGAGTTAGGAATACCCCCTTAGCTGAGTTGTAATTCGATTCGAATCGCCGTCTCTCCCGGTTAGTGAGAACTTGACGGAGGGGCTGAGTTTTGTCGGCTGTCCCGATCGCTCGGGCTCGAAGACTTGCTCGGTGAGTTCGCTAACGGGTGTGATCGAGGGGAATCTAGGTCCGTCGTTCATGACGGGGTCGGCATAGCCCTCTTGTGACATTCCACTACTCCTTTACCTATAATCCGATAGATGCCTAGGTCGTTTCGAAGATTGACCCAGGTGGCCTAACGGCCTCCCCTCGATGGGGATTCTGTGGGCCTGGCGAGAGGTTTAGGATCGAATGAGAAGGTTGAGATGACCCGGTCTGCCAGACCAGGCTAGGGCCGCACGGTGCTCATCTACGGTATTCTCCCCTGGCTCTGTTGGTTGCCCATGTCGAATGAGGCAACCGCCGCTTCGTGACGCAACACGGAGCGTTCTGGTGCATTTCGCTGCACGTGCGATGCTTAGTTCTCGAGCCCCCGGGCGGTTCATGCCCTAACCGTCCGGGGGGTTCAGGCGTATGAAATGAATGCGCGTATGGATGTATGAATGATTTATAAAGAAATAGAGGGGGTTTTGATAGTGTTTACCTTGACGACTGGAGTGACGGGGTTCGGAGAGCTTTTAGTCGGAAACGTCCGACCGGGACCCATGCTCGTCGTTCGTGATGGAGTCGGCATGGCCTACACGGGGCGTCCCTTTGCTTCCTACCTATGTCTTGGTGCAGATACTGAGCGACTTGATTGACTCAGGGGATCGGTTTGGTCTCCTGGCAGAGATTTCGTTTTTGGTCTCCCTTGGCCCTGCCTGGGGAAGCGGGGAGCCGCCTGCGTGTGGTGATGCTTTGGTTCCTGTGCCCATCATGTGGTAGTGGTTGATCATGCGGTAGTGGTGGGCCATGGCCAGGCCACGTCTCGTCTGATCAGGAGCCGTTCTGTCGGTCAGGGCACGTCTGATCGGTCAAGGGGGCGTCTTATCTGCATTAAACGGGAAAGAGAGATATTTTCTCGCTCCGCCGTTTTGCCTTCTCCGATCGGTGCGGCCCTTCCAACCGCTGCTCTCTTTTCCTTAAGTAGGAGAATGGAGAGGGGTTTTTTCGCTCCGTTCCTTTGCCTGTTCCTCATCCGTTGTCGCCCTTCTTCTCCTCTTACTGTGAGCGTTCCTGAGAGCCACGACGGTCTCTAGGAAAGAAAAGGGAGAGAGTGAGGGAGAGGAGAAGAACTTAGCGATCCTTTTTGCAATTCGGAGTGAGGATGTCGGACTGGAGGTCGTCCACCGTGAGGAAGTCAGTGCTAGAGGCCTTCGTCTAGAAGGGGTTTTTGCCGCCGCAGGAGGTGGCGCACTGGAGGGTCCTCAGAAGGGAGGAGTTCCTGCAACCTCATCCCGACGAGGTGGTTTCATTCCTTACCTTCCATGAGCGTGGTTTGGGATACCCCGCGCACTGGTTCCTACGCGGACTTCTCAACGAATGGGGTCTGGAGCTGCAGCATCTCAATCCGAAAGGGGTGCTGCACCTCACCAGTTATGTCACTGTCTGCGAGGCTTTCCTTGGGATGGAGCCACACGCGGATTTCTTCCGGCGGCTCTTTTCCCCGAGAGCCTTGACGGCGGGGGACTCGGCTGAGATCGCCGCCGGTGGGAGGATTCACCCTGCAGAGGAAGCCGGGCGTGGGAGACTCATATCTCGGGTACCTCCCCTATGACTCTAATCGGGGGTGGCATGAGGAGTGGTTCTACATCAGGAATCCGGCAGTGGCGCCATTCCCGGTGTTCACCAGCAAGAGCCGGAGAAAAAAGAAAGTTGGTCGTGGGGCTGCGCCAAAAAGGAGAAGCACAAGGTGGGAGTCATCGAGCAGGAGCTCTGGAAGCTCATGAAGAGTGGTCTCAACAAGGTGCGGGTGTTCCACACCCTGTACCGTTGCTGGGTCGTGCTGTTGGCGAAGAGGGCACCGCCGATGTGGATGTACGACGGCCTTTTGGACCCAGACCGTATGTCGTCGGAGGATCTGCCGAACGACGAGGTCTAGAGTGGCATAGGCCAAGTGCTGTAGTTGAGGCCCAAGGAGAGGGTTGAAGGGGGGCCCATACCTTTCAACTCCTCGATCATGTCCCTCCTGGTATGTTCCCTTCTCTAATCTGCACATTTTTCTCTGTTTTTCCTATTTCTTGATTGGGGGTCATACGTTTTGTAGGGGCTCGGAAAGTACAAGTCCCGGCCACACCTTCCTAAGGGACCAGAAGGCCAGGCCCGGCAAGCCGCCCAGAAGGAGGCGACAGACGCCCGGAAGAAGAAAAGAACTGAGGAGGTTCGGAGGAAGGAAGAGAAGAAGAAGGAGGTCACCCGGTGCATGAGGGCCGGGGAACGTAAGAGCGACGTCGAGTCGGATCTTGCGTCGGATGATCCTCCTACGGATTTGGATGACATGGTCTCTCCGACGAGTAGGAGAGTCAGGAGGTCGTTGTGACCTTGGCTGAGCGTTGCGGCCCTGCGACGACGTCCGCTGGTGGTGAGCAGGAGGCCGCACGGCGTGCTGCGGTTCCTACATCGAGGAAGTGCGCAGCGAGTGTAGACGTCATTGGTGAGCGAGCGGTGAAGCGGACGCGGTCACCGCGCCCCTTGGCGGCATCGTCGGTCCCATTGTCGTCTGTGGCGGACACGGCTGAGCGAGCCGGGCGGTCCAAGGAGCGGACGGGTGCTCGTGTGGCGACGGAACCAGTGCCAATGCCAGACTTGCAGCCGGAGGAGGCCTTGCCTATCATGGCTGCAGTTGTGTAGTCTGGGCGGTCTAAGGGGTAGCCTATCGTCTGGTCGATACGCGACTTGCAGTCGGAGGATGCCCCGCCTGCCGCTCCGGTCGGGGAGTCCCGAGCCGGAGGTCGCAGCGACCCGTAGACCGGGCAAGAGCCAGTCGGGATGACTCTGACCCCGTCTGAAGTGAGGGGGCGCGGGTCGTAGCCTGGGAGCTGTCCTCGTCCCATAGGTCCATGGTCGTCGGAGTCTGCCTTCCGGGTCATGCCGCTCGCCACACGATATGTTTCCTTTTGTTGCTTCTTCGATTCTTGCTGGTCGAGTCTTTTTAGAGTGTGGCTTACCTGCGATTTTTGTCAGCGGCCGGGGTATGCCGGGGTTGAGCATCGCCCCGACCCCCGTGCAGGTGGTTTGGAGGCCCACACTGCAGCGTGTGGCGATGAGCGAGGGTGGCAGTGGGGTGGCGGTAGCAAGGCCTTCTAATGTGACCACGCCAGCGTCGGAGACCTCAACGACCACTCCGACCACCTCTCCGACCACTTCGAGAACCTCGGCGACCACTCCGACCACTTCTCCGACCACTCCTATCACCTCTCCGACCACCTCGGTGACCTCTCCGACAACCTCACCAGCTGATACACCCCTTCAAGTCCCTACTAGACCAATCACCCGCAGCCACACCAAAAAGATACAACAAGTGGTGCACATGCTACTTTGTGAATTTCAATTAAACATTAATGGTAATTTTGAGCTAACTAAGTCGTGCATGTTGTTATTACTCAGGTTCTCCGAGAAGGAAGACAAGGATACATCAAGGATGGATCAGAGAGAAGAGCTGGGCGTTCGACCAGTTTTAGTGAAGACTGCTCCGAAGCTCAATAGTCTGCATGAAGCTAAAGAGCCCGTGCAAAAACTGTACCATTCTACAATAATTCGTGGAAGGAGTTATGACCAAAACATTAAAGACTGCCCAGAAGCCCAGAAGACACGTGGAAACTGAAGACCACTTCGTGAATGCTCTAGTCCGTTGTCCTTCCACCTTCCAACGTGGCTTCTTCAGTTCACATCTATCTTAGAAACTTCTCATAGTATAAATACCACCTCTAGGCTACTAGAAAAGGACTTTTGAATGATTTGATAATTCCAGTGATATTGCAGCCAAGTTGCCGAGTGCTTACTCAAACCCTTGTTCTTCCTGGACTTGTGAAGAGATTCCTCTGGGATCCACTAGTTTGTGCTTTGTGGGTTCCAGACGGCTACGCCTCCGCCTTGTGTGGATTAGCTCGGTCGTGGTTTCGTAGTCGTTCGAGAGATCGAGTCGAAGTCTTCGCGGTTTTGGTGTCTCTCTCTCCCCGTCGCTTGGTCGCGTCCAACCTTGGCAGTTATCCTCCGCTGTTCACAGCAAGTTATCTTATGATTTCCAACCTACTGTCGTGAAGATCGGGCCACCCCGAGGAGGTTTCCATTGGTACCTTGTTGTTGGTGATCTCCGACCCTTATCATGTGGTATCAGAGCTCAAGTTGACACAGTAGGTCTTGCCGTCATCCACATCGTTATCCTTGTTTAATCTACGTCATATATTTGTGTTTATCCATATCCTATAGTCCAAAGCCACAAAAGAAAAAAATACCTATAGCCATTTCTCGGTACTGTTACGTTGTGTTTTGTGTTCATCGAGTTGCTAGTTACCACCGTTCATATAAAAAAATTGAGTTATTTTATTCGTTACCGCTGTCAGTGTTATTAAAAAGAGATCAAAAAAAGAGAGAGAAGTGAAAAGAAGTTGAAGGATCTGTGTTGCGGTGTATTGCTGAAATTTTTAGTTTACATATTTGAGTTGATGGTAATCTTGTTAGCAGCAACGTCTTGTCTTTGAGCATATCAAACCAATCGGTTAGCAGTACCGTAGCCCTCCTTAGCCACCTATAGCTCCACCAAAACCTGAACTGGGACATTCGATTCGTAATCCTTACGACCTCTCTACCACCTCCGCTGAAGCGCGCCACACCAAAGACCGGCTACACGGTCCTTGAGAACGAGCAAGAACTTGGGTAAGTAAGAGGTGAGATTGTGTGTTTCCACAAATTTACCTATTCCACTTTTTCTTGCAACTGGTCTAACATGGTAGGATCCAATTCGAGTGTTCATGGTGGGGACCACGGAGATGAAGAACCCCGTGTTGTACGGGCGGAGCTACGTCAAATGGCCAACTCGCTCTTGGAGGTGATGGAGAGGATGTTCAACGAACGTCTTCCTGCAGCGGGTGGTCGAGGACCTCAACATCAACATGAAGACAACCATCGTGAAGAATTTGGTGATGAAAATTCTGGTCTAGGTGATGGATTTTATGGCCGCCATGGCAATGGTCGTGGTGGTCAGGGTGGAGGGCGTTGTGCTGATTTTGATCAGCGCGGTGGTGGACGTCGTGCTGAATTTGATCATCAGCGTGGAGGAGGACGTGGACGTGATCGTCATGTACATTTTGATGATGAAGATGAGGTTCACGATGAGTATGAGGAAGGATTTGATGATAATAAAAATCCTTTTGGACACCATGGGCATTTTGGACAGCCACATGAACATCGTCGTGGTGCTGGTCATGATGGGGAAAATCATCGTGGTCATCATAATAGAGATGATCCAGATAGCATTGCTCGTGTAAAGTTAAGTGTTCCAAAATTTTCAGGGAAAGAAAATGCTAATGCTTATCTTAAATGGGAGGAGCAAATTGATCAGATTTTTAGAGTGCATAACCTTTCTGATCAGAGGCATGTCAACCTTGCTTCTGTTGAGTTTTGGACACGCTCTCACATGGTGGAACCAAGTTCAAGAGGATCAACGTGTGTTGGGACGTGACCATATCAACACATGGGCTGAGATGAAAAGAGTGATGAGAAGACGATTTGTGCCATCAAGTTATCGCGTGACATCCGCAATAGGTTACAAACATTGAGATAAGGATCAAAATATGTTGATGACTACTTCAAGGAGATGGAGTTACTCTTGGTGAGATCTGGAATTAGAGAAGATGAAGAGTAAAAAATGGCAAGATTTTGAATGGTCTCAATGAAGAAATTTCAGGTTTTGTTGAGATGTTTCCATATCATAATTTGCAAGACCTTGTTGATCAAGCTATGCGCACTGAGAGAGGAAAATTCAGCAAAAGGGATGAAGAAGGTCTTATGGGAGCCAATCAATTTTAGCCCCCATGGTGTTGGCAAGCAGCCGGTACCTCTATTGATGGGGGAAGATCACAAGGAGTTGCTACTAGGCCTTCTCCATCCATTGGTGCTGCAAAGACAACATTTTCTATCGCTTCTTCACCTACAATTCAGCAACAACAACGACGACATGTCGCAACCACAAAGAACCCCTCCCGTCAGCATCAATCGGCCGCTTCTTCTTCCCATACCCAAGTCATTATTTGTCACAAGTGCCAAGGTCGAGGACATATTGTTGCTCAATGTCCTAGTCGAAGGACCATGATTATAAATGAGCAAGGTGAATTGGAATCAAAGCGAACCCGAGGAAGAAGCTCCAATATATGACGAAGAAATTATACAAGATAAAGGTGATGAAATTCAACCCGATGAAGGAGATCATAATTGATTTATTTCTCTTCGTGTGCTTAGTATTATCTGCTGAAAAAAAGAAGAGAATGGCCGGTGGCACAATCACATTCCATACCGAGGCATGATTAAGGACAAGCTATGTCGCATCATCGTTGACAATGGTAGTGTAATAATATTGCAAGTCAAGAATTAGTGAACAGATTGGGGTTGAAACCGCTGGCGTCATCCAAGTCCATACAAGATGCAATGGCTCAATGACTACGGTGCGTAGTAACAAATATTGTGACCATTCCCTTTTCTATTGGGCGGTACAATGATCATGTGGAATGTGATGTGGTGCCTATGCAAGCATGCCACCATCGCTAGGGAGGCCATGGTTATTTGATCGTGATGTTTAGATCTTTGGAAGAACCAACAAGTCTGTCTTTCATGTACAAAGGAGAGCGAATTTCTTTGCTTCCTTTAACACCGGAGGAAATTTTGAAGGATGATCTTAAGAAGAAACAATGAGAGAGCGAGAACAACCTGTGAGTGACCCACAAAAATAGTGAGGAGAGATTCCAAAGCCAAATAAAACCTCACAACTTCAAAGAACCAAGACACCAGGAAAAGAGGGATTAATTATGATGGCTAGGAAAGGGGATCTAAAAGAATTGAGTGAACTCAATGCCATGTTCTTCGTACTCCTGTACAAGGATACTCTTCTTTCTACTAACAACTTACCCTCTACCCTGCCAAATGTTGTCTTTGATGTGTTAGGTGAATATGAGGATGTCTTTCCGGATGAAGTGCCACTAGGACTACCACCTAAGAGAGGAATCGAACATCAAATTGATCTTGTGACCGGTGCTTCACTCCCAAACCACGCTGCCTACCGCACCAACCTAGAAGAAACCAAGGAGATTCAGCGACAAGTGGAAGAATTGATGAGAAAAGGGTACGTACAAGAAAGTCTACATCACCTTGTCTTTGTTTCACATCCTTTTAGTTCCTAAGAAAGATGGGTCTTGGCGGATGTGTGTGGATTGCCGAGCAATAAATAACATTACCATAAGGTATAGACACCCCATCCCTCTATTTGGATGATATGCTTGATGAACTTAGTGGTGCTATCATATTCACTAAAATTGATTTAAGAAGTGGATATCACCAGATTCGAATGAAAGAAGGAGATAAATGGAAAACAGCCTTTAAAACAAAAATTGGGTTGTATGAATGGTTGATAATGCCTTTTCGGGTTAACCAATGCACCAAGTACATTCATGAGATTGATGAATCATGTGCTTAGAACTTTCATTGGCAAGTTTGTTGTCGTTTACTTTGATGACATCTTAATTTATAGCAAGTCTCTTGATGAACATGTTAAACATATCCAATGTGTGCTTGCTGTCCCACGTGAATGAAATTGTATGCTAACCTTGAGAAGTGCACATTTTGCACCGACAAGGTAGTCTTTCTTGGATTTGTTGTTACAGGACAAGGAGTGGAGGTAGATGAAGAAAAGATCAAGGTCAGACGAGACCTGGATGCCTCCCACGAACGTGAGCCAAGTCGAAGCTTCATTGGACTTCTTTGGTTTATATCGATGATTCGTGAAGGATTTTAGCACTATTGCTGCACCAATCAATGAGCTAACCAAGAAAGAGTGCTTTTTAAGTGGGGAGAAGCACAATGAAGGCATTTGAAGAATTGAAGATGAAGTTAACAACCCCATTGATCCTTGCCCTCCTAGATTTTGGTAAGACATTTGAAATAGAATGTGATGCAAGTGGAGTTGGGATTAGAGGTGTGCTCATGCAAGAACGAAGGCCAATTGCATACTTCAGTGAAAAGCTAAGTGTTCCAACTCTAAATTATTTAGTTTATGATAAAGAATTATATGCTCTCGTTCGGAGTTTGGAAACTTAGCAACATTACCTTTTTCTAAAGAATTTGTGATACATTCAGATCATGAATCATTGAAACACCTTAGAGGACAACTAAAACTAAATAGAAGGCATGCAAAATGGTGTGAATTCATTGAGTCATTTCCCTATATTGTCAAGTACAAGAAAGGAAAAGAGAATGTTGTAGCAGATGCTTTGTCTCGACGTCACACTTTGCTAACCCAACTTGACGCTAAGATTCTTGGCTTAGAAAGCATAAAAGATTTATATGCAACTGATTCATATTTTGTTGAACCATATTCCAAGTGTCGAGAAGGCAAAGGATGGGAAAATTTTCATGTGAATAATGGGTTTTTGTTTGAGCTAACAAACTCAGATTCCAGATTGCTGCTCGCTCGAATTTTACTTGTGTGCAGAAGCCCACGCAGAGGACTCATGGGATATTTCGGTGCCAAGACAGAACAAGTCCTTACCGGCCACTTCTTTTGGCCAAAGATGAGAAGAGATGTGGAGAGACACGTTCTTTCATCTGCGAATCATGCCACAAAGCTAAGTCCCGTGTGAATCCTCATGGATTATACACACCTCTGTCTATTCCTAGTGTGCCTTAGGAAGATATCTCCATGGATTTTGTTCTTGGTTTACCTCGAACCAAGCGGGGAAGGGATTCCATCTTTGTTGTGGTTGATCGTTTTAGCAAAATGGCACATTTTATTCCATGCCACAAGAGCGATGATGCTTCACATATCGCTGAATTGTTTTTCAAAGAAATTGTACGACTACATGGAGTGCCACGAACCATTGTTTCTGATCGTGACACTAAATTTTTGAGTTATTTTTGGAAAACTTTGTGGGGGGCAAACTTGGAACGCGGTTGCTATTCTCTACGACGTGTCATCCACAAACAGATGGACAAACTGAAGTTGTGAACCGTACTCTATCAATGCTACTGCGAGCTATCCTCAAGAAGAACTTGAAACTTTGGGAAGAAAGTTTGCCACATGTCGAGTTTACATACAACAGGGTTGTACACTCGACCACTAAATTTTGTCCATTTGAAATTGTATATGGGTTTAAACCCCATCGCTCCCATAGATCTTTTGCCTTTACCTATATGCAGAACGTAAACTTCGATGCAAGCAAGCGAGCCGAGTTTGTCAAGAACCTTCATGATAGAGCTCGGACAAACATTGAAAAGATGACCAGGATGTATGCGAAGCACGCCAATAAAGGTCGACGGACTGTGTTATTTGAACCAGGAGACTTAGTTTGGGTGCATTTATGCAAGGATGATTTCTGAACAACGCAAAAAGCAAGTTGCAAGCCTCGAGCTTACGGTCCATTCAAAGTGCTACATAAGATCAACGACAACGCTTATGAAATTGATCCGCCAAGTACTTATGGTGTGAGTACCGGTTTTAATGTGGCCGACCTCTCTCCATTCTTTGGATTAGAAGAGTCAAGGACGACTCCTTTTCAAGGGGGGAGGATGATGTGACCACGCCAGCGTCGGAGACCTCGGCGACCACTCCGACCACCTCTCCGACCACTCCGGGAACCTCGGCGACCACTCCGACCACTTCTTTGACCACTCCGATCACCTCCCCGACCACCTCGGTGACCTCACCGACCTCGGCAACCTCTCCGACCACCTCACCCCGGTGATACACCCTTCAAGTCCCCTCTTGGACCAATCACCCATAGCAGCGCGCAAAATGATACAACAAGAGGTGCACGCGCTACTTTATGAATTTCAATTAAACATTGATGGTAATTTCGAGCTACCTAAGTCGTGCATGTTGTTATTACTCAGGTTCTCCGAGAAGGAAGACAAGGATACATCAAGGATGGATCTAGAGAGAAGAGCTGGGCGTTCACCAGTTTTAGTGAAGACTGCTCCAAAGCTCAATAAATGCGCATGAAGCTAAAGAGCCCGTGCAAAAACTGTACCATTCTACAATAATTCATGGAAGGAGTTATGACCAAAACATTAAAGACCCGCCTGAAGCCCGGAAGACACGTGGGGCCAAGACCACTTCATGAATGCTCTAGTCCGTTGTCCTTCCACCTTCCAACGTGGCTTCTTCAGTTCACATCTATCTTAGAAACTTCTCATAGTATAAATACCACCTCTAGGCTACTAGAAAAGGACTTTTGAATGATTTTATAATTTCAGTGATATTGCAGCCGAGCTGCCGAGTGCTTACTCAAACCCTTGTTCTTCCTTGTTCTTCCTAGACTTGTGAAGAGATTCCTCTAGGATCCACTAGTTTGTGCTTTGTGGGTTCTAGTACGGCTGCCCTGCCTTGTGTGGATTAGCTCCGATCATGGTTCTGCGGTCGTTTGGAGATCGAGTTGAAGTCTTCGCGGTTTTGGTGTCTCTCTCTCCCCGTCGCTTGGTCGCGTCCAACCTTGGTAGGTATAAAGCTAGTTATCCTCCACTGTTCGTAGCAAGTTATCTTGTGATTTCCAACCTACTGTCGTGAAGATCAGGCCACCCCGAGGAGGTTTCCATCGGTACCTTGCTGTTGGTGATCTCCGACCCTTATCACCTTCCCTCCTAGGGGTGTTGCCCCCCGGGGGGGCTGCTGATAAGGCGGCAGCGGCGGCGGCGGTGTTGGTGGCGATCCCGGTGCCGACGGCGGAGGTGACTCTCGTGGCCCCTTCTTCGGCGGTCACGGTGGAGGAGACGAGGGAGAGGGAACTCCCTATCTCGCCGAGTGGAGGGACACACGGCGTGTCCTTGCTGTCAAAGCTAAAGGCGTCGGTGGAAAGTGTTGTCGTGACAGAGTTGGGGCGCTCGATGATGTCCCATGCGAACGAGGTGGTGGAGATCCCGTCTGACGACGAGGCGGATCTTGCGGCGAGGCTGCCGGTGTCGCTACGGGAGCTGATGGTGTTGCCGCGGGGGCCGGCGGTGGTCTAGTTGGAGGCTGGCCCCCCTGGCAGTTCATCGGAGGGTGACCTAGAGTGGTCCTTTCCTGAGGACCCGTCGAAGGCGAGGTTCGTCCTCCAGGATTCCCGGGAGCGCTAGCTGTGGGACATTTTTGGGGGGCAAGGGCATGCCACGGTGTCCGAGCTCACCAAGCTGTCCGCAAAGCTTGAGAGCGCCTAGAAGCAGGCTCAGTTTGCCCGGCAGCTGGTTGAGGTTGACCTACAGCTCACCAAGGAGGTGAGTTTCTAGTACTTATCCTTGCCCTTTGAATCTTTTCGTCGGTTGTTTTTAGCGTGCTTGTTCTTCACAGGAAATAAGGAAGGTGTCATCCCGCAAGTCATACTTCCTTCGGACGAAACACGCCCAGACGGCCGAGCTAGAGCGTTGGGCGGAGTCCGCTTGCCGCGAGTCCCAAGTCTAGACGGCCGAGGCGGAGGGGCAGCGTGCGGCGGAGCGGACGACTGCTGCCGAGCAAGGGCTCGAGGCGGCAAAGGCCCACCATGAGGAGATCGAGGCGGGGCTACAGACGTCCCTAGCCAATACTGAGGCGATGCTTCAAGAGGCCTTGGCGGCCCTTGAGCCGGAGCGGGCCGCCCTAGAGAGGGCATAGAAGGCCTTGGAGGCGGAGTAGAGGGCCCGGTCGGAGGCGGATTAGGAGGTGCTCGCGCTCTAGAGCCAGGTGATGGGGATGGAGGACGCGAGTGCCCGGTTGCGCGAGCAGGTGGCTCGGCAGGTAGAGGATTTCTCCACCCTTGAGGCCTCTCGCATCGGTGCGTACGTTTTTGTTTTCTCGTGATGTTGATTTTTCCCTCAGCCTGTTTCTGAGTTTGTCACCCTTCCTCTAGAGCTGGGTGAAAAGGTGAAGGCGCTAGAGCGAGACCTGGAGACGTCCAAGGCGAGCTTCAGCCGGAACACCGAGGAGTTGGCCAAGTCCCATGAAGAGCGACGTGCTCTCGAAGGGGATCTCGACCAGATCCGCAACGTTGCCCAGCTCGTCGTCTCAGAAATCTTTAGGTCGGCGCCAATTACCAACGCGCCCGTGGTCCAGCTGGCGGAGGTCCCGAACGCGGTCAAGGACCTTGTTAGGAGCGGGATGTTTTATGGAGCATCGGGGGTGCTGACCTCGGTGGCGACGCACCACCCGAACCTAGACTTCGATGCTATCTGCAGTGGGTATGCTAATGGTCTAAGCATGGAGGACATCCAATCAATCGGGGTGAGCTTGCTGCCGCACGCGCCGTCGGTGTTAGAGCAAGTCTCCGCCGAGTGGGTGATGGACGTTCGCTGTCAAGACATGGCCCGAAGCATGCATGGAGAGAATGCTTCCAAGCCTTTGGATAGCCCGGAGCCTGGTTTGGGGGGAAATGTCGCCTCGGCCTCGGTCGAGCCGAACATCGTGCCGCCGGGGGGTGAGCAGCCTCGCCTTTGTCGGTCACGCCGCTAGCAGATGTCGTCGGGTCGGTTTAATAGCTTGCAGAATATAAGTAGTTAGTATACGTAAAAAGTTTTAAGTTCGTGGGGGAGCCCCTGTGTAAGACGTTCGTGGTGTGTTTTAATGACTGCAATCGGTTTTTGTTTTTGTGATGGAGTTGCTCCATTCGGGGAAGCTTGTTCCCTTTCGTTCCTTAGTTCTCCCTCAGCATAATTTTGTTTTTACTTCTTTCTTTCTCGTACCTGCCCGTTTGCCCCGTAGACTGCAACCTTGTGAGCCCAGGGCATGGCCCGCGAGGCTCGACTACTCATAACCGTAGGAAAAGGCGGGGTGCGATCAGACATAATGTTTTAAAGCAAAGCTACGTAAGGCAAATCGAAAGAACGAATCGCCCTTCTGTTCGGGTGGGAAGGAGTTTTCTCCATACAACAGTGAACAAAAACAGAGAGGTATTATTGCCCCCTAGTGGGGGCCCCGAGCCAAAAGTATTCGGGTCGGGGTGCTCTTACAGGAGCGTACGTTTAGTGAATAATGGTAAGACTGAAACTTAGGGAAAGGAAAAACGACATAGCTATTCTAAGCATTTGGAGATAGCGTCATCGTCGTTGTCTTTCAGTCGGTAGGCGTCCGATCGGATCAACTCAGGCTTCACTCGTCTGGATCCTCGCCCGATGTGCCCCCTTCTTCTGTTGCTGCTTCTTTGCCTTTTTCATTCCTTGGCCTGCCAGTTTACCTCAGTAGGCGTTTGAGGAGCTGGCAGTCCTTGTAGAGATGGTTGACGGGGTAGTTGTGGTTGATGCACGGGCTCTCCATGAGCTCACGGAAGTGCCCCGATCGGTCCTGCTGGGGCTGCGTGCCCAGGTGATCGGTCGTGGCGACCGACGCGGAGTTAGCCGGTCGGCGGTGATCATTTCTGTTCTTTTTTCCCCTCTGTGTGGAGGGACCCTCGTCTTGATCCTGGCGCTTGGCCTTACCTTTGCTATGGACTCCGTTGGAGTGTGGTAAGAACGTCGCTTGCTGGGGGAGTTGGGCAAAGGTCGGTGGTCCCGGGCCGTCAGCGCTGGGACTCTGGTCGCCGCTGCATGTGCCTCGGCTTGGTTTGAGCTGCGCGTAGATAGGTGGTTGGTGTGGAGCGGTCGTCAGGTCAAGATGAGGTGCCACTGCGGCCTCATGTGTCGCGCTCAGTGGTTGTTGCGGTGATAGGGGGTAGCGCCCCATCTGCTGTGTCCTTGTTCCCCGAACGGGGAGCGAGGTCGTGAGTCAGCGTCGCGACACGGAGCCTTCCGCTTGTTGAATGGCGACGGTCTCTACCAGTGCCTGGAGGTTCTGGTGGATCGCCCGTTCACGAGGGTCGTTCGGCTCGGACGAAGCACGCAGAGCATTGTCGCGGCGGCAATGTTCTCGACCGCCCGAAAGCGAATCGTGGGAATCGGTCCCTCTATCTCGGGGTGTTGCGCTAGACCGACGAGGCGTGACCCCGAGCGCACTTCGCCGCCCGCGCAAGACGGGCGAGTGTAGCGCGCCGAGCGCGGCCGGGCGCAGATTGGTGGTGGCTCGGCGCGCCACCGCCGTCAGAGTTCCTCCTCGAGCTCACGTGTGAGCTCGAAGGTCTCTATATGAGGGTCCGGAGGCACGTGAGTTCGTGAGGACTCCATTGCCTGGCGGCTGCTCCGGAGCATCCGTCATAAGCGTACTCCTAGGGCGGACGGTGGTCGGGTGCCACGTCACCGATCTTGGAGCCGTCACTCCCGACATCGTCATCCATGATGTTGAGGAAACAGGTGGGGCGTAGCTCGCCATCCCCATGAACTCGGGGCGTGAGAGGAGGTGGCGACATAATCTTTTGGAGCCCTACCATCTGAGTCCACGGGAGACACGAGGCCGTAGGGGAACCGGCCGTACGGTGGCCGCAACGAGGACAACGGCAGCCCTCCGGGTGTTTGGCGGAAGATAGAATGTAGTAAGTAAAGAACGGCATGTATATTACTCACAGCGGGGTTTGGGCAGAGAGTTTGCTCGGAATGAAGTGCAGATGTCGCGCCATTGAGGTCGCGTGTCCCGGAGTCGATGGAGAACGTCTCTCGGGTGCCGGGTCGCGAGTCTCCTCGCGGAGGTGGAGCACGCCGAGCCGGTCAGCGACGAAGTCCAGGCTTCCGAAGAGGAAGGCCTGGGATGGCTCGAAAACGAGTGGAACCCACATCTCCGGAGGCGAGAGTGCGGGATACTCCATTGAGCCGAGGCGAATCGTATCGCTCGAGTCCGCCACCGTGGGGGTGGCGGAAAAATGGGCCATCCGATGACCAAAAAGTGTTGAACGTACAGTGTCTTTCCCACGGACGACGCCAACTGTCGGTACAGAAAGTGACCAACTAGTGAATATTTGTAGTTTTGTCGTACGTTGTGATTGGAGGTGGCCTAGCACTCAATGACACAGGATATATACTGGTTCAGGCAACGTGCCTTACGTCTAGTCTGGGTTGGTCAGTGACTTTATTCCTAAGCCTAGGTGCTCGAAGTCTGAAGTGGGATTACAAACGAGAAGGAGAAAAGAGGGGTGTATGAGAGGTCGGGTCGGGTCCGACCGGAAGGGCTGAGGGCGACCAGAACTCCGCTATGAGTTAGGTGTTCAAGCGTGTGCTTGAGGGGTTGCCAGTTATCGATCTAGTGAATCTAAACTTGAAGAAGAATCATCCTCCTCCGTTTGGAGGGAGCGCATCCCCTTTTATAGATAAAGGGGATAGCTTTACAGGTGAGAGGGAGAGAGTACGGATGTTTCTAAGCCTTGTTGCCCACGCCGACGAGGGTAGCGATGATGGTAGGCGCCCACAATACTGTTGACGTCACTGTAGAATGTCAGGTGCACATGGGAAGTTGTGTTGGCTTCTTCATGAAGGGTGGATGTTGGTACCTGCAAAATACTGTTGGTACCTACAAAATACTCCTTCCAGCCCGTCGTATTCTTAGACCTTCGGGCCGGCCCATGAACAACATGCTGTTCTCCTGGGCTGAGCCCTGGCGCGAAAGCTGGTCCCCGAGGGACCCCGGGTTTGTGAACCCGACAGCATGTATTATGTGTGATTGGCCAAGTGCCTAATTAGCTAGAGTTGTTTTGGAGCATCGCTTCCATGTCTCAGTCATCTTTATATTTCCACTTCCTATATGATTGTTCTATAAGAACATTGATGCCATCTTTCTTATTTGAGATGGCTGCTATTTTATATCCAGTTAAAAAAAGCTGCTTATTACATTTCTTATGCATTTATTATATTCTAGAACAAGGGATACAAGTTGAGAAAATCAACTGCAACTAGAAACTTTGCATGATTTAATGGATATGATATATGTTTGTTCCTGCTTGAAGACACTCTGCTTGAATCCCAAGGGATCTTAGATATTTAATCAGTTAACGCTGTGGTACTGGAGTCTTTTTGTCTATTTAGAGAACTAACGCCTATGAGTTTTATGTCTGAAATTTTGGTGAACTTTGTGCTGTGTTAACCTCCACACTCATATATGTTGCGAGGAGAAGGTTTAATAGTGCTTTGTGTATCGCTTTCTTTTCACATTCTTCATTGTTTTGGTTTGTGTACTTCAACTCAAAATTTAATTTACCTTGCTAGCATCTTGTTATCTTTGCTTTGGATTCCACTTGTAGGTCTTCTAATGTATACTGACTTAGTGAGGCAACCACTTTGTAGTCCTCAATGGTGCACTTAGCTCATATATAGGATACCATGCTACTAACTTCGGACACCATTGGTACCCCGTGCATTAACAGAAGTGTAGTGGCTCTGAAGCTCTTATATTCTCCTACACATAGGTTAGGCAACAACGTATGAATTAGCATTACTAAATTCTCACATGTGATTCAGCAAAATATTTTGCACTCTGCTGCCTTGATGTTGTTTTTGTGTAATCGACCATATATGTACCTGCTTTGCCTCGATGTGTGTGTGTGTGTGTGTGTATATAAATTACTGAACTGCAATACTCATGAATAGGGTTAGAAGATCTAGGGTTAGAGTTATGTGTCCACGGTGTACATATGTCCACGGTGAGTTAAGAGACTCATGAATTTTCAGGAACCAGGAGGCCTACTAATCCTTCATCAACTTGTTCTAATGGCGCACCCGTTTCTAGGAAACAACACATGTATAGGCACATGTCTAGCCTTTTTAGTGCTTGGGATCCCTGTACTTCACTGCCGCCTCTGTCAACCGTAGTTTCCTGAAAACCTGGAGATGTGAGAGTAAGAGTCCTGATTAGATGTGAGAGTATTCAATAATGGAGATGTAAGAGTAAGCAAACAGTTTAGACTCCCGTCAAAAAGACATTACCTTGAGTCCTGATTAGATGTGAGAAGCCAATGAATGCTAGGATTAACTGATAATTATAAAGAAAGTACATTGATTACCTTGAATTTACTTCGAATAACATTGGATTGATTGAATGCAAAACATCTATCCTGCTCTTTGCTCCATCTTTTTATGGTTCGGCCTAAGAATTAATTTTCTGCGCAGTAGAGACTCAGAATTACAAGTGGAAATCAAAAGCAGGTATATCTACATCCATGATCTCGCTTAGCTAAAGCAGACTTGAGCTTGTGCTAAATTTTTCAGCAATGATGATGATGCTATTACGATTTTTAGTAGTCATGAATACCTTATTAGTTAGTGCCCTACAACCTTATGGTATTATTCGCTACTTTTAGGATTAGTTTGTCAAGTGCAAAGTGTATGAAGGGGTGTATATGCATCTCTTTTTTTTCGAAAATCTTGTTCCCGCTCTTCTCTTTTAATCATTAGAGGAGCAAGATTGTCTTGTTCTCAAGTGGAAGGAACTACCAATAACGTGTGAGGTTCTCTTCCCACAGGGGCCAAGTGATTATTGCTAGCACATTTTATTTAACATGGCCAACCGTTTTGTGAGTGCCGGTAGCGTAAGTGTTATTCTTTATGGCTGAATGGCTTACAATTAATCAATGTTGGTTCCAGTAGTGCATTGATATTTGGTCAACGTTATTTGTTTCGTTTCTCGACATTTTTTTATAAGGTCCTCGACATTGATTGTGTGGTCTGTAGGGCACAGTTTATGCTTAAGTAGAACTATTTTATTCCATAGTTTTTCTTGTGACGTGAAATTATGATGTGCTACTATTTTACATTAGCTTTGCACAATGAACCATGTAATTTTATGATTTTTTTCTTGCTCTCGTCAAACCCCCCGGGGACTCACCTAGTAATAATATAATCTTGAGAGTTATACATGCACCTATGTTAGCTGAACATTTTGTCCATTGCAACTCACTGTATGTAAATTGCATTCTTATTAGGTAGATTAGGGAGAACACTCAACTCAGGTGAACACACACTGAACTTGAGCTGATAGCTTCTCTGTATTGCATACAAGTGTACATATATTTAGTGAAATCTGCAACTGGATGTTACTTCTTTCATGTGGTGTAACTAGGTTCAGCTAGTAGTGATATATATATAACAACCCCAACTAGATCGTTGATTTATTGATATATTGTAGCTACTGCAGCTAACAATTCTCTGTTTTTAGTTTCAGTATGTAACATGAGTTTTCAGCATGTATGAAAACTATTTTTTTAGCATTAGTTCCATGTAAGAACTTCTTGTCACCTAATTAATCTACCAGAACAATTGCTAGTGGACAGAAAATTCTACCAAGTATTTGCGCATAATTTAAAATGATATTCTTCATGTGCTTTGCCCTTTTTTATATATAAATACTAGCACTGATTCTCAAATCTCAACCAGTATGTTTTAGTTGGAGTCTAGCACTCTAGCTTGAAGGATGGCACTTAGATGGCTGGGCTCTTGATTCTTATACTGTTTGTGTTAATCTGGTTCATGGACTTGTCATTGTTGCTTATAAACTCTTTGTTTCATCTTATGTTTTAAAAGGAATGGCGACTGGAAAGACATTCTTGTCTCTTCTTATGATCATTATGTTTTGGAGGATGTTCTTATTGTCTCTAGAGAAAATAGATGAGATGGTGAGTTTATCTATATAAGCTGTTATAAAGTTTTGGTCAAATTTGTAAAGATGCATGTTCGTTGAACTTGAATCTTAGTTGTGTGGTGACATTTGTATTATTGCGGATAATTGTTGATGGATTAATTTTTAATTTTTTAACCATTTAAAATTGTCTCGTTGGACTGTCTGTCGCTAAAACCATATGTACCATCGCACAGTCCATCGCTAAAAAGTAGCAATGCACTATCTGTCGCTAAAAAGTAGCAATGAACTATCTATCGCTATAAATATTCGGAAACCTTGATGTCGATCGCTAAAAGTACTGCTGGACGCTAAGGATTTTTGCCATAGGACTTATATACCGCCTCTGCGAAGTATGTCATTTGTAAGTTTTAGCATCGATTGTTCTGTCGTCAGTAGCCGCTTTTAGCGTCGATTGTTTGTCTGCAGAAGTGTTGTTGTGTAGGACCGCCTGCAGATTAGCGATACTTGGTGTGCGTCTCTTTGATGCCTCTTGGTGAAAAGTTGTGTTAGATCTTTCTTTTTCTTTCTCTTTCCTTCCTTATCTCGGTCATTTGAAATGGAATAAATGGTGCCTTTGGGGTATGCGATCCTTGAAATGCAAGCCAAGAAAATTCTTAGATAGAGCCATTTGCCATTCAAAACTCTTCTAAAATTTTAGTGGTTCATCCTGCATTGGGGTTCAAAACTCTTCGAAGGTGATCATGATCATTGGATTGAATGAGATCATACTTCTTAATTTGAAAACTTTTGAGCATAGCCACCGGTGCGGCATCGAGTGTGTGACGATTCTGCATTTCATCTGGTGAGCTTGAACATCGAAGGCGAAATGGATGGTACCTCCATGGTGCATTGTAGCCGGTTGTTAGCTAATCTACTACCACCTTGTGAGAACACAGCAGAGAGGAAGGCGGCACCGACTTAGGTACTGCTCATTGTGTGTGAACAAAGAAGGGAAGGCAAATACGATTTTGCCCCCGATGTGATCTGATGTCAGGCCAGAGGTGCGGCGCCCCGCGGCTCACCTGCAACATCAGAGGAACAAAAGCAATGGGCAAGCGCAGAGTCACTCCAGGTTATCTAGTTATTGTGCCGGCATGGGCGCTGCACATGGACTAGATAGTTAGAGTTGTATAAATAGACATGTATGGTAACTCAAAGAAAGAGAGCTTAGATTTGCCATCACACACGGGGCTTCGCCAATATTTGTTGCTTTGTATTGTGCGTGCTTGCTCTGTTCTCCTTCCTCTTCTAGCTCGATCCGTAGTGTGTGGGTACGGACAAGCCGCAGATGCGTGGTCCGCATGGCTAGTGGGTGCTCGGCAACACTAGCGCGTGCTTCGGCGAGGCCGACAAGTGCTCCACTACTTTGAGCCGGTGTTCGGCAAGATCGGTGGAGTGGTTTCACCGTCGTGAGCCGGTGATTCGTGAGACCAACGGAGTGGTGGAGGCTATCTGTAGTGGTGCGGAGATCATCTCGGTGGTCGGGAGGCTAAGCGTGGGCCAACAAGTGGTATCGGAGCCGTACAAGCGCCGTCGTCATTCTAACCGGATGGCGATGACAAAGCGGTTCGGAGTTGGGCGACGGAGTGGCACCGTCGTGGCTTGCTTGACCACTACCGGAGTTAGTTGTTCGCAGACGGTGCGGGAGGTCAGTGGCACCACTTGGCCGACGTGACGACTCGCACTAACTATGGAGAGTGGTCGGTGACCATGAAGGTCAAGCTCGAGCCCGTCGGCTCACGGAATCTCTGTTGACAAGGGCACCGACGTGGAAGAAGATGATATGTCGCCGATGGAGGCTATCCTCACTTCTTTCATGGCATGAGTACAAGGAACCGTTGGGGACGAAGAGCTCGCTAAGGAGGCGTGGGAGGCCATTATGGCGATGGCGTCGGTTTCGACCAGCGCAAAGAAGGCAACGCCCAGCTTACCGCTGTGAGAACGCAAACCTCAAGTTCAAGGATGGTGAAATGGTGGAAGACTTC
The DNA here is from genome assembly GCA_904845875.1 of Miscanthus lutarioriparius. NCBI lineage: Eukaryota > Viridiplantae > Streptophyta > Magnoliopsida > Poales > Poaceae > Miscanthus > Miscanthus lutarioriparius. Next base: position 130,698,492 of record CAJGYO010000002.1, on the reverse strand, counting down.
TCCTCCGCTTACAGACGCTCATCGCAAAAGTGAAGAGCCATGGCGTCACCATCGACGAAGAGGAGGCGGTCTCAAGTTCCTCCACTGCGTGCCAAGACAAAGTACATCCAGATCGCTCTATCCATAGAGACGATCTTTGGACTTGTACACCCTCACCAACGAGGATGTGGCAGGCCGTCTACGGGCGGTGGACGGCGCTGGAGCAAGGCGACAAAGAACGGCGATGCGGAAACTCCTGGCCGACGGAAGAGGAGTGGGCTGCTCGGCGAAACGAAGGAAGGCAGCCTCCTCCTCTAGTCGCATGTGGCAGCGGCAAACATCGCGGTGGCTTCTTCGGTGAAGAAGCAGATCGACTCAACGCTGTCGGTGTTAGGGAAGATGGGCCATTAGGCGCCGGAGTGCCCAAATCGCAAGAAGGAAAAGAAGGGTCAGGCTCACCTGGCGAAAGCCGATGATGAGGATGAGGCCACTATCCTTATGGCGACGTTCTGTGCACTGCACGACGTCGAGGCCATGGAGAGGGAAGAGGCGACGACGGTGGAAGGATCTAGCAAGGCCCTGAAGACCGTCAACCTCGACGAACCACGCGCCCAAGTCCATCTTGGACATGTGGGCGTCGACCAGGAGTAGCGGTGGTATCTAGACTCTAGTGCCAGTAACCACATGACGGGCTCCAAGGACTCCTTCTCCGAGCTCGACGGCGATGTTACCGGTACGGTGAAGTTTGGTGACGGCTCAAGGGTGGCTATCCAAGGGCGGCACCATCATCTTCGAGATGCTAGAATGGGGAGCACGCAGGCGCTAACGGATGTATACTACATCCCGCAGCTGCGTTCCAGCATCATCAGCATTGGTCAGCTGGATGAGCGCGGTAGCGAGGTTCTGATCAAGGACGGCGTTCTGAGGATCAGAGACCGGGAGCAGTGACTTCTCGCCAAGGTGAAGAGGTCCCTGAACCGGTTGTACCTGCTCGACCTGAAGGTAGAGCAGCCGGTTTGCCTAGCGGTAAGGCACTCTGAGGAACCGTGGATGTGGCATGCCCGGTTCGGACATCTTAGCTTCGACGCGCTTGGTCGGCTGGGGAAGATGGTCCGAGGGCTACCCTACATCAAACATGGAGGCGAGCTGTGTGACAGCTGCTTGGCCGGGAAGCAGAGGAGGCTACCTTTCCCAAAGGCGGCCAAGTATCGCGCGAAGGAAGCTCTTGAGCTAGTTCACGGCGACCTCTGTGGGCCGATCACGCCTGCTACATGCGGTGGTCAGCGGTACTTCTTCCTACTCATGGACGATTGCAGTCGCTACATGTGGCTGCAACTCCTGACGAGCAAGGACAAAGCGGCGGTGGCGATCAAGAAGTTCACGACAGCGAGAGGCCGAGAGCGGCAAGAAGCTCAGCGTCTCGAGGACTGATCGGGGTGGCGAATTCACTTGGTGGAGTTTGCTACGTCATCGCGTGGATCAAGGTGTGGGGCAACATCACACCGCTACCGCACCTCGCCACAACAGAATGGCGTGGTGGAGCGGCGGAACCAGACAGTGGTCGGCATGGCCCGATCCATGATGAAGGCCAAAGGGATGCCGGCAAAGTTCTGGGGAGAGGCGGTGACCACGGCGGTGTTCATCCTCAACCGTGCTCCGGCCAAAGCCCTAACGGGCAAGACGCCGTTCGAAGCTTGGTACGGGAGCAAGCCGAACATGTCATTCCTTCGGACATTCTGTTGCATTGGCCACGTCAGGAAGACGAAGCCGAACCTCACCAAGCTAGAGGACAGGAGCACACCCATGGTGTTCCTGGGCTACGCGGAGGGTACCAAGGCGCACCGGCTCTATGACCCACGTGGAGACAAGGTGGTATCTCGCGCGACATTGTGTTCAACGAGGAGGGCGACTTTGGGACTAGCACATCCGAGCATGGGGAAGCGGAGGCTTCACCAACACCTTCGTCGCCGAGCACTTGGTCATCCACGGCGGTGGTGGAGGCAGCTGCGGAGCAAGTGCCACACGACTGGGAGGAGCGCCGAGCACTCCACGTGGTAGAGTCGAGCACTTCGGGGCAAAGGTCGAGAACTTCGGGGAGGGATGCCGAGCACTCCGAGAGGAGTGTCGAGCACTTCGGAGGAATGCCGAAAGCACGCCGGGGAGTGGAGCCATGCGGTTCTCTGATGGCGGGCGACCACTTCAGTGACGGGTACCGCCAAAGCACCCCGTGGCGGAGCCAAGACATCTCATTGTGGTTCACCACTCCAAGATCGAGGTGGACACTCCTACTGGTGTGGCCGAACACCGCAGGAGTTATGACGAAAGCGATCTAGAAGCGAAGCTTAAAGCACTTCAAAAGGTGCAGGCACTCCGATGAAAGAAGGAACTTCATCACCCCTGATCGAGTTTGCCTCACCTACAAGTGACATCACTGAGTTCGTGGACGCCTACCACGAAGGTGAGGAGTTGAGGTTCCACAATTTGGACGACATCATCGCATGCACAGTCCCTCGTGTATATGGGGTAGGCGCTCAACGACGCAGAGTCGCTACTCGTCGCTGGCAGAGGAACCACCCACGTTCGCGCTAGCCGAGAGTGATGGAAACTGGCGACGGGCAATGCTGGAGGAGATAAAGGCGATCGAGGAAAACGAGACTTGGCAGCTCGTCGATCCACCCCCAGGATGCCGTCCGATCAGCCTAAAGTGGGTGTACAAAGTCAAAAGGGACGAGCTCGGCGCCATTGTCAAGTATAAAGCGCCTCGTCGCCGAGGCTTTGTCCAAAGTCGCGGGCATCGACTTCGAGGAGGTCTTTGCACCGATGAGCGCGCGATGGAGTCGGTCCGCTTGCTACTTGCTTTGGCGGCAAAGAAGGATCGGCGCGCGTCCATCACATGGACGTTAAATCGGCCTTCCTCAACGCGAAAGGTGGCGGAAACGGTCTTCGCCAGGCAACCTCTAGGGTTCGCTATCAAGGGAGAGGAGCACAGGTGCTCCAATCTGCAAGAAAGCGCTCTACTGGTGAGACAAGCCCCTCGAGCATGGAACGCCAAGCTTGACACCACTTTGGGCAAGCTTGGGTTTCAGAGGTCTTAATCGAAAGCACGCGCGCTACTACACGCGACGACGGGGAAGGAAGAACTCGTGGTCGGCGTGTATGTGGATGACTTAATCGCCCCGCGCGCGCGCACGGAGGATATCAACGACTTCAAGCGAGAGATGGCAGCTCGTTTTTTGAATGAGCGATCTCGGCGCTCTCTCCTACTACCTCGGCATCGAGGTGAGACAGGGAAGGAGGAACTCACGCCGGGCAAAGCGCGTATGCCTCAAGCTGTTGGAGAGGAGCGGCATGGTGGAGTGCAAACCATGTGTGACCGATGGAGGAGCGGGTGAAGCCGACGAAGGACAAAGACCGCAACGAAAGTAGATGCAACACTCTACCGAGCATCGTCGGCGGTCTGCGCTACCTAGTCCACACAAGGTCGGACATTGCGTTCGCGTGTGGGCTACGTCGATCGCTTCATGGAGGATCCCGCAGAGGATCATCGGGCTGCGGTAAAGCGGCTACTACGCTACGTCAAGGGGACGGTGAATCATGGAATCATCTTCCCAAAGACCGGGGAAGTAGGCTGCTGCACTCACGGTGTTGTTCAGCCGATGCGGACATGGCGGGGACATCGACGGACGACGGAGCACCTCTGGCGTACTTCGTCTTCCTCGGGCCGACCCCAATTTCATGGTCGTCGTGAAATGAAGAAGGTGGTAGCGCTATCGTCGGCGAGGCGCAGCACGCGAGCGACGGCCATGGCGTGGCAAGTTGTTGTGTGGCTCTGGCCGCCGGGTGAGCTAACCGGCGTGAAGCTCACCCACCAAAGATCGATGGTGGACAACCAGACCCGCCATCGCCTCGCGAAGAATCCGGTTCGCACGGCCGAGTAAACACATCGACGTGAAGTTCCACTTCCTCGTGGATCGTGTTGATGGAGGCGATCGTCATCAAGTTTGTTTAAAGCGGTCGGCAACTCGCGGACGTCCTCACCAAGCCGCTCGGAAGACTTGACTCACGCGAGTGAAGGAGATGATCGACATGGAGGGGTTACAAGGGTTAGCTTGATGAGGATTAGGGAAGATTGTTAGCTAATCTCATCGCCACCTTGTGAGAACATGAAGAGAGGAAGGTGGCGCCGACTTAGTCGCCTCTTTGTGTGTGAACCACGGCAAGGGAAGGCGGCGCCGACTTTGCCCCCTATTTGTGATACAAGAGTCAGCCAGAGGTGCAGGCGCCAGACGGCTCACTGCAAAGATCAGAGGAGAAAAGGCAAGTGGCGCAAAGTCGACCTGTCAAAGTTATCTAGTTATCGTGCAAAGATGAGCTATTTGCACATGGACTAGATAGTTAGAGTTGTATAAATAGACATGTATGGCAACTCAAGAAAGAGAGCTCGATTTTGTCATCACACGCATGTGGCTTCGCCAACGCTGTTGCCTTGTATTGTGCATCCGCCTCTGTTCTCCCTTCCTCTTCTAGCTCGATCCGTAGTGTGTGGTACGGACAATGCCGCAGACGTGGTCACGCACGGCAACACTAGCGCGTGCTCGGCGAGACCGACAAGTATTCCACTCGCCTGAGCCGGTGTTCGGTAAGATCGGCTGGAGTGGTTCACTGTCGTGAGCCGGTGATCCTGTGAGACCAACGAAGTGGTCTGGAGGCTATCTCGATGGTCTGGAGGCTATCAGGTAGTGGTCTAGAGGCTGTAATCGGTGGTCTGGAGGCTATCTGTAATGGTCTGGAGATCATCTCGGTGGTCGGGAGGCTAACTGTGGTCCAACACTGGTGAGTTTGAAAATTGATAAAACAAGCAATCAGAACTTTATGGAGATCGGCGACAACAGAGAGGAGTTCCTGGCAGCCAGCACTAGCCGCGAGACGGCCTATCACTTGCTTTTATTCAAATTCCAAACAGATCTGGTGCTGTATTCACAGTTTGGGTGTAGGGCCTCTTTGGGTTGAGAAAAATAAACGCTCCAATACATACGTGTTGATACTTGAGAGGGACTGGGAGAGAAAAAAACAGCTTGTTTCACACTCAAATCCATATGGACAGTAGTTTAAAAAAAAATCCATATGGACAGTGGGAGTCAAAGCCTAAGAGCGGAAGCTTGGCGAACCCAGCTGCCCTCTGTTTTCGTTTTATAAGAACTGTTTTATATTAGTAGATGAGAACTGCCAAAAAACGATTTAGAAAATAAAATAGTGGATGAGAACAGCCAAAAAAATAATCAAAACAAAATCTACAAAAATAAAAGGTCCCATCGAGATTTGAACTCCGGGTACGGGATTCAGGGCAGGTGCACAAAACAATTCTAATTATAAAAGACTAGTTTGACTCTAATTTCCTAGGTTTAATCAGAACGGCGAGTTTAAGACCTCGATTACATCTAAGGATGATTTCACTTCGCCCATGCTTGTTTAGGCCAAACAAAATTTCTTTTTGATTTGGCTGGGGTGCGCCAGGCTCGGGCAGTAGTGCAACGCCCGAGCGACACGCAAGAACCCAGTGGCAAGCCACTGTGGTGAACCCTCCCCCACAAAAAATTAATTTAATATCGAAGTACGCACATGGCCCACGTATCAGATATTAAACTGATAAGAACAGATACTACACTTGATCTTAGCCAAAAGGCCGAGAAAGGTATGAGTTCCTACCCTGCCCTGCGTCTGCTTTTATAAGCTTCCTCCGCTCCCGCCCGCTCAAGGCGGCCGAGGTGGGACTAAACTGAAGCACCGCACGGCACAGGCAAGTCAAGCGCAGCGCCTGTGCCTCTGTTTGGTTATTACCTGGGCCTTTTGGGCTAGCAATTGGCATCTCGCACCACGATGCTGGCCCGGACAGCCCGGTCCGCAGAGCCTCTCTAACTCCATGTTCCCGAGCCCGTGTCCACCGCAGCGGCGCCAGAACGGCCGCGCTGTATTGTACATTTGTACCACGGCGTCTCGTAGTCCGCTTTGTTTTTGTTTCCCAGAGGTGCACGTCGAGGGTGCGTCCGCCTCAGACTCCATGTGTGCATGTTATTTGTCCTCGCTCATGTTTGAAACAAAATCTTTCTTTAGCATCTGATGACACTTGTGATCTACTTCCTAGATTTACTACAGATTGTGCATGAATGAAACCGTTCCGGGCGCGGCACGGAATCTGATCTCGAACCCGCGACGCCAGGCCAGCCATCGTTCGATATATACACCTCGCATAGGCTCCAGGTAGTACAGTACGTGGTGACGGTGCAACCAAACGTACGTGAGTCCAAGCAAACCGCCGACGCGACGCGAAGATCAAATCCGCGTTCCCGGCCAGCTTCGCCTTCGGCTAGTACAATAATCCCCGGCGGCCATATGCATCACCATGACTGCCCCTGTCCGCCGGCGCACCACTGCCACACCGACGACGTCTCGCCGCACAACTCCCACACCGACGATGCCGCGCCGCAATGTTCTTCGGCCCCACGACGATGTTCTCTTGGCCGACTGCCACCAGCAGCAGCAGCCGCAGGTCCTACAGTGACAACGCCAGAGACGATGTGCGCGTCGACGTGCCGCCGCCCTCGACGACGGACGACCCGTCCTGCGAGGAGTGCGCCAAGTGCTCGGTATGTGGTACTAGCTCCATCGATCGTCCATGCATTTGATACATATCGATCCGTCTCAGCTGACACCACGCTTTTACTTTTCGTGTGCAGTTGGGCTTGGCTCTTCTGGGGCATCATCATCGCGTTGATCATCTACGCCATCAAAAAATAAGGACATGTTTGGAGTGGACTACCCTAGTTGTCCAACTAAAATTTAGAGAAAAATAGTTCTTTGAAGAAAAAAAGAAATTTATTTAGTCTTTCTACAAGTTTTTTTAATTACACGGTACAATGCAGACGGTCACAACACACAACTTCAACTACAACACCGTAGACGCTATACATGCACAGGAACGAGCCGTATACCATGTGATTTTTATTTAGGGCACGTGCGCCATTTAGATTTCAATTGACGGTTTTTAATTGAACTCTTTCAACCTACTACTTTCATTGCATAGTCGATTAAAATTTTCTTTTCTCTCATAAATATCTTCGGTTCTTTGCATGACGACATTTTCTTAATCTCTTTTCTTTCATGCATCAGTGACAATAAATATCTATGATTACTTTATTCTCTTGATTAGTTTTTTCGGTATGACTAATAAATTTCATTTGTTGCTAGTCTTTAGCAACGAGTGAGCCGCACAATAAGAGACTCACATCCATCATCGCATCGCATGCACACGAACATGGTGTCCAATTCGAGACCATGAGTGCGGTGATGATGTCACCACATCAGAGTCGCTCATGTTTCTCTCCAAACCCTAATCCCCAAGCTCCTGTCCCCTCACTCAACACCCAACACCCCGTCATCACCATGTTTGCCACATCAGCTCCCCCTCCTCGCCCCCTGAAAACCCAAATCTCTAATAGCTGTCGAAGATGAGGGAGACGAGACACGCGAGTACAAAGGGAAGGCAGAGGGGGGAGACAAGGTGTGCCCACCGTGCGAAGTTTGTCCAATCTCGTGTTGACACGCATATGAGGGTTGCTTCAGCAGCGAACACGAGTGTGGCAAATAAAGATTATGGGCCCGCGGCCGTTAGTACAATTTTTGTTGAATGAATAGGCTTAAATCATGTTTTATCGTATGTCCACCTAGAAAGCATGTTCTCGTTTGTGGTTTGAGGAACCATATTTGCAACAAGTTAGATTTTTATGAGAGTTTCATAGACATTAAATAAGCTGATATGATATAGTATAAATGATGAGAAAACGATGAAAAATTCATAAAATAAAGTGAGTTTTATGAGAACGGGGCTTGTCTATACCATTTTCAACATATGTGAGTCATGAAAACTGAGACATGATTCCATGAAACTCCAAAGTGGCTAAACATCACTCTTGAAAGCCTCGTGTTTCATAAAGGTTATGCACGTCACCTCGTTGGTAGCGGTGGCGGGCAGTGACCGGTGTGGGCTACACATGCAACCAAATATCAATGAAACAAGGTAGCGAAATATACCAATGAAACAATACACCTGTTTTCCAAAAAAAAACTAAACCACATCCTCAGCCTGTTCGCTTGTTGGTTTCAGCCAGGGCTTATCAGCCATGGTACAGTATTTTCTCTCATAACAAACCAACACCAGCCAGACTTATCAGCCCAGAAACCAACCAGCAAACATGCTGCCTATATACGGAGTAATTAAATGAAAGAAGAAGGATGAGATAGACGCCTCTTTTTTTTTAAAAAGGTAAGCCACATTTTGTACTGAATAATTAAGGGAAAGGAGAAGGACGAGGTGGTCAGTAGTTACGCGACAGTTTTGTTGTCATCTAAATCGCTTGAACTCCTATCTATTATATATATCGCAAACGTGAACTAACAAACAAATAAGAGCATCTTTATTACTCCTCCATTCTAAATTATAATTCGTTTGACCTTTTTTTGACCCAAGTTTGACCGCTTCGTTTTATTCAAAAAAATTTGTGCAAACATAGTCAAATTTAAAATCATTCTTGAAGAACTTTTGTTAATAAAGCAAGCCACAACAAAAAAAGTGATATTTAGCACAAAATTTGAATAAGACAAGTGGTCAAACTTGAGGTCAAAAAAGCCAAACGAACTATAATTTGGAACGGATTTAGTAATAAATAAACATTAAAATGAGACCATATAAAATTTAAATAATTCCAAACTAGATACCATAGGATAGAACACTGTTTTATAAAAAAGCAAAACCGATTTCATATTTTTAGTTAGGTTAAAATAGCCTAATATATTAAGTCATATTTGAGATGTACGGTATAACCTTTCAGAGGAAAAGACATTTCAATAGTTTCAAAAATTTACCTCCTATAAACAGTTAGCTCGGTTTGATTTAGCTCCATCGCATGACATGGCGCTATGTAAGCGGAACCGATATGACACTATTAGTCAAAATGATGTCGAGACCGTCCCGTGGATCGAGTCTTTTTTAGGGAGCAAAATCGAATGGTTTTCAAAGATGAACGGGCCCCTGAAACTTAGTTTCGATTGTGGTAGGTAGAACTTTGGCGAAAATTGGACAAATGGATTTTCTTTTTTCTGGAAGAATAAAAAAATATGACAGACCGGGCCAAGTTTTGGTCCAATTCAAACACCAAGATGGATCAGTCCACCTTGTCATCTTTGTTGGGTTGGTCCAATGAAAAGCCCAGTGAAGCGATGCCATCCGTCTTCCTATAGAAGAAGCCGAACGTTCTCGCCACCGCTCAGAATCACAAACCAAGTCAGACAAGGTTAGGGTTTACTCGCGAGGCCTCCTCCTCCCCTGCCGCCGCCGCCGCCATGGGACACTCCAACGTGTGGAACTCGCACCCCAAGAACTACGGCCCTGGATCCAGGGTTTGGTAATCCTCTAGTTCCTTCGCCCCACCTAATCGCCGATGTCATTTGTGCTATATATATGTCTTCTGTTTAATCCGCCAGATTTGTGGCATGAGCTTGGAGTTAGATTTTGGTGCTTCTGGCCCAAGCAGATTTGCTTGCCCTTATGCTTGTTCTTATTATATACCACTTCGTACTTGGTGATGGTGATTGCTAATGGATGCCGCGGTGTGTGGTTGCAGCCGTGTGTGCGCCAACCCCCACGGCCTCATCCGGAAGTACGGGCTCATGTGCTGCAGGCAGTGCTTCCGCAGCAACGCCAAGGACATCGGCTTCATCAAGGTACGCGCCAAAATCTTCCGGCCTCTGCTCGCTTCCCTGGCCTGCGTTAGTAGTGGTTACCGGTTTGCCTGATTGGGTAATCCATAAGCGTACGATTTATTCTGCTATGCCATGCCATAGCCCAGAGTACGCCTCGCCATGATGTATCTGTGTTGGTCCAACTGGGGCGAGTTTAAGTAGTCTGTTTCGTGGTTTCTTAGAAGTGGAAGCAATGCCCATGATGCCCATATTACTGCGTTTATATGGCCGCTGTCAATACTTGCTTGGATTTTCATAATTTCTTATCCTGTTCGGTAGTATAGGTCTTAGTCTAGTTGTGTAATTGTTTGCATTCGAATTAGTGTCTTGCTGGATTACAGAGTGTCATCTCTAGTCGAATTTGTAAATTGTTGTGATTGGCCCAATTTTTTAATTAGCAATATGAAGATACTAGCAAGACTATGGTAGTGCTGTACAGCTTAATTCTTAATTTGCAATATGAAGATACTAGCAAGACTATGGTTATCAGATTCTTGGTATTAGCAATATGGAACCTGTGAAGTTTCTTATTGTAAGAGTTGGTCTATAATTGACAACTTGGGTATAAGCTCTGAAGCATGGTTGTTTCCATATCCAGCCAGTGTTTCTTATGATCTAGAGCTTCCGATGCCTCTTTTATGACGAAAATGTTAGGCATTTTAGTTGTAGGTAAACAGTTGTGCTGTGGCTTCTGATGCTGAAAAGTTGGATCAGCAATTTGGAATGTAAAGTCTTCTGTTATAAAATTAAGGCCGTAATTCTCATATTTGTGCTTTGTACACTGGCACAAGCTTTGAGACATGTCTTGTAAAAAGTGAGTTGGTGTTTCTAGTTCTTGTATGTATATATTTAAGCGATGTAAAGCAATTATAGTTAAGGCATACAGTTGTTTCGATTTTGAGGCTCACAATGTGCATTCTTATTATGCAGTACCGCTGAAACTTGAGGAGCTCCAAAGCATGAGAAGAATGGAGGCATGGATGGGAACCTGAAAGACAGATTGTACTCTTATTATAATACCATGTAATGAATTATTTAGCTTTGAGTGGACGAAGTTGGTGTATTCTGGATGGTGCTCTTGAAGCTTCCTGCTAGTTGAGCATGTCGAACCACTATGATCAGACAATACAGTATCATTGTTATAACTCAGTCTTGTTAATATCGTTCTGTTCATGCTGTTTTATTTGCTGCTGCATATGGAGTGATGTAGTCCCAAGTCTTTTGTCCTGTGCTTTGATTATCTTTTTGTAGAGGTTCGAGTGGATTTGCATAATCCTAAATCCAATTGGATCCTTCCGATTCCAATTGTATGTTTGTGAGCCATGATCCCTATCAGATGGTTGTAAGCGATGAAGGACAGAAAAACCTTAGCCTTGTGTTAATATTAGGATAGATTGTACCATGCTGGATGGATTTGGACTTGGATATTAGTCATTTTTGTTTTGGGGCAGGATTGGAATCGGATTTTTATCCCTTGGATTGGATTTCATTGAATTTGTCCACATGGAGTAGATCAACAAGGTCTAGGTGTGGGCCTGTGCGTCACAACAGAATAATGACGTTGTGTTCAAACCTTTTCGTGTGAGCAAGGCTTAAAAACACCGCAATCCATGCATCGATCGCGCACAACTTTTTTCCCATAGACTTTTTATCATAACATCACATAGAACATAGTGGTGGGTTGAGGGTCTAGGCTGGGCTGGGCTGGATTGGTGTGGGCTGTTCTCCGGCCTGAAGGATTTCAAATCAAAAGTTTTACATATGCCAGGTGTGACGAGTTGCGTTGCTTGAGATAAAAACTGTACACTAACCGTGTGCATCGTCGCTTGATAAACTGCAACACCATACCCAGCATTCTTCTTCGCACTACAGCAGCACCTGGCGAGTCCTCGTCACGTGTTCTAAATTAACTGGTTGCTTTAGGATTGGAGCTTATTTTAGAAAAGTGAGCAGCGGAGCATTTCCGCTCTTTTATACTTCTGTTTAATTCGAGTCCCTTCAATAGGAAACTGATGCGGATTCGTTTTCACTGTCAGGGCTCAGGGCCCAGAAGCAGCAGATTAGGGTGTGTATCAATGTATCATTGGTTGCTTGGTCCAAACCCAGCTTGGGCGTGGGCTAAGCCTAGCCGGTCCAACCGTCCAACCATTTTTGGTGTGCCTTCACAGCCCAAGTTGCATTGTGACAAAACTGACAATTGCGTCTGGTAGACTTTAGTGAAAGCATCGCGGTGGAGCCGGTCAGTGTGAGCCCCGCTATCGCAACTCGAACTCGAAGCATAGAGTTCTCTAAGCCTCTACAAATTGATAAGTTCGAAAGCTCGAAAGAAGATGCTAGTTGTGGACGATAATAGAAAAAAAAAACTTCTAGCTTCTGGCACCGTTTCAAACTTGCTTCGCCAATCTCCAAAGGTGTGGGCCGTGTGGAGGACCATTGTATTGCATTCCAATCGCTAGACATTCGTGCCATGCGCTGGCAAGCCGCGCTCCACCAATTTCAAAAATTGCCGGATTTCGCTGCCATGAACAATGAAAATGGCTGGCCCAGCGGCCTTCCCCTCATCCGATCAGGCGATCACCCACCTCAACAAAAAGAGCACCCCCGACCGGCCGACCCGATCTCCATCCATGGCCATGGGCCATGTCCATGCAATGCAGGTCGTCGCAACACAGCACAGGTGTCTTCTTCTCCGCTCGCACGGGACAGCTGGAGCGGCCCTTGCGCTTTGCTGCGCCTGCACGGCTCATCTCATCTGGCCTGGCACACACCACAACACTGCCGCTCGCGGCTCGCTTGCTCCAGCGCAGCGGCAGCGCACGCGCGCCAGCCAGCCCGACGCGATCCGTCCAGTCGCCGCGGCGATTTTTTTTGGGAGGGACCTGGAATCCAAGCCGATGGACGATGGTGGTAGTACTAGTACGAGCCACAGCCAGCCACGTGGGCCCCGGCCCATAGCTGTGCCCAGCCTGGAAGGACGGACGGATGGACATGAACTCCGGCGTAAAAGCAGAACAGCGCACGCCTCTTATCCTGCGCACAGACCGTCTCGCTGCCTCGTGGGGTCACAGTCTCAGCCGGGGCCCACAGGCCACCCAAGTTGCGCCTTTGCGCGGGGTCTCGTCTCTGTGGGCGAGCTGGCAGATCGGCGACCGGATTAGTTAATGGCAACTGGGGAATGGAATAATGAGGGCGTTTATAATTGAGATGGATGGATACGTGTAGGCCCCAAGCCGTGCAGCTGCGGCGACGGCTGGACAGCACAGCATCAGCCTTAACCTCTTCCGCCCTTTCTTTTCTCTTATACTAAGGGCATGTTTAAATTGAAGCTCCTAAAATTTAGCTCATATTTTTAGCTCATATTTAGTTTTGTGGACTAAAAATATCCTTTCTAGTCAGGTTTTTTTTATCCAAAGTAACTAAAAGATGAGGCAACCTGGGTTTTAGTCCCATTTAGCAACCTTTGGTGACTAAGGCTGTGTTTAGTTCCCAAAAAGTTTCCCAAAAAGTACTGCAGTAGCAATCACATCGAATCTTGCGATACGTGCATGGAGCATTAAAAGTAGACGAAAAAAAACTAATTGCACAGTTTGGTTGCAAATTGCGAGACGAACGTTTTGAGCCTAATTAGTCCATGATTGAACACTAATTGCCAAATAAAAACGTAATTGCTACAGTAACCAAATTCCCAAATTTCGGGAACTAAACACAGCCTAATTGGCTAAATACCATTTAATCATAGTGTTTAGATAAAAAATAACTAAAATTAGTCGACTAAACTTTAGCTGCCCAATCTAAACATTAAAAAAAAGTACATTTTTGTTCAGATCAGCGATGAGTCATCGCCAAGCTGTGCGCACTGTTCACTGTTCGTCCAGCAGTGACCCGGTGTTGTTCTCCGCTGAATCATCCGAGCCCTCGCCCACCCGTGCGTTTCTTTTTAAAGAAATCCTTGGCCGCAGCGGCTGTCACATGACGGATCCGGCGGTCCGTCCGGCCCTCGGCCACCCTAGATTACCTCGGGTATTAAAAAATGGATTAGTGGATGAGGGCACCAGCTGAACCTGAGCCTGACCTGACCTGCCACGCTAGCGCATTGGATTCTTCAAAACATTCCGGGCGGTCTCAGGTGCCTGGGGTGCTGGCTGTCCTGCACATGACATCTCCGGCGGGCTCGCTGCTGCTCGTCTGAAACGACAATCCACGGCACCTGAGACACCAACGTGCGGCGCCTGCACTGCAAACAAAGGTGCTCCTAGTACGCAGGGATGCCTACAAATTACCGGTCTTACTGCTGCAGTTGTTGCATGCGCGTTTACAGTGGTGCTGCCAAAAACAAATTTGTTTACGACGATCCACTCTACTACTGCTGATCGCTAATCTTGTGATCCGTGAAAAATATCGTAATCTTGTGAAGCGTTTCGTTTCCGGGTCCTGTTAGGAACGAGATAGATTTGGTGTTTGCAGAATTACAGTGGTGTCAGCAAACATTTACAAAATTTCCGCATAAATATCCCTGATGGTTAATCATGAGTTTTTTAAGTAACAGTTGTTAATCTAAGGAGTCAGGACCACCAAACACACAACCGGTCAAAAATTCCGTTATCTGCCATCAGGTGAAACTGAAAATTGAAAAAAATTCCGCATAACATTCGCCCTGTTCGCTTGGACTTGTTTAGCTGATAAGTCATGGCTAAAAGTACCGTAGGTTGATTTGGTGTGAAAAAAAATATTATTCATTGACTAAAAAAGTACAGCTTATAGGACAGACAAGCCCAAACGAACGGGGTGACTGCTCGCGGCATCAGGTGCCAAGTGCCAACTATGGCAAAAGTGCCGCCCGATTATTCGCCATGCAGGGGGTGTTTAGTTGGGCAAAGTTTGAGCAGGCAAACTTTGCATAGTGAAGATTCCATACTGTAGCATTTCGTTTGTATTTGTGAATTATTGTTCAAACATTGACTAATTAGGCTCAAAAGATTTGTCTCGCAAAGTTAAAGCAAACTGTGCAATTAGTTTTTGATTTTGTCTACATTTAGTACTCCATGCATGTACCGTAAGTTTGATGTGATGAGAAATCTTCTTTTTGCATAGTATATTTTTCAGGAGTTTGGGAGAATTAAACAAGGGCCTCAGGTGAAACCTGGAGTATGGACCGTTACAAAACGGAAAAACTACAGCAAAACCACGTAGTAGGCCCACGCACTCAGAGAGTCAGAAGTCCAATTTAATTCCCGACGCTACAGCCTCCGACTGACATAAGGGTCCAGTAACACAGTTCCAGTGGGCCCAACTTCTCATTGGTCGGTCGTGCCGTACTTCGAGCAGCAGCAGCCAGCAGCGCAGCAGGCAGCTAGCTCCAACCAAAAAGGAAGCCGCAACCAACTGACCCCGACGCCACGCAGGCCCCCGCCTGGACCTGGCCACAGTGCAGCGCGCCCCCGCCGCTGCCCGTTCGGATCCGTCTCGGGTCCAGCTCGCCTCCCCACGCACGCGTCCCCACGGCGCCTACCACGCCTAACCTGAAAGCCACGTGCCGTCACTGACACCCGGGGCCTCGGCAGCCGGGCCCGCGCGCGAGTGACGGGATCCCGAGCTGCGGCGCAAGTGGGGCGTGTGCGGACTGGTGTCTCACAGCCACAGCACACCAGGATCCAGCCTGGCTCCTCCCACTCCACGGCTCCGCCGTTCCTCACCCGATTCTTATACCAACTCGTCCCCTCCCTTATCTCCCTCACCACGCATCGCTCTCGCCCTCGCCCTCGTTCCGCATTGCCCCCGTCGCCGCCAAATCTCAGCGGAATTTCGCGCGGATTTTAGGGGTGGGAGGGAGTGGAGGTGTGACAGGAGGAGCAGCAAGCGCGCCATGGACCCGTGCCCGTTCGTGCGGGTGCTGGTCGGCAACCTCGCGCTCAGAATGCCGGTGGCGCCGCCGGCCGCCGGCGCCGGGGCCGGCGTCCACCCGTCCACGTCGCCGTGCTACTGCAAGATCCGGCTCGGGAAGATGCCGGTGCAGAGCGTCCCGGCGCCGCTCGTGGTCTCCGACGGCGGCGAGCAGACGCCGGCGTCCGGGGCACTCGCCGCCGCGTTCCACCTGTCCAAGGCTGACCTGGCGTGGTTCAACGGGAAGCCGTCGCTCTTCTCGTCGCGCGGGGAGGCCAGCCTCAAGGTGTCGGTCTACGCCGGCCGGAAGGGGAGTACCTGCGGCGTCAGCTCCGGGCGGCTGCTTGGGAAGGCTACGATCCCGCTCGACCTCAAGGGCGCCGAGGCCAAGCCCGCCGTGCTGCACAGCGGCTGGATCTCCATCGGGAAGCGAGCCGGGAAGGTCTGTCCCGCTGCGGCGACGGAGCTCAGCCTCACCATCCGCGCGGAGCCGGACCCGAGATTTGTCTTCGAGTTCGACGGCGAGCCGGAGTGCAGCCCACAGGTGCTGCAGGTGGGCAGCAGCATGAAGCAGCCCATGTTCACCTGCAAGTTCGGATGCCGCAGCAACAGCGACCTGCGCAGGCCCGGGATGCAGCCGGAGCGCGACGCCGCGTCGTCGGCCAAGGAGCGCAAGGGGTGGTCGGTGACTGTACACGACCTGAAGGGCTCCCCCGTGGCGATGGCGTCCATGGTCACGCCTTTCGTGCCGTCGCCGGGCACGGACCGCGTGAGCCGCTCCAACCCGGGCGCGTGGCTCATCCTCCGCCCCGCGGGCGACGGCGCCTGGGAGCCCTGGGCGCGCCTCGAGTGCTGGCGCGAGCGCGGCGGCGCCGGCGCGTCCGACAGCCTGGGCTACCACTTCGACCTCCTGGTCCCCGGCGCGGACCACGCCGTCGCACTCGCCGACTCCTCCATCCCCTCGTCCAAGGGCGGCAAGTTCGCCATCGACCTGACCGCCGCGCAGCCGCTCAGCCGGGGGGGCACGCCCGGGTGCAGCCCGAGAGGCAGCGGCGACCTGAGCAACTGGCCCCTGGGCAACTACCGCGGCTTCGTCATGTCCGCCGCGGTCCAGGGCGAGGGCCGGTGCAGCAAGCCGACGGTCGAGGTCGGGGTGGCGCACGTCGGGTGCGCCGAGGACGCGGCTGCGTTCGTGGCCCTCGCGGCGGCCGTGGACCTGAGCATGGACGCGTGCAGGCTCTTCTCCCACCGACTGAGGAAGGAGCTCTCGCACCTGCGGGCCGACCTACTCCGGTGACCCACTGGTGACCGGACCGGCGGCGACCACGAATCACGAGCAAATTGTACAGAAAGTAGTTGAGGCAGATGTGTGCTTTAGCGTGCGCTAGTTTGTTGGAGTAGTTCGATTCCGGTGATCGACTAGTTGATCGTGGTCACCTACCTTTTTTCGTGAGCGCTGAGTGTGGTGTGGTGTGGTGTGACATTTTGGTTGGTTGCTTCGCTTTTGCTATGTAGGGTGTCCTCTTTTTTTGGATCGCTTCATAATTTAGAGCAATCTGTGATCATGAACTCTCTCTGCTTCCAGTTCTTTCAATCCGAATTGAATGAACAACGATTACAAAGGCAGAACGGCTGGTGCTCGCGGTGATCCGCATCACTGCTTCTGTACTATAGTACGTATATACCCCATGGCAAAGCATGGATGAAACCAACAAGTTCATGTTTTGTTTTGCCCGGGAAATCAAGGCTTGTTGGGGTGCACATTCGATTGGACCGACAGTGCCTTTGCAAACAGGTTAAGTAGTAGATCGAACTGTGTGGATCGACTCAAAAAAATTCAATCAAAAGGAGAAAAATAAAGGAGCGTGAAAGGCAGGGCAAAGGACGGTAGGAGCTGTGCGGAGGCATGGGCGGAGGCAGGCGGGCAGAGAGGGGGAGGTGGGTGGTGGGGGAGCACGGCGGGTCGGCTTGCCCCTCCGGCGCGGGCTGGGCAGTAGGGGCAGCAGTGGGCGCGCCCTGGCGCCCACCACTCGTCGTTGGCTGGCCGTGGGGGCCGCGCGAGGCCGAGGCGGGAGTGGAGTGCGGGCAGTGGCAGGCGCCAGTAGTGCTGGGACCTCGGAGTTTGTTGGGATTGGCGCCCAGCTATGCATGCTCGCTTCGCTCCTTTTCGTTTGCCTGGCTGCCCACTTGCAGCTGCGGCGCTGGCGCTGGGTCCGCCCGCTCCGGGCGAAACCAAAAGGAATCCAACGCAGAGTACTACTCCTACAGTGGAACGAAGAAGGAAGTGACTGCGTTGAGATTCGTTTCATGCTCGTTTCCTCTACCATACATCACGTGAGGACTCTACGATGTTGCTAAGCAAAAAACCAAGGCGGAAGGTGTACGACACTCAACTGGGGATATCACCGACAAAACTATTCAAGGTATTACAGCCAACATCCGGACATAAGAGCAACTCCAAGAGATCATGTAAAATTAGATGCTAAAATCCATAATTTAGCCATTGTCTAAAATAAAATACCCACCAAAAAAACTAGAGTAACCCAACAGCCTGTCTAAATTTTCGGTTCTCTATTTTTAAAACTAATACACGTCATCGGATTAGATCGCTCATTATCCTTTCGATTACCAATGCCGCCATCTCTACTCCTCGCTTCTCGTCACTTCCCCACCGAGCTCAATTAATTTTGCCATAATAGCGGCAAGAAGAAGACAAAGTGTCGAGATAAATTTCAAGCGAGATCAAAGCTTGGCGGCATGAAGAAGAAGAAAGACAAGTGCCGCATGACGAAGTGCGAGATCGGATTCCACGAAATCAAGTGCGAGTGAGATCATCTTGTTTCCCAAAGACATGGTGGCGAGCTATTGAGCGCGGGTGCATGGCGAGAACTCATGAGAAAAATGATCCACGACGTGGGAGGACCACGAGCCATGCATGAATAGGTCCGGGAGGCGGATGGCAAGTCCAGCTGCGGTGTGCTATTTCTAGCTACCGAGGAGCACAGGATAGAGCGCTTGCTATTTTAGATTGCCGGATAGAACATTGTTGGACCTCTATATCTTACCAAAATATCTAAATTTAGATTAGACATTACAAATAGCCCATCTCTTGGAGTTGCTCTAAGAGGTTTAACCCTCACTGTGAGAGCTAAGAGCTTATGTCGGTCTCAATGGGAGTTGATATTAGAAACAACGTCATAAATTTTCTTGTTGAGACTGGCCTTATAAGCCCAACTTAACACTAGCATGGGAACCTCTAAGCCCAACTCCCTGAGATCAAGCCATCTGCGTGACCCAACCGATTCCTCCCAGAGGATCTATGTACTCAGCAGATCAGGGCATGTTCGCTTATCGATTTAGAATCTACTGATGACTTTTCTCTCACAACAAAACAACCTCGGTAGCTTTTATCACCGACTTTAATACCATTAGAAACAGCCACAGGCCAACTTCCACACATTTGCTTTCATAGGATCTTTCACTTCTAAAACAAGTAACTTGAGAGCATGCCCGGTCTCCTAGCAACTTGAGCTTCGCACTTTTGAGATCTCGGCCGATTCTCCGCCAATTGCACAAGTGCTTCTTTATACTGTGGGTACAAATCCTCAGCTTTGAAACATCCCTGCCACCAATATGAAGAGAGTGTTCATGTCTTTCGAACTTGTAAAAAAAAAAAAAACAGAAGCAGTTCCATCCTTGACATGCTGTATTTAGTAAGGTTTCTCAATGTACACTGTGTACAGTTGTTTACTCTGCCCATCTTATCTCTGGTGGAGGGACAAAATAGATTCAAAAGAGGTTGGGTTAAAGCGGTAGCAATATTGCATCTTGTTATATTAGCATAAATTCTTTATTGCATACTTAATTGACTTCCTTACTTGTACAATCTGTAGGGGATTTTATGACGATGCCGATATGATAACAATTTTATTAACATCTTAATTCTTGTTTGTGTGCGCGACGTGTCTTCTATTCTCCTTTCTATTTTTTATTAAACACACACACTTACTATATCCTACATGGTTCGACACCATCTCCCTCTCGGATGGGCGGCTCAAGGCGTCAAGGGGTAGTGGTGGCAACCTGGGAGGGGGACAAAATTGGATGGAGACTATTCTCATGCATGCACTGATGTGGGCGAATTTAGAGATTGTTTGGTCCCGGTCATAATCTATCACAACTAACCTTATGTAAGTGTGGCAAACCATAAAAAGTGTGGTTAGAAAATTAGAAGTGACACTTTGTCATGTCTAAGGGAATCTTGCCATACTCTATGACATGTGAAACCCAAAATAAACTTTTCTAAGATTTGTCAAACAAACATTTTTTTCAAACATTGCTAATTTAGTCAAACTTGCCTACGATAAAGTGTGACAAACTGTGGTCAGTAACCAAACAACCCGTTTTAAGCATCTAATATTTAAGACTAGTCTTTCCAATTGTTTTTTTTTCTAAATTTATGCAGCGTGCATAGACATACAGTCGCGGAGGTGCTCATCACCCCAAAACATTTTTTTTGTGGGTGGTAAATGTGGCCAAATTCTAGGAGTATAACCGTGCGTAGGTTACCCATACCACACGTCTAACTAAAACCCCGTACATTTCCATCTGGACAGAGTAGAATGCACAGCTCAAGCGCCGGCGTATGACAATTTTTTTTTTTGCCGTTGAACGGTGGAGTAGGTTCCGGGTGCCATCGTGTGTATATACGGGTTTAAGTCTAATTTGCGGTCGTCCCGCCAGTAATCATGCATGCGGACCCTCCTTATTCTTGCTTGATCACGGAGAAATCGATGTGTGCGCGCGATCGAGCTGGAGGCGGGCGGCAGCCGTCGAGACGACAGTTCTGGACTTGTTTAGATTCAGATTGTCACATCGGATGTTATATGTAGGTATCGCATGAGGTGTTCGGATAATAAAAAAATAAATAAATTACAGAATCCGTCAGTATACTGTGAGACGAATTTATTAATCCTAAGTAATCCGTTATTAGCAATGTTACTGGAGCACCATATTATCAAATCATGTACTAATTAGGCTTAAAAGATTCGTATAGTAAAATAGTCGTAATATGTGTAATTAGTTATTTTTTTAGTTTATATTTAATACTCTATACATTTATTTAAACATTCGATGTGATAGGGTATAAAGTTTTAGTGAAGAAACTAAACAAGTCCTCAAAAGCCACAGCAGACCAGCTGACAGCTGCCAATATCGCTTGTTGTACTAGTAGTATATCTGTAGCTTGTTCGTCGGCTCGTATATGATCGTGGATTATAAGCTGAAATAATATTTTTCTCTCACATTAAATTAATAAGTAGTAAATAATCTATGATCATTTATGAGCCTGCTGGTCGTTAAGCAGCCAGGAACACATTGCACATCCAAATCACGACAGCTCACGCCGCTCTGGATCCGGTCGTATCGTAATCGCCAATCAACCTTACGGCTAGCTGGTCCGGTCGTATCGTAATCGCCAATCGGGCCCGGGCTTGGACGGACGTGCCGCGGAAGCCGCACGCCACACCCAAGCTCTGGCTGCTGCTCGTTACGTACTCCCTCGTCGAAAAAAGAGTTATCGTTTTTTATTTTCATACATCTTATTTAGGCCCCGTTGACTGGACTTCACTTCACTACTAAAGTTTTTTTTATGCTTCAGCTCCACGAACAGTTCCACCGGTGGAGCTGAAGCGGTTTTGATAAATCGTTTGACAAAATGGCTTCCCTGTGAGAGCATGTTTTTAGGGGTCTGGAGAAGGAGCCAGGAGAAGCCAATTTTTTTGGCTCCATCCCACCCAAATCATTGTGAGAGCATGTTTTTAGGGGCTTCACCAGTGAAGCTATTTCACTTTACCCCGTTTGGCAGAAAACGGCTCCAAACGGCTTCTGAAGCTGGTGGAGAAGCCCTGCCAAACAGGCCTTAACCATCCATCTTATTTATTTTTTTATTATAAATATCATATATTTTCTTATAACTTATTTTATTATCAGAGAAACCTTAATATTAATTTATTTATTTTATAATTTACATAAATTTTTTAAATAAAACGAACGATAACGTCTAAAAATAAAAAACGTCATTCCTTACGGAGGGAGTACGGCCGACCCGCCGCAGCGGTCCCCGCCTTACGTACGTTGCGTCGCCACTGCCCACGGCCACGGACGACATTGCACGCGCAGGCGGCAGATCCGATCCCTGTGGCTGTCGTCAGCACTGTATCACGTACACGTACGACGTACTGGCGTGCCGGCCTCGCCTCGGGGCCTCCAACGGGGGCTGCCGACATGCCGTACGTACGTCTGTAGCATTCATTCCCCGCATCCCACGTCCGTAGCCACTCCACTCGAACACGGCCGGGTGCGCGTCAGCGTGGCGCAGGTAAACGAATTTTTTTTCCCGTTCTTCTTCTGTTTTTTTTATATATCTGTCGTTCACAGTCGGCCATGGACGGAACATTATGGATAGGCACCGCGATATGGCCTACCGTACGTACCGCTAGACATTTGCAGGGGACTGTAATGCTTTCGACAGCGTGGGCTGCATGGGCCATGGGCGCGCGCGTACAGATTCATTTCGTGCTGGACGTACGGTGCGGCGTGCAAGGGCGGCAGGGCGGCAGCAGAATCGTCCTGTCCCGTCCCGGCCGAGCTTGTGAGTTGTGACAGCTAAACGCTGCAGCGGATGGTGCTCGTGCGGTCGTGCCGATGCCAACCGCGTTGTGTCTTCTTGCGTCGGCGAGCGGAAGGCCGGAAGCGCACTGGCGTCGCGCTTTGGATGGAGCCGGTTTCGCCAACTGCATTTTTACTCCCCTTGCTGGGCCCATCTTAGGAGCATTTCGCCAACCCGCATATTCTGCCATGGAATGGGCCGTGGCTAAGCTTACGCCACTTTAATAAGAAGGCCAAGCCCAACAAATGTCATAGAGGCTCATGAGTTCTCACGTTTTAGGATGGGATGTTGGGAATTCTATGAGCATCTCCGAGAGTCCCTAAATCACTTTCTAATCATTGTTTTATTATAAGATGGAAAAAACCTCTCTCCAACAACTCATAATCCATCTTCCTAATCGTTTAGAACTTGAGAAAAATCACCCTATTCCGTGTAAAGTTACGCGTATCCGAGTCGCGCGTATCTTCTCTCCCCGCGCTTGTTTGTCAGCCAATCTAAAGGTGGAAGGGCGTGGAAAGAATAAAGAGTAGGAAAGGGTTCCTGATGTAAATGTATATGAGATAATATATAAAAGTGGTTAGGATAATTTAGAAATAGTATAGAATTTCTAATGTTAAATTGTTTTCTATATTTTAGGAGTGAATTATTAGAAAATTTTGGAGATTATTTTTTTATTCCTTCCAATATTTTTTTAAGTTATAAAACAGAATTGCTATCTTGTGCCCGATTGTTTCATCCGGCTCCAGCACCCGGATTTCTAGCCGTGCGATCGCATCAGCAGGCAGGCGTGGGGATCGATAGATGCATTGCAGTCTTGCAGAGGGAGAAGGGCAACCGCGCGTCAGGAGGCAGGCGTGGGGACTGGTTTACCTTGCAGAGAGAGAGAGAGAGAGAGAGAGAGAGAGAGAGAGAGAGAGAGGGAATGGCGTGGGCCCATGCGCATGCGCGTAAGTAGGCAGGCGGCGCATGCAGCCGCTGTAGAGGAAACGCAAAAGTTATCGCTGTTGAGGGAAAAAAAAAACCGACAAAGTGTGTTTAGTTCGCGAAATGAAAAATTTTGGATATCACATTGTATGTTTCGGGATGTCTAAAAAGGTTTTCGGATACTAATAAAAAAACTAATTATATAGCTCATCTAAAATCTACGAGACAAATTTACTAAGCCTAATTAATCCATCATTAGCGCATGTTAGTTACTGTAGCATTTTATGGCTAATCATGGATTAATTAGTCTTAAAACATTCGTCTCGTGATTTTCAACCAAACTGTGCAATTAGTTTTTTTTTGTCTATATTTAATACTCCATGCATGTGTCGCAAAATTCGATGTAATATTTTTGGGTAAAAATTTTTAGAAACTATACCAGATGAAAGACGCTAACAACCAGGCCGCACACGCCTGTCCTGGTACTTTTTTTTCTTTTTATTGTTATTTTGTATTTTTCTTTTCACTTTGTCTAATTTTGTTTTTAGTTTATCATTGTTAATTTAAGTTTTATTTATTGCTTGTCGATTTCAGTTTTATTATTTCGGTTTTTTTAAATTTTCAGTTATTTGAGTTTGTTTTCTTTTTTTTAGTTTTCAGTCATTTTTTTTATTTTTTAGTTTTAGTTTTCAGTTAAGTTTTTTAATGTTATTTTAGTTTTAGTATAAGACGGTGTAAGCGAAACATTTAGTCGCTGCCCTTTAATAAATGTGGTCAGGTTTAGTAACTTTCAGCTGTCAGATTGTTCGCCGATGTGTTTATTTGCCTGAAGTTTTATTTGGCCGTTGGATCTACACCATGGTAACGTATCAGGTGTAAATCAATTAACCTGTGCAAACTTAGAAACTACCAATCAGAACCACTGGATACTGATCCAATGGATGGGGTGAGGGATGAGATTTTTTTACGCTTAAGCCCCCCACCCACAGTCCTTTTTTTTACGCTTAAGCTCCCTCACCCCATCCATTGGATCAACATACAGTGGTCTTTATTGGTAATTTTTAAGTTTACACAGATTAGTTGGTTTGCACCTAGTATTTTGCCCTACATCGTAGGGTTTAAAATTCGTATGTTTTTGTTTGCTCCAACAGTTTCTGGGTCCTCATAGAATCCGGTTGTTTTTCGCTCTGCCAACAACCGACTGTTTGGAGGACTAAAACAACCGATTATTACGTAGAACTCTTATAAAACTTTATGTTTTTTTAAGAAAATATTGAGTATTCTTGAGATACTTTAATGCCCGTTTGGACGTAGATACTGAGGCGTGGAATTTAAAATTCGAATTAAGTTTTTTCAACTCTACTGTTTGAATGTGTTTGGCATCGCGAAATGACATTGACCCCTCAGTACAAGGCATTCGACTACAACTAAAATTGCTCCCCCTCGATACCCTATTGGACAGAAACCAAAGCCACGAAGCAGTATCGAACCGCCATAACCGTTGGACCGCCGCCGCCGCCACGACCAGAGATCGCGCTGGAGAGCTCACTGAGGGGAGGACGGAGGAGAGCTCACGCCGCGACTGTTCCCCGCCGACTCCCGGCGGGAGAGCTCGCATGAGGGAGGACGGAGGAGCTTGTTCAAGTCCGGCCTTCTTCCTCAAGTCTGGGATCCCCTTCTTCCTCAAGCCCGGCCACCGTTGAGTGCGAGATCCCCTTCTTCCTCAAGTCCGGCCACCGCCGAGTGCCGGGATCCCCTTCTTCCTCAAGTCCGGTCACATCTGGATCCGCTTCTTCCTCGCGCTCGATGTTGTCTGGGCCGTGCCGGGGCACGGAGAGGGTCGCGAATCCCAGCTCCACGCGGGACCCCGCTCCGCCGCCGCCGCTCTTCGTGCCTTCCGAGCTCCACGCAAAAAGGTGCCTCTCCGTGCCTGCCGTCGTACGTCCTCACGCATCTCGTCGAAGGAGCTGAATTCCCAATTTGACGAAATGTACCGCCAAACATGATTTGGTATTTTTCATGTCCCAGACTCCAAATAACAATTTCATCTGCATCCAGATTTGGTACCGTAGCTTATTTCCAATACTAGTCGGATTTGGTATCGGTGCCTAATTCAATGCCACCTGTCCAATATCTACATCACCTTAAAGGAAAAGGTTTTAGGATGCGAGAAAAATCCTTTTTTATCACGTGGACTATCTCATAGTCCAAACTTTCTCTTTGAACTATAAAAACCTGTAAGCGACATCCTCCAACTCTCAAAACCATTTAACCTACCTTCCTGCCCCGGTTAGAAGTAGGTTTCAAGGTGGACCTATTATTTTTAAAACTAAAAACTTTCCATAAATATCTGATAAATTTTCTAAATCACAAAAAAATATTTGTAAGCATATAAAAGTTTTGAGTATAATTCTAGAGATAGATTTCGACATGATCAAATCAAATAAAATATTTAGAGCTCGTGAACTGAAAATATCTCAAAAATTATAATCAATTCCTAAACGTGTTTTAAAAACTTTCCATAACAAGAACATAAGTTGTAACCAACATGAATAAATTCATTCAGCATTATGTTGCATTCATGCTAGCCACATCTTATATTTTTATCGAGGAAAGTTTCTAAACCATGGTTAGATATTGATTAGAATGTTTTGGGAATTTTCCATTTTGTGTGGATATATTTTCCATTTTATTAGAGTAGAAATTATTTTTTGGGAGCTTATGTATATATTTTTGTGTTGTCTAAATATTTTGTTCGGGTTTCTCATGTCCCAATCTCGAGGATTTTTTTCTCAAAATTTTTAAAATATAATAGGTATTTTTTGTGTTTTATATACTTATTAAGTGTTTATACGATCCTTTTAATTAAAAAATGACAAGACTACCTTGAAAATCACTTTTAACTGGACAAGGGAGGTAACTTATACGGTCTCGAGAGTCGAGGGAGACAATTTGCCTCGGTTTTGAAGTTCGAGGAGACCTGGACTATGATGATGTACACGTCTGGCCCCCATTTTGGTGATTATAGGATTTTGATGAGCACACACATTGTTACTAACATATTTTTTTAATTAAGTGGTTAATGCAACTAACTTAGTAACAATGAGAATGGCCACAAGTATGGTGGCCCCCTGCCCCCCTAGACTTGGTGATTGATCGAAGCATGGCGCAAAGGATAGTTGTGAAGACTAAGGACAATGTAGAGTGAATCCAAGCTAGATACATGGGGCCATTAGGTAGTAGCGTATGTATTATGGCTTTGTTTTCATTTGGCTATACTATTAAGGGGGTCCAAGGTGGTTAACTTGAGAGAGTCGAATCGAAAGCATGTGGATGCACAAGAGGCTAACTCTTAACTGAATTCATGGTGGAAAGTGGCCCCAGGATATTAAATAAGTTGGATCGGTCGAGATCGGACTTGAAATGCGCTGGCAAACTGCTCTAGAGCATGTACCTAACGATAGGGTTCACCTCGGCGGATTGTCTATTGATATTGTTTCTAGGGCAGAGGTGACTTTGTCTCAGTGACCAGGTGAACAACGTATGATCAGACAGAGGACTGTATGACCTAGGCTGATCATTCGATGATTGTCTACGTCTGCGAGTTTTTTTCCAAGGGTAGCAACCTATTCACCCACTATATAATTGCTCGTATCACCTGATTGTTAAGGGTGGCAATGAAGGTGTAGGGGCAAAAGATGGACCAAGGAGGGAAGTCAGGGGGCTGACAGGGTACCCCTTGTAGCCTAAGGACAGGACAGGGACAGAAGTGAGAAGGAAGAAACCCAGATGAAATCGAGAGGGTAGGCACCATTTCATTGAATCTACACATGGGAGGGAGAAGGGAGGGTAGGGGGGCGGTGTCTCAGGGTATGGCATTATTGCCAGGCAATTTTACATGCAGTGCACGAGGGCAAAGCTGTGTAATTCCTCTGCACAGAGACCATGGTCGAGCTTGAAACTTCGTCCAAGCTGCGATGCGCCACAGAGAGATCATGATCTTTCACTCACGCAGCTGAAAGTGGTGGCACCTCGGCACCTGACATGCAAATGCAATGCGCATCGGACGCACAAAACAAATGTCCCCTCTTTCGTCTCTCCTCCTCGGCCGGCGTCATGGCGAGCACATGATGCCGGTGCCGAACCACCACACCACCGACCCCGCTGCCTTGACGGTTTGACCGACACGCGTCACCTAAAACCAAACCCTCCTCCTTTCGAGCTCTGGGCCTCCAGCTTTTGGAGATCCGGTGACCTTGCTCGATCCGATTCGCTGCGCTCATGGTCATCCACACGCCGTTTGGGGCACCATCGGTTCAGACCTCGCTAGCTCTCTCTCTCTCTCCCTCTGTCTCATGTGTTTACTCTGATTGTCTGGGCTTCATCGCAACAGTAGTAGTAGTATATGCTAGCTCCGTACTTGCTTCTCGGTCGGCATGCATCCATGGTGTCTTGCGGGTCTTCGTCCTCTCCCAAACCGACAGGGCACACAGAGCCAGTAAAGGCCTGGAGCATCAGCTCGTGAAGGCGGTTGGTTTCACTTCAGTTCCTTCCTCTCAGTCGCAGTGTTCTTGCGAGGAACGCAGGAAGACAGGGTCTTCCTATGGACCGCAGTTCCACACCCCACATTTCTCCCTGATCTGCGCTTCTGCAGTGAATGTGATCCAGGAAAGCAGCAAAGCTTTTCAGCAGTCCTTCCTTGCTCTCTGGTAAGCACTCTTTCCGTCGGTTAACTTGCATCTTTTCTTACAACTACTAGTTGTTTCCTAGCTCGGTTCAGGGTGCGTTTAGATCCAAAAAATTTTGGATTTTGGCTCACTGTAGCATTTCGTTTGTATTTGGTAATTAGTGTCTAATTATGGACTAATTAGGTTCAAAAGTTTCGTCTCGCGATTTCTCGATCAACTGTGTAATTAGTTTTTTTTTTCGTCTATATTTAGTACTGCATGCATGTGCCGCAAGATTCGATGTGACAGTTACTATGCAAAATTTTTTGGCAACTGAACGGGGCCTCAGTTTCTTCTTCAAAAGCATAGCTATAAGCACTCTGTCTTTGATACTCCTGCATTGCTTGAGCAGCATTGACATTGAGCATGTAATAGTTTCTTTGGAGACTTGGAGTGCAGTGCATATAGTTCATCGTCAGACTGTGAAGTTCACATGTTTCTTGCTACTCTTGATTTTTTTTCTTTGCATGGTACTTGAAGCTAGGTGTGCAGAGCCAACACTTGAAGTACAGGTCTCCAGTCTCCACACACTGTCGAAAGAAAACCAGCACACCATGCTGAGGCAATCGTCAGGCAGGAGCCACAGAAGCAAGAAGCTCCGGGCAAGCCACAGTTTCCAGGCGTTCCTGCTCGTCGCCATCGCCATCTGGATCGTGTACCAGCTCACGCATTCGTACGGCGAGCGACGGCCAGTGTCTGTGGAGACCGGCAGAAGTGACGCCGAGCTGGCGCGGCGCCTGCTGGGCAGGAAGGGATTCGTCCACTTCGCAGGGTACGCCTCCGTCGATGGCATTGCTGGGGCCGGCGAGTCGTCGGATGATCCTCTGAGCAAGGCTAGCGACGAAGACGACCGAGAGGGCGATGAGGATGATGGTGCCGATGGTGACGTTGACGACGCGGACGACGGCCTCGCCGTTGCCGCTGATGAAGAGGACGATGGCATAGATTTCCAGTCACAAGACGGCAGCCGTGAGGACGATCCCAAGGCCGCGCGAGGAACTCAGAATGGACTGAACATAAGCACTGTTCCTCCGGTGAACGGCACCGGCACTGTGCAAGATTGGTGCTGACGTTCTACTGCGCAATGCGACTGGCGGTGCAGGTGCAGCAGATGGCAATGGCACTGTTCCAACCCGGAGTGGTTCTGCTTCTGCCCTGAACAACATTTCATCTGTTGATGTGGCGTCGTTGCGTGACAGAGGAACAACTGGTTAACTTTCCCGGAACAGCTGGAGATGTTGCGATCAGTTTCGCTCTAGGGGTACCTGGAGCAGAGGAGAAACCTACCAACACGGATGACTCTGGACATGGCATCTCGACACGAGAATGCACAATGCTACCGAGAACGGGAGAACTCTATTTTTTTCATGCTGATTGTACAGCGTGCTCAGACAGAAGCGCGCATAGCTGACAAAAAACTGAATTTAGTTTATCTCCACCTTGTACAGACCGGTTATTTTTGTTTTTGCTCAGATGTCCTACCACCAGAATGGGAGATGCTACTGTCCGAAGCATTGTCTTTTTCGTGCAGCAATAATTCCTGACGATGTCTCACCATTCCTAAACTACAATTTAGCACAGGAAACGACACATTTCAATGAAAAAAAAACGCAGAAAACAGGGGGGGAAATCCCGCATTTCAAAAGGGTCCTAAGTTGGGATTCACTAACACTAGCAACCCCTAAAAAATTACCTTGCCCCGCCACCATTTTTGCAGGAAATAAACAAAACAAACAATTATTTTCTGCCTTGATAGTTGGTACCAATAGCAACTTGGAAATTATCACGAGCACATGATGCAATCTGAAGCCATCAGAATGTAATAACAGCTTTTTGATAATTGTGACACCATTTACTGAAACCGGGCAAGACCAACTTACATGTGATGTTTGATGTGGACAGGAAAGAAAAGAAAACAAGCCGGTAACAAGTAACAACACAGTTAAAACCTGACTGTGAATACAAGAGTTTGGCCATTCTTATTTCTTGTTGCAGCAAATAGGTCTCAAAAAGAAAAGAAAATCACCGAAACAACGAGATAACTCTTTAAAGCATGCACCAGCTCCTGAAGGTGTGGTAATCAGGGCTCAATGGTGGTCCTTCTTCTCAAACAAGCCATCAGGACCTGCATTACACAATTGTATGATGTATCAGAAATGGAAAAAAAAATATTCATAATCGATAACATGAAGTGTTCTGCACTTCTGCTCTAACCAGTCCAAAACCACAATAATATTTACTGTTCACATAGATGATACAAAAGAACTCTCTGGATTCTAAAAGGCATTTTTCTATTAAAATATACAAGGCAAAAGCTGCAGTGCTTATTGAACAATAATGGAAAAGCAGTTTGGAGTGAACATATATTGCATACTACTCCCTCAGTCCCAAAAAGGATGCAATTCTAAGTTTGACTAAATTTATATAGAAATATATTAATGCTTATCATACTAAATAAGGTTCATTAGCTTTGCCATGGAATATATTTTCATAATATACCTATTTGGAGTCTTAAATATGGATACTATTTTCCATAACAGTCAAACTTAAGTTAGTTTGACTCTGACCAGACCTAGAATTGCATCTTTTTGGGATGGAGGTAGTACAACATTGGAACAGATTACAATGAAAATACTAATGCATGCTTTTCGAGGTATTTTTGGAATTTGTGTGACGTAAGGGTGAAAAGAAAGTAAGACACACTTGATATAGGCATATAGCATGTATGAATGCCTCAATTCTGAACTCTTATGGGATACCACAGGACTGTTAGGACAGAATGTTTGTACTCAAGATGTTTGTACTCAAGAGTTAAGAGCCAATTTGCCAACATATACATGATAGGATCAAATTAAATATGACCAACCAGGGTGGACATTAGCTCAACTGTTATCATTTGTACAGTGCTGTGTACAATGGTAACTCAACAGAGCAAATAATCAAAGATGACAAGCAAACAAATGCTTAGCTCTGCATAATAACAACCGTACATGATTGAACTATGCCCTTTAGTCACAAATAATTGACGCTTTCGGGGTGTCTGAAGTCAACCATTCCAAACTTCAACTACAAAATACCTATTACGTGTTGAGTTTGCAGGAACGTTTGAACACGATACGAATAGGTTTATCTTGAAACATAGTTTCACAGACACATTACATTAGAAGTCGCAATCAAAGTCTACAGTGGTTGACTTCAGACAACCTTAATAAAACATCACTTTGGAGGAAGTAGATAGTAGAAGGTCACATGGCATAGTGGTTTGTGTGAAACATGGAATGAGAGGACCAGACCCATTTGAATTCTAAATTATTGAACAGCCCGTAATGATACTGAAAAACTCGCTCAATGTTCAAAACCCCAATTAAGCCATCATTTTCCCTTTAAGATGAGGCAAAGGAATTTTAGTATACAGTCATACATGACAAAACAACCTCTTGCAGTGTCACACAGCCACATGGGAGAAACTAATGAAAATAATTCCATCAGTGTATCTACTCCCTAGATAGTTCCTGGCTAGTACACTCATTATCAGATACAGTCATACAGATAACAATCCCATAACACCCTCACCTGGTGTTGCAATATTTGTGTAAAACAAAGCAGTCTAAAATAAGGGGGAAAATGAAGATGTCAATGTGCACCCTTAACCTTAATATCATTCGTGAAGCTATCAAACAGATGCATCCAATCAATTAATCAAGTCGATACTCCTATATCCAATTGGAGAACTCTGCCAACTAAATGCTAGGTTATAATGTCATACGAGGCCTCTGATACACAAACTATTACACATTAATCCGATGGCATGTCACCAAATCAAACATTAATCCCTGACGCATTTCAATCAAACAATGTCAGAAGGGAACGGAACAAATATCATAAAATCAAACAAGCAGCCAAATCGAAATGATGAGGTATACAGTCCATACCCCAGGGAAACTCCTTGTTGCGGATGTGCAGATAGGGGTACGCCTGCAACAACAACAAAAAACATATCATTCTCAGGCCAAATCTAATCAGAGATTCGGAGAACTCGGGAGCGAGATCTGACCGGCGGCTCATCGAAGTGGGGGTGGCCCTTGGAGAGGTTGTAGGCCGCCAGGAGGGTGCAGGTCACGATCCCGGCGTAGGTGATCTTCTCCCACTTGGCCGTCTCATCTGCGAACGCGGAAAACAAAGGGCACCAAACCCAAATCAGGAACCGATCGGGTCTCGCAAAAGGAGAGAAGAACGGAAAGGGGTCAGCAACCACGGCGGCGAGATGTACGCACAGGCGTCGTCGTGGACGGAGGAGGACATGCGGCGCCTCAACGGGGCGGCGCGCGCCGCCAGCGACCGGAGGCCGGATCTCGCCGCCGCCGAAGCCATGGGTGGTGCCGCTGGTTTTTGGGGAACGAGTCGAGAATATGGCTGTGTCGTTCGTTCCGGGGAGCGTGGCTGACCTGGCTAGTGCCTTCGCAGCCTTCTTAATCCGCTGGTTTTGGTGGGCTTAGCAATCTGGGCCTTTTTTTTGGGCCGTGGGCTTTATGCTAAGTCACCTAATCCGACAGCAGCAGCCACCTCAAAACCGTTGACCTCTCAACTATTTGTACTTTGTTCCCCTAAAAAAAACTATTTGTATTTTGTCCTAAAAAAATATTTGTACCTTTTTCTTCTATCATAACGGCCTGTTCGCTGGTCTGAAACTTGGCTGAAAAACACTATTCCGGCTGAATTGTTGTGAGAGAAAAATATTGTTCCGGCTGAAAAAAGAAGCCGAACAAGCCGAATACGGGGTAAGCCGAACATGGCCCGAGTGTTCCTAGTCGGAAAAAAAATGTTTCACCGGGAAGAAGTAAATGAAAGATGTTTGTAATAAAATGAAGGGAAAATATCCACCGAGGAAAGAGCATTGTTCATGGCTTAATTTCAGTGTCCGTTACCAGATAAATAAATAAATAAAATTTGGTTCTTTAAAAACGAATTGGATGATTCATGATCGGTCGTTTTGATGAGTATGGTAAATGTATCGGGATACTGCATGTCTGGCAAGTCAATGATACGTGGGTTGCGAACCGAGTGTATTCAGCCGATTGGGTTCTCTGTGGTAGAACTTTATCGTCTGAGTTCAAGTGCTCAACTTAACACGAGTGATGTTCGTATTTTTCTGGATTTATTTATATCAGGATTTAACGGCGTCATTCTTTTAGTGGTAGGTGAAGTGCCCGTCGACAGCGAGGGACCTGTGGAATGTGATGACTTCGTCGATCTCAAGATTTGCCGGTGTGCGTTCATAGGGGTGAGTGTGGGCTCGTGTATGTGAGCGTCTACGTCGACTTCGTCAATCTCGAGATTTGCAAGTCCAACTTAGTTCTTCGGAGATGCTCATAAAAATAGGGTGTGCGTATGTGTATTCATAGGGATAAGTATACGCTCGTATATGTGAGTATCTGCGTTGTAACTGAGTCTCGAAAAAAAAATGATACGTGGGTCCATTTAAGCTAAAGACACTGCTAGCGGAGCTCGAAGCCTCTTGGAGTCCGCACGATTTTCATTATGCAAAAGAGAATAGCTAGTAAATTATAATGTTCTTCTTTGATATGAGCCTGACAGATAGGGCAGCCGATGGTTTAAGTTGCTTTTCTTCGAAACATCATTATTTGTCACCTCTTTCATATATACTCCGTCCGTTCCAAATTATAAGTCGTTTTGACTTTGTTAGTACATCAACTTTAGTATGTATCTAGATATAATAATATGTCTAAATACATAGCAAAATCGATGTACCAAAAAGGTTAAAACGACTTATAATTTGGAACGGATGGAGTACAAAACATTACTATATTAAGCTTCTAAATCACGGCTATTTTTCTGCTAGTACAATGAATAACATAGGACCCATTTCAACTAGTATAATTTAAAACCTCTTAAGAACCCTAAATTAAAATTCCTTAAAATTGGATGGTTTTTGTAATTTATTTGAATTTTAGAACATCGATTGTGTCGGTGTTTTGGACCGGGGGTCCTCTACCAACTAGTGAATTTGAACTGCGTGCCCCTAATCCCGGATGGTGATGCAAAGAGACACAAGATTTATACTGGTTCAGGCAATCGATGCCCTACGTCCAGTCTGAGAGATCGATCTTATATTCCTTGCACTAGTAGTAGGGGGTTACAAGCACAGGGAGAGAGGGAGCTAGTCCCAAGTCTCGGCGAGGTGTCGTGTGGGCTGCTTGAGACGTTGCTCTCAGGCGGCTGGGATGTGTATGTGTGTGAGCTACCAGGTGTTCTTCCTATTTCTCCTCCTTCGCCCCCTCCCCCTTTTTTAGCTATCCCTGGCTGCTTCCTTTTATAGCCGCAAGGAGGGAGCCAGGAGTACATGAGTGAGCTATATGTGGAGCCTACTGTAGTTCAGTCCTGTAGCAGCATGGTGTTGGGGATGGCGATTGGTACTTGACTGGCGCGCCGTGCTGGCCAGGCCCGAGGTTGTTGAGGTCGTGGGAGTCCTTGTTGACGTCTAGTCAGTATGGCTTCCACTGTATGAGGCATGCCGTGCCTGTGTGTTCTTGACTTGGTGGAGTGCCGAGGGCTGGCGGTGTCTTTATGGTGATCGTGTCGAGGCCTGTTTTGCCGAGGCCTCGGAGGTGACCCGTGTATGATGCGGGGGGTCTCGGTGGTGGCGTGTCGGTTCAAAGTTGAGAAGTACGGAGAGTGTGTCCACAGGACGCAGTAAACCCCGCACCGTCGAGTGGGGATGGTAAAAGAAGATTTGACCGCTGTCCCATCACCCCCCTGTTCTTTGTACCACTGTCGACCGTGGTCGACGTAGTTAGTGCGACCAGCGCATTTAAACGGATGTGACGGCTCGCCGGAGGGGCGGTTGAGGCGGAGGCGGCGAGGATGCGGGATTTGAGCCCGGCCTCGGCCGAGGCGGAGAAGGAATAGTACGTCCGAGGCCTGCCGGGGTCTCGGACGAGGCGGAGGCGATGATGATCTGGGCGAGCCCGGCCTCTACCGAGGCGGAGAAGGAATAGTATGTCCGAGATTCCGCCGGGGTCTCGGACGAGGCGGAGGACGAACGGTTGGGCTTTCATGTCGATTAAGAGACTCTTTGGGACCCGGACTTGACCCTCCACGCCACTTTGTCCTTGGCGCAGGAGTTAGGTAGCCTGAAGGCAAGACGGGTGTCGGCAGGGGGAACATGATGATGAGCACTGATGGTAGGTAACCCTGCGCGCCGGTCCCTCGTCCGTCCGTCATCTACTGTCTTCAGATCGTGCCAACGTGCTGGTGACGTTCTGGAGGGAGTAGTGGGGCGTATTGACTGGACGTGGCGTTTTGTCAGGGGAGTTGGTCGGGACGGAGGTGACAAGGTTGTTGCCGAGCCCAGCCTCGGGCGAATCGGAGAATTGGTATCCCGATATTGCGGGGCGGGACCTCGGCAGGGGGGCCTCGGTGGTCTGAGGCCTCGGCGCAAGCCTTGGGCGAGTCGGAGAATCTGCCGAGACCTCGTGGTTGTCCTTTGGCTTTGATTTTGGCAAGGCTTAAGCAATTTTTTCGGTTCTTGCTTAGGGTACCCCTTCTTGTGGTATCCGACAGTAGCCCCCGAGCCTCGGGAGGAGTGCGGGCACTCTCCTAAGGTTTTGACGAGACTTGGCTCGTAGCAGCTCCCGTCGAGATTGTGTTTTGTACTTGGTGGTTCCAGTGGGTGCGCGCGAGCGCACCCGCCGGGTGTAGCCCCCGAGGCCCTGGAGGAGTGGAGTTACTCCTCTAGGGGCTTTTTTCGTTTTTGCGTTTGAGCGAGGAGTTTTTATCGCATTTGCCGAGCCCACAAGCGCAAGTTCGGGTTGCGGGGGTCTCGTCGAGGCTGCAGAAAAAGCCCTCTAGCCTCCGCATGGAGCGAGAGGTCCGTCAGGGATCCCCCTGACTTTGGGTATGACCCTAATGCTTCCTTTTCGCTCGGAAGGAGGGGAGGAACGTGCCAGGCTACCCTCGATGGGCACGAGCGTGGGCACTTCCGGTGAGCTGTTATCGGGTAGTCCGAGTGGAGGCCCAAACCCCGTTCGCTAAGGGTCGGCTAGCGGTCCGGAGACGCACTCCAAGAGTACCAGAGGGTTTCTCTAGTGGGTGCCGAGGCCGTTCGCTGGGCCTCGGTGGCTCGGTGCCTCCCTACGGTGGGATCCCATTCGGAGACTTCCCTGCCGGTCTCGGCCATTCGTAGGCTCGCCCCAAGGTCGTCCCTGACTCTGTTGCCCTGGGGTGACTGTCGAAACCTCTGGAGGCCCAGCCTTCAAACCCCTAGACCGTAACGGGCTCGGTGCCCTTTATCGTATTTGTAACTCTAGCGTGGACTTAGACCATTTGTCTTTGTCTTAGGCGCAGGAGGAGCCCCCGAGCCTCCGCCAGGAGCAAGAGGGCGGTCAGGGGTCCCCTGGCTTTTTCATCCGACCCTCACATATCCTTTTCGTTCGGACGGAGGGTTTGTTTGCCGAGCCCACTCTTGATGCGAGCCAGAGCCGCTGGTCTCGGCAAGGTTGTAGGAAGAGCCCCTAGCCTCTGCGCGGAGCGAGAGGGCCGTCGGGAGTTCCCCTGGCTTTTTATACGCCCCTCATGGCGTGAGGGTTTGTTTGTCGAGGCCCCTTTGGGGCGGGCCGGGTCGTGGGGTCTCGGCGTCTCTCTCTGCAGAAGAGCCCTAGCTCTGCCCTGCAGGCGAGAGGGCCGTCGGGAGCTCCTGTCTCTTTTTGTATGACCCTCACGCTTCCTTTTCGCTCGAAAGGAGGGTTTGTTTTGCCGAGCCCCTTTGAGTGCGAGCCGCGGTCGCCGGGTCTCGGCAAGGTTGCAGGAAGAGCCCCTTAGCCCCTGGATAGAGCGAGAAGGCCGTCAGGGGTTCTCCTGACTTTTTGTACGACCCTCATGCTTCCTTTTCGCTCGGAAGGAGGGGTGGAATGTGCCTCGCTACCCTCGATGGGCACGAGCGTGGACACTTCCGGTGAGCTATTATCGGGGTAGTCCGAGTGGAGGTCCGAACCCCGTTCGCTAGGGGACGACTAGTGGTCTAGAGACACACTCCAAGAGTACCAGAGGATTTCTCTAGTGGGTGCCGAGGCCGTTCGCTGGGCCTCGGTGGCTCGGTGCCTCCCTACGGTGGGATCCCATTCAGAGACCTTCCTGCCGGTCTCGGACACGACTTTGGGCGTCCCAAGCATTTCGCTTGCTTGGGTCTCGGCCCCGTATAGGCTCGCCCGCGGTCGTCCCTGACTCTGTTATCTAGGCCTATTCCCCACGGCAGCATGCTTCCTTTTCGCTCGGAAGGAGGGGTGGAATGTGCCTCGCTACCCTCGATGGGCACGAGCGTGGACACTTCCGGTGAGCTATTATCGGGGTAGTCCGAGTGGAGGTCCGAACCCCATTCGCTAGGGGACGACTAGTGGTCTAGAGACACACTCCAAGAGTACCAGAGGATTTCTCTAGTGGGTGCCGAGGCCGTTCGCTGGGCCTCGGTGGCTCCCCAGGAAACCGCCTCAAAAGGCGCGCCACCCGTTGACAAGCCAATAGGGAAAATATTCCCCACGGCCTATTCCTTTCATATGAAGGAACCATGCTCTGAGCCTATTACGGTCCAGGGGACCCCACCAGGCCGGAGTGGATTGCTCCGTACAACGAGCGAGAGCCGAGGCCCCACGACGGCTACGTCGTAAGCTTCGTCTCCTTTCACGAGCGCGGCCTTGGCTCCACCTATTCTAGGCGGGGCACACTACCAAGCCGACGGGCATGTCGGGTACGAGGAAGGCGATGAGGGCTGGTGGCTGCACTCTCCAAGTGCGCCAGGACCGCCTGCACCTCTACATTCTGGCCCAGCTCGCGTCATCCAATCGTCGGTGGTACACGAGTTGGTTCTACCTTCGCAATGACGATGGAGGACTTCCCCCCTACACTGGGCGTATTGTGGGGAGTTGCCGGGAAGTTTCCCCCCGATCCGGCGTAGTTAACCACGAACCGATTTCGCCGGCCCACGCGCCCACGTCTCCCTCATTAAATGCGAGAACAGGTATGTCCCATCCACCACGTCACGCTCGGCCACTACGGCAGCAGGCGTCGTTTCGCCTCCCCAGGAAACCGCCTCAAAAGGCGCGCCACCCGTTGACGAGCCAATAGGGAAAATATTCCCCACGGCCTATTCCTTTCATATGAAGGAACCATGCTCTGAGCCTATTACGGTCCAGGGGACCCCACCAGGCCGGAGTGGATTGCTGCGTACAACGAGCGAGAGCCGAGGCCCCACGACGGCTACGTCGTAAGCTTCGTCTCCTTTCACGAGCGCGGCCTTGGCGTCTCGGCGGATCGGTTCATACGGGCCCTCCCGCATTACTACGGTGTGGAGCTCCACAACTTCAACCCCAACTCCATCGCTCAGGCGGCTATCTTTGTTGCCGTCTGCGAGGGGTACTTGGGGATTGCTCCCCATTGGGAGTTGTGGCTCCACCTATTCTAGGCGGGGCACACTACCAAGCCGACGGGCATGTCGGGTACGAGGAAGGCGATGAGGGCCGGTGGCTGCACTCTCCAAGTGCGCCAGGACCGCCTGCACCTCTACATTCTGGCCCAGCTCGCGTCATCCAATCGTCGGTGGTACACGAGTTGGTTCTACCTTCGCAATGACGATGGAGGACTTCCCCCCTACACTGGGCGTATTGTGGGGAGTTGCCCGGAGAGATGGAAGTACGACGTCCCGAAGGATGACCAGCCCAAGCCGGGCCGCCGCTTGGAGAGGGGTGGCGAGGTGTGGGGCCACGGTCTCATCATGGTTGTAGTCGTGGCCGCCTTCCACCGTCGGAGGGTGCTTCCACTGATGGCTCGGCGGCGGCGGGTGTTCGAGATGAAGCCGGGTGAGCCCATTGAGCGCACCCGGATGTCCTCCTCCGCCCTTTCCGATGAGGAAATTCTTCATCGGGTGGGGAAGACGGTAGAGGCAAAGCTGAGGGGCGGCAACTTGACCCCTATCGCTTTGCGGCCGTCGTGGGGTTCCTTCCTTTGGTAAGTCGTGCGCCGCTTGTAGCCTCCGAGCCTCCTCAGTCTCCCCTTACCCCTTGTTTCCTTATGCGCGTCCGTCATTCCTGCAGGGGATGAGGGACGTACGCTCATCTCCGCCGCCCGTTCCCAAGGACGCGAGGCAGCGGGCGATCAACCGCGCGCACGCCGATGCACAGAAAAAGCAAAAAGACGCCAAGGTGGCGAAGCGCACGAAGCAAATCCTCGCGTGCGAGGAGCTGGATAAGCGCCGCCATCAACAACGGAAGGATTCTCCCGTTGGGGGAATCCCCGTCGACGTCGCTGTAGATGGAGGCCTTGGACGGGGATGACGAGAGTGAGGTGGGGGAGGTCCACTGGACCATCTTCCTGACATAGTGGAGGTGGTGCCCGGGGCGATGGCAAGCAGCTCGGCACTCCCGGGGGAAGGAGGAGAAGCAGACCCGGGGTCCGTGGTTGTCCGCTCCGGGGCCGAGGCTGACATGCTCGAGGCGCGGGCGTTGGGCGAACGCACCGTCAGCCCGGTGGGCTCGGCGGCTGTGGTGGAACAAGTGGCGGTGGAGGCGACACCACCGCCCCCGCAGAGGACCGAAGGGGCGTCGGGGTCCATTGAGGACCGACCGGCGCCGATGGATACGGAGGCGACGCCTCTGCCGCCACCTCCGCCGTTGCGGACGAGGTTTGCCGTGGCGAAACGGTTGCCACCCCGTTCTATGTAAGAGTATTTTTGGCAGGGTCATAGTGCCTTCCGTTCACCTTTTGGTCTCGCGCTGACCCTATTGGTTATTTTTCCTTAGTCGGAAGCGGCCTGCGGACGAGCTTCCCTTGGCGCCCCTTAAGGCGCTCAAGGCGAAGCCCGGCTCCTCCACTTTGCTAGGTGGTGGAGGCACAAGCCGCTATCAGCAGCGCAGGGCGCGGCGAGAGGTCGATCCGAAGGAGCCGGCCGCCAAGGAGAGGGGTGCCGAGGCGGCCCCTACACGCACGAGGGAGGAGTGCCTCCACCCCGTGAGGGCGAGGCTCACGAGTTGGATGGGGCGGCGTGCCCTTGGTTGCTTGAGGCCCCTGTGGTCTCCGGGCCGTGGCGGCGGAGGCGAGGCGTTAAAGACCGCGCGATGGCTGCGGTCGGTGTTTCTGCGTCCTCCGGGGCCGCGATGGTGGGGGCCGGAGCCCCCGAGACCACCAAGGCCATCGTGATGGCAGCGAGGCCGTCTGTCCAGGAGGCGGAGATGAAGGCGGCGAAAGCCTTGGAGGTGCCCTTGCTTCAGGGGCCGCCGTTGTTGCGAGAGCGTGCCCGGGAGACGGAGGTCTATCCGATCTCCTCCGACGATACTTCCGGGGCGCGGGAGGTGGTCGACGCCGAGAATGCCGGTGCCGTGGGACAGCCGGCGCCGATCTTGGATGAGGGAAACTCGGCCCTCGTGCGGGTGCGACCCGAGCCTTGCGGGTGGGATCACCCGCGGGTACTGTGGTGGAGCCGGGATGACCCTGAGGGGGAGCCTCTGTTCGCCCTCGAGGACGCAGCCGAGGGTGGGCGCTGGGGCACCTTTGAGCAATACCGTCAGCTGGCGGAGCGGTCGCTACAGACGGCCCTGTCCGTGGTGGCCGACAACCTGCCCGGAGTCGCCCAGGTTTGTGTTTTCCTTTCTCGCGCGACGTTGTCCTTTTATGCTTTTGTTACAATCAATGACCCCTGTTCTGCTTCCCCAGGAGCTCGAGACCCGGTCCCTTGGGAAGTCGGTCTTTCTCCGGCGGGAGAGGGGCGTCTGGGACCGGCTTCAGTGGCAGGAGGGCCTTTCTCATGGCGCCAACGAAGCTCCCCCTGCCGTGGAGCGCAGAGGTAGAGGACCTCCGCCTTCGTTGTGCCGACGCGAAGGTCGAGGTGGCCATGGCCCAGACGCAGCTCGCCCCTCTGGCAGCGCGGGTCAAGGAGTTGGAGGAGGAGCTCGCCCGCGCGGTCAGCGATCGAGATGCCTTCAGGGGCCGAGCCACTGATGCTACGGCCTCGGCCGCGGCTCTCTTGGGGCAGCTGGGGGCGGAATAGAGAGCGCACCAGCTGACGAAAGGTGCCTTGGATGAGGCCCTTACTGCAGCTGAGGCCTCGCGAACCGAGGCTGTGGTTTGGAGGGGGACGGTCGAGGGTGAGTCTTAGTCCCCTCATTTTGTTTTCTTTTCCTTATGTTCACTCCCTAACTCCCTTGTGTGACGCAGAGCTGGGGAGTGAAGCTTCCAGGGAAGCCGAGGCATCTCGGGTCGAGGCCCGGCGCTTGAAGGAGGAGGCCGAGGCTTCCAGGGCCGAGGCCTTGCGCTGGAAGGAGAAAGCCGAGGCCTGTCAGGTCGAGACCCGACACTGGGAGCTGAAGGCCAAGGGTGAGTTCCGTAGGCTTCCTCTCCTAATTTTAGGTTGTTTTTTCCCTCGCTCAACCTTACTCTGTTCCCCATGGTGCAGAGTCGAGGCGGAGGTTACTCGGGCAGCCGAGGCTTCAGTATGCAGTCTGAGACGGTGCTCGATAACGAGATCGGGAGCACGAGGCGCAAAACGCCTTTTCCCTTCGCTGCGATGCCTTGGAGGTTGAAGGGGTTTAGTCAGCAGACTCCCTAGGAAGCCGTTTGATCATGTTGAGCAACCCGGATCGTGAGCGGCTCTGAGAAGCGCTGCACACGGGTGTCAAGCGCGCGCTGGCCGTCATCTCTTCTCACTATGTCGGCGTCAACCTCCCAGCCATTAGTGATGGGTATGTCCTGCCTGATGATGACGAGGAGGCTAACGCGGTGGTTACGAAGCTAATGGAGGTGGCGGAAGGCCCTGGCACGGCGCTGGCGACGCTCTTCGAAGAGGAGGTGGTTCCTCCCCTACCATCTGCCGGTGCTGAAGGCCCTAAGCCTTGATCTGGGCCCTGGGGGCTATGTAAAAATAGAGGAGTTATTTTTGTATCGTAACGCTTGTGGCCGTCGAGGCCTTTATTTTTGAAGTATTTGTGTTTCTTAGTTGTTTTTCTCATGTTTCCGAGCCTCTGTCCTCTGTTGCTCCTGATCAGATTTCACTTTGCAAAACACCCCCTTGGGGCCTAAGGCGTCCCTTGGGTGAGAGGTAGTGAGGGAGTGCCGTAGCCTGGAGGCGTGGGCCGTCTCGCGACTCTACCGGCCTCTTGCTTAGGAAACATACCTTGGTCCGATGGGTTTTTACAACCGATTTGTCGGAGCATGCTAGAGTCTTGGCGTAGGAATTTTTGCGAAAAACGACTGAAGAATGGTGCGTGGGACCTAGGGGGAGTCCCCCATCTAGCCCTCGAGGGAGGCTTGGTTCTGCCGAGGCAGAGCTAAGCCTCTCTTGTCGTGTTACTGTATTGCCGAGACCTATGATAGGCTCGGGGGGTTTCTCAAAATATTTAGACCAACTAAAGAATGCTTTTTAATTGTATTTCGAGAAACGACATATACAATGCTTGAAAATTTAGGGATAAAAGCGACGTAGCTGTTCTATGTTCCAAGCGTTGGTGAAGACTTCGCCCTTCTCGTTGGCCAGCTTGTAGGTGCCGGGCTTCAGTACTTGGGCGATGATGTACGGCCCTTCCCATGGCGGGGTCAGCTTGTGGCGGCCCTTGTTGCTCTATGCTAGCCTCAACACCAGGTCGCCTACCTTCAAGTCTCGGCTTCGGAAGCGTCGGGCCTGATAACGCCGTAGGCTCTGCTGGTATTTGGCCGAGTGTAGTAGCGCGACGTCTCGGGCTTCCTCTAGTTGATCGAGGGCGTCCTCTCGGGTGGTGCGGTTACTTTGTTTGTTATAGGCTTGTAGCCTCGGGGAACCATATTCCAAGTCAGTGGGGAGGATGGCCTCGGCCCCATAGACCAGGAAGAAAGGCGTGAACCCCGTGGCTCGGCTTGGAGTGTTCCTCAGGCTCCAGATGACCGATGGGAGTTCGGCGAGCCATTTCTTGCCAAACTTTTTCAACCGGTTGTGAATCCTTGGCTTGAGGCCTTGTAGGATCATGCCATTGGCACACTCTACTTGGCCGTTGGTCCTTGGGTGTCCTACGGCCGACCAGGCCACACGGATGTGGTGGTTGTCGCAAAATGTTAGGAAGTTTTTGCCGGTGAACTGTGTCCCGTTGTCGGTGATGCTGGTGTTGGGGACTCTAAATCTGTGGATAATGTCAGTGAAGAACAGCACTGCCTGCTCGAATTTGATTCGATTGATCGGACGAGCCTCGATCCATTTGGAGAACTTATCGATTGATACCAGTAAATGGGTGTAGCCCCCGGGGGCCTTTTGCAGAGGCCCGACCATGTCGAGCCCCCACACAGCGAATGACCACGTGATGGGGATGGTTTGTAGGGCCAAGGCCAGGAGATGTGTCTGCCGAGCATAGTACTGGCATCCTTCGCAGGAGCGTACCAGCTTGGTAGCATCGGCGACCACCATCGGCCAGTAGAACCCTTGGCGGAAAGCGTTCCCCACGAGCGTCCGAGGCGCCGCATGGTGCCCGCAAGCGCCTACGTCCAAGTCCCAAAGCAGGGCTCGGCCTGTCTCGGCAGTGATACATCGTTGGAGGACACCTGAGGGACTTCGCCTGTACAATTCGTCATTGTAGAGGACGTAGGTCTTGGCTCGGCGCGTGAGCCATCGTGCTTCGGTCCTGTCTCCAGGAAGCTCCCCCCAATCAAGCCAATCGAGGAACGAGATTCGCCAATCCGCGTCCTGATCAGTCTGTGGAGGCTCAGCGTTTACTTCCATGACCTCGGGCTCGGTCGAGGGGGTCTTGGCAGCAGAAGGGTCGTCGATCTTTGCCATGGGCCCCACAGGTGGGCCCTCTTCTGTCGTCGAGGTGTAGTCAATGGAAGGTTTGTGGAGGTCTGTGGCGAAGACGTTTGGGGGGACCGGGGCCCATGCCGAGGCCATCTTTGCTAGCTCGTCGGCGGCCTCATTGTACTTCCGCGTGACGTGGTTTAGTTCGAGGCCGTCGAACTTGTCTTCTAGGCGACGTACTAATTTGCAGTAAGCCTCCATTTTGGGGTCGAGGCAATTTGACTCCTTCATCACCTGATCCACGACGAGCTGCGAGTCGCCTCGGGCGTCGAGACGTCATGCCCCAAGTTCGATGGTGACTTACAAGCCGTTGATGAGGGCCTCGTACTCGGCCACGTTGTTGGAGGCGGCGAAGTGGAGCCGCACCATGTAGCGCATATGTGTACCGAGGGGCGAGATAAAGCGGACCGCGCTGCCGGTCTTCATCGGGGACCCGTCAATCTGAGGTCCAAGACTCCGTCTGAATTTGCGGTGGTAGTTGGATGTCTGTCCACTCGTACCACGAAATCGACCAAGACACGAGACTTGATCGCTTTCCGAGGCATAAAAGTCAAGGTTTCCCCATAAGCTCGATGGCCCACTTGGCTATCTGCCCGAGGCCTCCCGGTTATGAACTATCTCTCCCGTGGGGAAAGATGATACCACGATCCTTTGGGTGGGACTCAAGTAGTGGCGTAATTTTGCGGGCGGGAC
This sequence comes from Miscanthus lutarioriparius, assembly GCA_904845875.1. NCBI lineage: Eukaryota > Viridiplantae > Streptophyta > Magnoliopsida > Poales > Poaceae > Miscanthus > Miscanthus lutarioriparius. The sequence goes on along the minus strand of CAJGYO010000002.1, from coordinate 130,654,010 downwards.
CACGGCGTGAGACCAGCTTTTCACGGATGTGGGGGTAGCGTGCCTTGGTCTCAGAGAGTACCTCGCTGATGAAATAAACAGGACATTGGGTGGGTAGAGCATGCCCCCCTTCCTGCCTCTCTACCACTACGGCTGCGCTGACCACTTGGGTCGTTGCGGCGACGTAGAGTAAGAGGGCCTCGTCCCTGGCTAGGGGTACCAGGACGGGAGGATTTGTGAGCGGTGGCGTAAGCGTAAGCATAAGAGGTGGCGGCATTTCTCAACCCAAAGGGGTATGAGGATGGTGCCGTCATTTGACTTTGCTCCACCAAACCGGCTCTTCGAGGGGAGTGGTGGAGCGGAGCTTGGTGACTGGCGTCGCCATGTGCCACCGGCGTTTTCCTTCATCAAGCTCAAAGCTAGATAGGTCCCCTGACCGGGGAGCACTGTGCCAGCAAAGTGGTCGTAGGATGTCGGCGGGGGCGGCGTCGTCAAATCTGGTCGAGTAGCATTGGGGTGGTCTTGCTCGCGTCGTGCTTGGCGAGCACGGTGACCGTCGGTTGGTGGGGCTCGGGGCGTGAGGAGTACCATGTCGTACTCATGCCCCAGAGACATTAACTCTAGGCCCCCGAACCAGATCACCGTGCGAGGCGTAACGGTCATCACGGGTCCGCCATCCGGAACTTGTTGGGATGAATGGCCCGACACGTAGAGGCCCCTACTGGCGCGCATAATCGCCGGTGTTTGGACCGGGGTCCTCTACCAACTAGTGAATTTGAAGCTGCGTGCCCCTAACCTCGGATGGTGATGCAAAGAGACACAAGGTTTATACTGATTCAGGCAATCGATGCCATACGTCCAGTTTGAGAGATCGATCTTGTATTCCTTGCACCGAAGTGCTAGTAGTAGGGGGTTACAAGCACAGGGAGAGAGGGAGCTAGTCTCATGTCTCGGCGAGGTGTCGTGTGGGCTTCTTGAGACGTTGCTCTCAGGCGGCTGGGATGTGTATGTGTGTGAGCTACCAGGTGTTCTTCCTATTTCTCCTCCTTCGCCCCCTCCCCCTTTTTTAGCTATCCCTGGCTGCTTCCTTTTATAACCGTAAGGAGGGCAGAGGAGTACATGAGTGAGCTATCGTGGAGCCCTTGTAGTTCGATCCCAGTGACATGGTGTTGGGGATGGCAATTGGTACTTGACTGGCGCGCCGTGCTAGCCAGGCCTGAGGTTGTTGAGGTCGTGGGAGTCCTTGTTGACGTCTAGTCAGTATGGCTTCCACTGTAGGAGGCATGCCGTGCCTGTGTGTTCTTGACTTGGTGGAGTGCCGAGGCCTGGCGGGTGCTGTAGCTGATCGTGCCGAGGCCTGTTTTGCCGAGGCCTCGGAGGTGACCCGTGTATGATGCGGGGGTCTCGGTGGTCAGCGTCGTACCTGGTTCAGGCGGAGAAGTACGGAGAGTGTGTCCACAGGGCACGGTAAACCCTGCACCATTAGTAGGGGATGGTAAAAAGGAGATTTGACCGCTGTCCCATCACCCCTATTGCTGTACCCTGTCAGTCGTGGCTGACGTAGTTGGTGCGACCAGGCGCATTTAAACGGATGTGACGGCTCGCTAGAGGGACGGTTGAGGCGGAGGCGATGAGGGTGCGGGACGAGCCCGGCCTCGGCCGAGGCGGAGAAAGAATAGTACGTCCGAGGCCCTGCCGGGGGGTCTCGGATGAGGCGGGGGCGACGGGGATGCGGGACGAGCCCGGCCTCGGCCGAGGCGGAGAAGGAATAGTACGTCCGAGGCCCTGCCGGGGGGTCTCGGACGAGGCGGAGGACGAACGGTTGGGCTTTCATGCTGATTCCGAGACTACTTGGACCCGAACTTGACCCTCCACGCCACTTTGTCCTTGGCGCAGGAGTTAGGTAGCACAGGGCAGTACGGGTGTCAGCAGGGGGCACAGTGATGAGCATAGTGGTAGGTAACCCCTGCTGCGCCCGGTCCCCTATCCCGTCGGTCATTCTGCCTGTACTGTGCCAACGTGTGGCTGACGTTGCGGGAGTAGTGGGGCGTATTGACTGGACGTGGCGTTTTGTCAGGGGAGTCGGTCGGGACGGAGGTGACGAGGTTGTTGCTGAGCCCAGCCTCGGGCCAATTGGAGAATTGGTATCCCGATATTGTGGGGCGGGGCCTCGGCGGGGGGGCCTCGGCGAGAGGGCCTCGGCGGTCTGAGGCCTCGGCGCAAGCCTTGGGCGAGTCGGAGAATCTGCCGAGACCTCGTGGTTGTCCTTTGGCTTTGATTTTGGCAAGGCTTAAGCAATATTTTCGGTTCTTGCTTAGGTTACCCCTTCTTGTGGTATCCGACAGATTGAATTCTCAAAGATCAAAAAAAGATATCAATTAATGCTATTTTGAATACCAAACAAAACATGTAGAACAAGATTTAGCTAGTCGAGTATGCTGAACTGTGGATAGAGAATCTTATGGAGTGGATAGCCAAATTAAGATATGGAGGATGGCATATAGAGTGTCTGCTGGAGATGTTCTTACTTTGCTGCTATCCAACCAGATAAATTATTTAAGAAAATACTTTTATTTTATATTGTTACAACTTACACTGGTTCCCTCATTCCTCTGACGCTTGAGATTATTAATCTAGACCTTGCGTTGCCATTCACTATTTGCCATCCTTCTCTTCAAACTTGCCCCAACCTCAGCCGCTCCCTACCGTCCTCTCGCCACGAATTGATCCCAAGTCGGCTACTAAGGTCGTGTTTGTTCAAGAAACGGAGACATCTCAGGTAGGATATCCCATGCCCCTAGAAAATAATGAACATAGTCATCCCAAGTGAGACAAGCGTCGCTGGGCACACATGTACGAGGAGGAAGAGAGGTGCTTGGGCCAAGGATGTCTCGCCGAGCGTGAGACCGAGGGCAACAGCCTGAGCTCGCTTGGGGGGGGGGGGGGGGGGGTCAGCGTGAACTCGCTGGTGCGGGGCTAAGGGTGGTGCAAGGGGGTGGCAGCTTGAGCTCATCGGCGCTGGACCGAGGGCGGCAGCCCAAGCTCAGAGTTCAGCGAGCAGGGGTGAGGCGGAGAAGAGGAGAGAAAAAATGTTGACATGTGGGCTCCACGTATCATAGTTTGATCTATTTTTCAGGGTCCTCAACCCGAATGCAGGACATGGATGGTCATGTTTCCTTCAACCAAACAAGAAATTGAACCATCTCATCCTTCAAAACAGAGACATGATCGTTTCACTCCACTCTATCTCTCAAACAAACGCTAAGTAAAATAGAAGCTTAAAAATATGTGACTCTCAAATAAAATGTATAGACCACGATTTAGGAGCTATTTTTGTCGAAGTTTGTTTCCACTAGTCCCCGATTTAGGAGCTATTTTTGTCGAAGTTTGTTTCCACTAGTCCCACTCCGACAAACAATGTTACGCTCACGAGTCATAGTTTCCTTGTAGCAACTAACTGTCCATCTTAACAAGGATTGTTGAGAAGAAGAAAAAAAATCAGTAAGGAACTGTCTTCGTGAGGCAGCCATACGTACCTGCCCACGTATTCACAACACATGACCATACGCAAGGATCCAACTTATGAGATGCAATTTTTTTAACTGCTCTTTTTTTACTTATGCAACGGTCTCATATCGTCATACGCATGAACACGTATCATAACTTCATGCAGCCTATTTGCTTCGCTTGGTCGTATGTGACTTATAAGCTATGACTTATTAGTCAACGAATATTATTTTTCCTCTTACACCGAACCAGCCAATAGTACTTTCAGCCATGTCTTATAAGCTAAATCAGCTCAGAAAACAGGGCGATGGCAGGTGGACATCTGCCCGTAGCATTTCAGCCCTGGTAGCGCAGTCAAAGCATCTTCAGTGATCGGTCCTTGTCGTTGATCCTTCGACCTTCGACCACAAGAGTAACAATATCCTTTTCACAGCGTCCGACCAACGACTTTCCACAGAAATTTCTTGGGTTTCAGAATCTGGAAAAGCTAGATTATGCTGACTAGAAGCAGTGCAGCAATCCAAGACTGTAAAATCGGGAGCCCAACCATGGAACGTTACGCTGAAACGAAGAGAAGCACACTACCTACGCAACCATTTTGAACGAACACTAGAACCATGTCCGTCGTCGCGCTTGTAGTCCTCCTAGTAGCTAGCCCGCAGCACGCGGCATCAGCCGGCACCAACCAGTTCACCTACGACGGCTTCGCGGGCGCTAGCCTCGCGCTCGACGGCGCCGCACGTGTCGAGCCCAGCGGCCTCCTGGTGCTCACCAACGGCACGGTGGCCATGACGGGCCACGCGCTGCACCCGTCCCCGCTCCTGTTCCGCCAGCCGACGTCCAACGGCACGGGCACGGTGCGGTCCTTCTCCGCGTCGTTCGTGTTCGCCATCGTCGGGCAGTACCTCCACCTGAGCAGCCACGGGCTGGCCTTCTTCATCTCGCGCACCCAGAGCCTCTCCACCACCATGCCGTTCCAGTACCTGGGCCTCCTCAACACCACCGACGGCGCCGGGGCGGCCAGCAACCACATCCTCGCGGTGGAGCTCGACACGGTGCTCAACTACGAGTTCGGCGACATCAACAACAACCACGTCGGCATCGACGTCAACAGCCTCCGGTCCATCGCCGCCGAGAGGGCTGGCTACTACGACGACGCTGACGCCGACGGCTCCGTGTTCCGCGACCTGAGCCTCTTCAGCCGCGAGGCGATGCAGGTGTGGGTGGACTACGACGGCCGCTCCACGGTGCTCGACGTGACGCTGGCGCCCGTCGGCATGCCCAGGCCCAAGAAGCCCCTCCTCTCGCGCGTCGTCGACCTCGCCGCGGTGGTGCCCGCCGAGGCGTACGTCGGCTTCTCGTCCTCGACTGGCATCATGGCGTGCAGCCACTACGTGCTCGGCTGGAGCTTCGCCTTGGACGGCGCCGCGCCGCCGCTCGACGTTTCCCGGCTGCCCGACTACCCGCGCCCCAGCTCGAAGCCCGGAAGACGACGGAAGGTGCTGGCCATCGTGCTTCCAATAGCGGCCGTCGCGGCAGCTGCTGTCGTGGCGGTCGCCGCCGTCCTGGTCTACGTTCGCCGGCGGATGGAGTACGCGGAGCTGCGTGAGGACTGGGAGGCCGAGTTCGGCGCGCACCGGTTCCCGTACAAGGACCTGCACCGTGCCACCGGTGGCTTCGCGGACAAGAGACTGATCGGGCAAGGCGGCAGCGGCGAGGTGTACCGGGGCGTGCTTCCACGATGCAAAGCAGAGGTCGCCGTGAAGAGGGTGTCGGACGAGTCGAGGCAAGGGATGAAGGAGTTCGTCGCCGAGGTTGCGAGCATGGGCCGGCTAAGGCACCGCAACCTCGTGCCGCTGCTTGGCTATTGCCGGCGGAAAGGGGAGCTACTTTTGGTGTACAAGTACATGCCAAACGGTAGCCTCGAGAAACTTCTATATGACCAAGGCAGCAAGATCACCCTAGGTTGGGACCAGAGGTTTCGGATCATCAAAGATATCGCGGCAGGTCTGCTGTACCTGCACGAGGAGTGGGGACAAGTGATCGTGCACCGAGACATCAAGCCAGGCAACGTGCTCCTCGACGACGAGATGAACGGCCGGCTCGGTGACTTTGGCCTCGCAAGATTGTATGACCATGGTACGAGGTCGTATACAACTCGTGTGGTCGGCACCACGGGGTACCTAGCTCCTGAGCTAATGCGCACGGGGAAGGCGAACCCGGCAACGGATGTTTTCGCCTTCGGCGCATTCCTTCTAGAGGTGGCATGTGGGAGAAGACCCATTGAGCAGAGCATGGAGGGGGAGGATTTTGCACTGGTGGACCATGTTCTTGGACACTGGCTCAGTGGATCGCTAATGGAGGTAGTGGACTCGAAGCTTCAGGGTGACTATGACGCGCAAGAGGTGTGCCTAGCTCTGAAGCTTGGATTGCTTTGCTCACACCCTCTGGCCAGTGAAAGACCGAGCATGAGGCAAGTTGTGCAGTATCTAGATGGTGGGGCAGCGTTCCCAGAGCTAGTACTGACGAATCTTAGCGATCGAACATGAACGCCTACGCAAGCATAAGTATTTTTTAACTTTTTAACGGTAGGAAATGCTTGAACGCCCACAGCTACGCAAGCAGAAGTATTTTTTAAAAACTTTTGAACGGAAGGAAATGCTTGTACAAGTTTTTTTTATTTAAAAAAAGATCGGTGGTCCGGCTTTGATTTATCATAAGAAAAGTTTAACATACAACTTTTACATGCGCGAGGTTCAGAACATACAAAGGGCTATTACTCGCTAGGGAGTTGAGCGACTGAAAGGAGCTTAAGCACTTACCCTCCTGCTAAGGACCAAAGGTGACACGTCTCTTTAATCTCTAGGAACATGGCGTGCTCCAATTTCCTGCTATCTCTGAAAATAACGGCATTTCTTTGCTTCCAAAGGCACCAAATGGTCATAATTGCAAGGCTGTGACCCATCTTGCTTCCTCCAGACCTCCACCGATCATTTGGGCAAACCAGGCTTCCAACTCAACTTCCTCTCTCCATTGCAACGGATGTAGCCTTTGGCAACCACTCCAAACAGTTACCCAACCACAGATCTTGTGAGAGTAGGGGCACACAAAGAAAACGTGCTGCGCTGTTTCGATGTTTCTCTCACAAAAAGCACAGAAGTAATTATTTTTGGATCCCCTAAGCTACAAGCGCGCCGATGTCCGCAGTCTGTCTTGAAGTAATAGCCATAGGAAGAATTTGCATCTCCGGGGCGCCCTTCTTCCAGATGAGTTTTGGAAAGTTTTATCGAATTTGTCCTTCAAATTGGATGTTGTAAGCTGACTTGGTCATGTACTCGCCTGAGCTTTCCAACGTTCAAACAATGACGTCCTCCTTTGTATCGCCCAAATCAAGCTGAACAGACTGTATTGCTCCCCATAATTCGAAGTACTCGCCCAGTAGGTCCGGGGTGAGGTCATAAGCAATGTCGCTAATCCATCTCCCGCCTAGTACAACACAGTGCAGGGCGCGCGCCATCGCGCGCATTGGTAGGGAGATGTGCTGCATATATAAGTCTAGGACGAAATGGGAGGAGCGTGAATTCTGTAGACATTATAGCGCTGAAAGAGACAACATAAGTCAAATCAACATGGCATGGTATATCCAATTGTTATCATAAAAAAGATTTCTATAGTCAAGATTACTATTACTTCAATATAAAACAACACATGAACTTCAAAGATGCGTTAAAACAGAAATCAATAATTGAATTCCTCGGGTCTTGTTGTTGCTATAATAAACTGGTACATCTATCTATATATCTAAACATATACATCTTAGTTTAGACATTAAAAAACTTAACCATAAGGGGAGACTTTCTCTTGGCTTTGTCACTGTACCTGCGAGCATCCGGGAGTGTAGACCAAAACATCAGACTGTATAGTATATGAGGCACAAATCAACTGAACTATTGCATCCGGAATATGGAAAAAGAAAGAGGGCAGAAGATAAGGTCAGCAAATCAGCAACACATCACTAACCAAATCTTTTTGGGGCTCTTGCGTTCTTGCCCCTACTTTGAAGTGAAATTGTGATTTTGCCCTCGTTTTTCTAACTTTGTGATTTTGCCCTTCACTATGAGCAAGTCAATGCGATTTTGCCCCTCGTCAACGGTCAAAGCAGGGGCAAATTCGCAAAGACCAGGGGCAAAATCGTGTTGACTTGCTCGTAGTGAAGGGCAAAATCACAAAGTTAGAAAAATGAGGACAAAATCACAATTGCACTTCAAAGTAAGGGGCAAGAACACAAAAATCCCAATCTTTTTTGGCCACTACATTGGACTCTGCAATGTGAATTACCCAAGAAACGGTATACATTTCTATTTGTAGGAAGCAGAATAGAGGAACGAAGGAATCTTTATTAGGAGCACCAAATTAGAATCAGCCTCATTTAAAAGCTTAATCATTTAAGTCTATGAATCAGCCTTAGGTAGTAGGCTCGGGCACCAGCTGGGTGAATCAACTCATAGTATCAAAATGTGTACATTCACATCGATCTCTCGGCTACATACAAGGTTTTTTTCCCACTGCACTGGTACTACAACAGTAACTAAAAGAAGTGAAGAACGTGTGGTACCAGCACATATTCCAAAGATAGCGATTAACACTTAGCTACAAACTGAGTGATCAGTGTATTAAAACACAGGAGATGAACACGTCATTTTATTTTGCAACAAAACCATGAAACAGAAGTGACATGAATATGGATATCCCATGAATATTGACAATTCAATTAAGTAAATGTCCTTCAAGAAACTGAGAGAATGAGTAGAAATTTAGATAACTGCACTGATCATAAGGCTCAGCAGCGAGAAACCCTACCATAGATCTGTACTGACTAAAACATCTAATTTTTGGTCACCTCTAATGATCAGCACCCAGATTAGGCCGGGAAAGAAGCCTTTTTTATCTGAAAACCAAGTAAGAAACACTGAAACTAACAAGACAATGCATTACCTTAAATCGATAAGCTAATATTTTTTTTCTCAATGCAAGCTAAGAAATAGAAGGGCGGGCCTGGTGCAAGCGGTAGAGTCTTACCGCCTGTAACCGGAAGGTCCCGGGTTCAAGTCGTGGTCTCCTCGCATTGCACAGGCGAGGGTAAGGCTTGCCACTGACACCCTTCTCCAGACCCCACACAGAGAGGGAGCTCTCTGCACTGGGTATGCCGCAAGCTAAGAAATAGCGTTTCTGTTGAAACATTGGTGAGAGTCATAGTAATCTTAGGTTGTGTATGTGCTAATCAGATACAAAGAAGGAACAAAAATGGTGCTCTGATCTTACCGCCTCTACTGAATCTGGAGTTAATCATTGGGAGTTGGAAAATTGAAAATGAACAAACATTTTAAATTCCAATGAACTAAGGGTAAGTAGAGGGTATTATATAAGTCAATGCTACACGCATTGATCAATCAGCTAATCAAATTCATAACTTAGTGAACTTAAACATTAGTTTTTACCATCCTAACTAATGCATCTTGCATCTCAGGTTTCACTCTATTAATAAATGAGAATAAAGGCAACCATAGAAGCAATTTAGAATTGTTCACTCTATTTTAAGTACACACCTTCATAGTAGCTTCTCAAATGAAGAGCTCATCAAATAGAAAGTCTTAGGCCTAAACACAATAGGGTCACCTTGCCCAAATAGCACTGTAGCTCAATGACCATCAGCATCATAAAATGGACCTAATTGTTTCTTACATTTGCTAGAGGATATGTATGTACAATTTTAAGATGGCTAGTAATAAACACCAATGGGGACATTTTCTGTAACGCTTTCGTCTCCGAGACTTCACATAACTAAATCAAATCAATTTAATTCTCATAGACACGTAAAAACAATAGGAAATTGTACTGGATTTTACTAAGCACTAACTGTTCATGGGCATATTCAAATTGCTAAGCCTCATTAACCCCTACTGTTTTACTTCAACTAAACTACTGTCGTAACCCCCATTGCTACTAAAAGAAGCAAGCTTCACTGCAGCATCATTATATAAGAGGACTATTCTGAGGAAGCATCATACCTTTTATGGAGCAGGACTGCACGAACACATTAGTGTTTACACACCGGACTGTAAGAAATAAAGTAAAACCAGACGATATTAGATTCAGTAGGGCAAACACCGAACATGCAAAAATTAAGAACTAAATACAATTCATCTTGCATCAGGAGATAAGATAATCTACAACGAAATAATAAAGGATAAAAGAAATCATCCATTTGGTCTCCAACCTGATGGTATAGAGAAGTCTGTACTGCACAAGCAAGCAGAGAAGTCACAGAAAATAGACCAAAATGCAAACTCTAAAGTTAGCCCAATCCCTCTCCTTTGTTCAGTAGCCCAAGAACTAAACCCTACAATGGCATAAGAAATAATCAAGGCCAGTGCATACACCATGAGTAACAATGTAGGTTTATTTAGCAAAGGTTAACTGAGGAACATATCTATTTGTTTCTCTGGGTTATATTACAAAAGCACAACACCAATCGCGGCACAATAGACCATACCATTTGTGTCTAAGCAATCAAAGACGTATCTCAGTATTTGTTCCTGCAAAGCACACCAAAATGAAGGAAAAATTAAATCCATACACTCCATGTTATCATGTTTCCAAGAAGAATTACACAACTAAAGTGGCTGGGTTAAACAAGAACTCACCATCTATTGTCCTAACTAGCTGTCGGGTTCATAAATCTGGGGTCCCTCGCAGACCGGCTTCCCAAACAAAGGCTCGACCCAAGCTGACAACGCGCAACTCATGGGCCGGCCCAAGTATCGGAACGACGGGCCAGAAGGACGATCCAATCACCGATCGGAAGGCCTGGCCAAGGAGGAAAGGCGCCCGCTCTCCGACTCCGGCTCACCTCTCCGACCGGAGCGCTCACTTCGGTCTCCTTCCTGCCTCTGGACGCCTCTCCGACCGGAAGGTCTGGCAAAGCACTACCTCCGACTTTGACCCCATATCTCCGACCGAGGTACGCAAAGACCCTGCTTACTGCCCTTCTCCGACTGACGCAACCAGAGCCGACTGGGACCAACCGACCGGGGACGCCTGCTCAGAAAAGACCAGGGAACAGACGGAGAAAGAAAGGAAAGGCGCACAAGTCAAACCACGATACCAGGGACCATCCTCTGTAGGCCTGTAGGAACAGTACTCTACAACCACCTTGACACAAACAGTGTTGCAGGCACCGATATTTTCCTCTACAGTATTGTAGGCGCCACTAAACCCCATGTGGTAAAACCCCCCCCACATGCCTCTGGGCATCGACAGCGTTGTGGGCGCTGGCATTTGCTGTGCCAGGTGAACGTGGTGAAACTCCTCACATGCCTCTAGGCATCAATAGCACATACATGTACCGACATCTGCCATATCCGAACAAAATGACGCAGCCTCTCACGTGCAACCGACATCCTACAGTGTTGTGGGCGCCTACCATCGCCCTGTACCCGCCGGCGTGGGCAACAAGGCTTAGAAGCAAACATACTCCTTCCCTCTCACTTGTAAGGCCATCCCCTTCACCTATAAAAGGGGATGCGCTCTCTCCTAAGAAACTCAGTTGATTCCAGTTCATTCAAGCCCACTCAGGTTCATTAGATCAATCAAGTTCACTAGCTCACAACCACAGAACCGCCAGGTTCGAACCTCAAGCACACGCTTAAAAACTTAGCTCGTAGCGGTGCTCCGGTCGCTCTTGGCTCTTCCGACCGGAGTTCGACCGGACCTCTTGTACACCCCATCTTTTCTCCTTCTCGTTTGTAACCCCGCTACAAACTTCAAGCACCTGGGCTCAGGAATAAAGTCACCGACCGACTCAAACTAGACGTAGGGCACGTTGCCTGAACCGGTATAAACCATATGTCATTGAGTGCTAGGCCACCTCCGATCACAACGTACGGCAAAACTATAAATATTTACGTGTTGGTCACTTTCTGCACCGACACTGGCTGTCCTTGCTGACACCATTTCTCCATCTGCTTTCCTGTGCAACAAGAACTCACAAGACCAAAAAGGAAAGCGGGTCACATGCAAATACCTGGAATATGTATGGTCAGTTTTCGATAGACAACAATAAGCACAGATGAATTTTAAAAACATGTCAGTAATATCAAGACAAATATCTTTCATAAAAAAGGTTTAGATGGCAACAATCTAGATAGAGTGAGGTCCATTTTGTCCTTTGTCGGTAGACGAGGGTTTGTAGCATAGGAAGCTAACACCTTACCATCCTCCAAAAGCACTGCCTGGTTTCTCCTTCTTTGGGGTCCACTGTAAGTCATGAATGAACTATGGACATCGTATCAGATATTCAAGGGCAATCTAAAAGTGGACATCGTACTCTATGTTATTCAAAGTAGAGTTAACCTTGAAAGTGCATCTAGCCCTTTAGTGGGTTTTGGATGATTGAATGACAACGTGATTAAAGGTCTAACCCATTTGCTAAGTGTGGACAGGTTATAGGTTATCTCATGAGTACTTAATGAAAGCCAAAATGATATGTTGTTGTATAAACAATCTAGTTCAAGCACAAGACAACAATACAAATGTTATTCATGCAAAGGCTCATTTATTGTGAGATTTCCATTTGCTATGTGAAAGCAAGCTCGTGAGAATTAATTAATGAGACATGAGAAATTGCATATGGAATGGTCTCATACTTGAAGCTTGCTAAATTGAAATAAAAAAGATAACAATACAAATGAATGGATGATTCAACACAAGAAGTGACTTGATGGCTTGAGATGGTGAAGATAGTAAGGAAAGGCTTCGAGGTACTAAGCAAGGGTGAAGGGCAAGCGACGGCTTGGCGGCCGAAGAACCTAGCTAGGGTGAAGAAGAAAGTACTTGCATTTAGTTGAGGTACTAATCAAGCTATGATGGCCATGTTCATGTGGAGGATCAAATCACTATTGGATTGTTTGATGGAAGTGACTTGATACATTTGGGATTATTCAAATTTGATGAATGGAATCAAGTCACGTGCTCAAGATGGCTATGCTCAAGTGAAAAGATCAATATCAACATGTTAGCACCCTTACTTGATGAAGATTGAAAGAGACGGCATCAATTTAAAAGAGATCAACTCAAGTGGTATAAATATTTTTTTCCTTTGATCTTGAGTTTAATAGGTATGTCGTACTATTAAGAGGGATGCATCATGTTGATAGATAATGTTTCATAAGTGCTCAAGCCAACCCATGTGAGATTTGAGTGTTTGAGAGACAAAAAGGCTAACTGACTTGTTGCTGGTCTGGCCTTACCAGACGTGTCCGGTATTTGCCCAGTATCTGTAAAAATGCTGTTCTCGGGTTGGTTCGTCGGGAGTTCCGACGTAGGTTGGGAGTTCCGACGGTCGGGAGTTCCGGCAAGGGTCGGGAGTTCCGACGTCTCACACTTTAACTGTCTTGGAGGGTTCGCTGTCCTGGTCATACCGGACATGTCCGGTATTGACGACCAGAGGCCAACGGCTAGTTTTCCAAAGCCTTGAGGGTTAGGAGTTCTGACGTGAGTCGGGAGTTCCGACGGTTGAAAGTTCCGGCATGTGTCGGGAGTTCCGACACCTTATATTCTTTAACTCAGTTACATGGTTTTCAAATTTGCTGAGGGTCGGGAGTTCCGACGTGAGTCGGGAGTTCCGGATGTTGGGAGTTCCGGCATTCATCGGGAGTTCCGACGCCTCACAACTTCACTGTAACTTAGTTACCGTTGGGGCAGTGTAAGTCATACCGGACGTGTCCGGTATTGCAATGGCTAGTTTTTCAAGGGGGCTATAAATACCCCCAAGCCTCCACCTTTGGAGGCTGCTGATTCTGCTGAGATAGACACACGTTTTTGAGCCTTGCCAACTCTCCCAACCCTCTCTTAGTGAGTGTGTGATCCAAATTGCAAAATCAATTTGTGGGTTAAGAGAGAATTTGAAAAAAAAAGTAAGCCACCACTTGAGCACTTGTGCATATTGTCAATCTCGTGATTCGCATTTGTTACTCTTGGACTCTTCGGTCCTAAACGGTTAGGCGTCGTCGGAGAGCAACCGAGAGATTGTGGTTGCTTCGGAAAGTTTGTAACGGTCGATTCCGCCGCCTCGGAATCAAATTAGTGGAAGGAGGAAAAGGAGTTGGAAAAGACTCCGGTTAGAGTGACCTTCGTGGTACCCTCTAGGGCTGACCTTCGCTGGGTCGCCCGTAGCCCCCTCAACGGAGAGTAGGACTCGAACGAGTCCGAACTTCAGTAAAACAAATATCGTGTCTCAATTCGTATTTCATTTGATATTTGTGTTGCTCTAGCTATTCTGCAGGTTCTCTGTGTATATTGTCATCTCCATTAGGTGCCTGTAGTTTGGTTTGAAGATAGAAATCGAAAGGAGCAAGTTCGGGGCCGATCTGTAGAAATCGTGTATCTGGGACACGTCAAGGATTTTCCCTACTCTTTGAAAATATTTATTCTCTGTTCTAACTTGGTGTTGCAGGGCTGTAGCTTCTAGATATATTCTTTATACCTTGTTTACTCTGTGGCTAACTTGTGAGGGGTGGTAGTACTCTTAATTTGGAGTTTCCATTTTGGAAACTCCCCTTTCTAATTGTTTCCGCATTTAAAGGTGTTAATTTTCAGAAACGCCTATTCACCCCCCTCTAGGTGACATCCTAGGTCCTTTCAATTGGTATCAGAGCGAGGTTCTCACCTAAAGCTTCACCGCCGTGAGAAAAGGATGTCGACGCCTATCGAGTTGGAGCCGGTGCTTCTCCAAAATGATGGTTCAAACTTTCTACCTTGGTCAATTCATGTACTCAATGCTTTTAGGGATATTAGTCCTCTTGTTGAGCATATTGTAGATGCAAGCATACATCTTCCTATAGTTGATTGGAGCAACTACAAAAATTTGTCAAAAGAGGAAGAGATATGTGTGCAACTCAATGCTCAAGCTATTAATGTCATTTTGAGTACATTGAGTGCAGAGGTTCAAGATGAGGCAATCTTCAATGGACAACCACCTCCGGAGAGTGCTCATCTCATTTGGACTAGACTTTTTGATTTTTATGGGAAATCCAAATGTGATGAAGCACTTGATATCGAGTCAATGAAAAGTATGTCCATTGTGTCATCATACAGCGTAGAAGCCTCACAAGACCTCAAGAGCGCTGAGTCGGAGCAAGAAGTGCAAGCAGTGCATGACCTGCTGTCTGCCTGCATGTACCGGACGTGTCCGGTATGGCCGAGGCAGCAGAGCAGCAAGCAGCTGTTTGCAGCGATGCTCAAGCCCGGTGGCGACCAAGTGATGAGTCAACCTTAGTATCTCATGATACTCATCACTTGTGTCTCATGGCCAAGAAAAGTAAGAAGAAGAGTAACAAGAAAGATCAAGAGAAGGAGAAAGCACAAGTAGATGATCAAGATGAGAGTGATGTTGAAGTTGAAAATAACTACAACCTTGATCATCTCAACCGCAAAGACAAGTTCATCATCATGAAGATAGTTGAAAATTAGTGGAAGGAGGAAAAGGAGTTGGAAAAGACTCCGGCTAGAGTGACATTCGTGGTACCCTCTAGGGCTGACCTTCGCTGGGTCGCCCGCAGCCCCCTCAACGGAGAGTAGGACTCGAACGAGTCCGAACTTCGGTAAAACAAATATCGTGTCTCAATTCGCATTTCATTTGATATTTGTGTTGCTCTAGCTATTCTGCAGGTTCTCTGTGTATATTGTCATCTCCATTAGGTGCCTGCAGTTTGGTTTGAAGATAGAAATCGAAAGGAGCAAGTTCGGAGCCGATCTGCAGAAATCGTGTATACCGGACACGTCCGGTATTTCCTGCCTGCACTAAAAATATTTATTCTCTGTTCTAACTTGGTGTTGCAGGGTTGTAGCTTCTAGATATATTCTTTATACCTTGTTTACTCTGTAGCTAACTTGTGAGGGGTGGTAGTACTCTTAATTTGGAGTTTCTATTTTGGAAACTCCCTTTTCTAATTGTTTCCGCATTTAAAGGTGTTAATTTTTAGAAACGCCTATTCACCCCCCTCTAGGCGACATCCTAGGTCCTTTCAAACCTAGAACCACATAATTTTAGGCTAGCTGTATTTCATATTTTTGTTGCAAAGAAAGGCATCAAGGTTGAGTAAACCTAGATTTGCAATTAGCAGTGAAGAATTAAAATCAAGAGCGCGCTCTAAGGCTGACGAATGCATTCTATGTTCTGCTGCTAAATACTGGAAAATTTACTGAGTATTCGAAACAATATATGCCACATACTCTCTCAGTCAGTTTTCTAAAATTACAGGGAAAATATTGTACCTTCCACAACAGGTGGAGAAATTTTTGGAATGCATAAGTCAGTTTTTTCAGCAAGTCATCGTAATTAAGCCGTAACTAGAATCATCTGGATGGACCTAACTGGTGTATAAATGACATTGGTATTTGTATTTTTGGACAAACAAATTAAAAAAGATGTAGATTCAGTAAAAATGATAAACCAAATTTTTAATATGGCCTGAAACTAAAATCCTAAAGTAAAAACACAAAGTATGGTTAACCTGAACTAAGTGTTAACTTTATAAGTTATAAAATTATGTATAGGAAAATCACATATACTGATCAGAGATTTATGATAGAATCATATATCTGAATATACTACTCTACCCAACCATAAATATACCAAGGGAAGGCCTAGAAAATACGTGTTAATCTATGGCAGCAACCTCTCATGAAACTCCACATTTTTGTGGTACCGATAGTACAATGACCAAATGTCATGCAATCCTGCAGTAGCTATATGGACCCATATCAAGTTGCAACAATGAATATCATTTGAGTAAAAGGAGAGAAGCGCTGAAAAATAAATACTGGAAAAGCAAGTATAGGTGCCTTGTATTACCTGGTACATTCTAAAAGCAACGGTTCACAGAAACAGCTCCATCCACTACTCCCTGACATTTTGAAAACGAAGGTTAATCCCCAGATCCATCAGATAAGGCATAGTGGATGGAGAAAACCCTTAGTTTTTTTTTTCTGGAAAAAGGAGGAAACATGAACTGCACAGAGAGCCTAAAATCTATACAAAAAGTTTGGAAGGGAAGAACCAACAGGGGCAAAAAAAAACATACCCTGGCCTGATCAACCACTTCTGCTGGCCACTGATTGATGACCACTTAGCGCTCTGTTGTTCCAGCCCGAAGGATTCCATGTGGATACCTGCATAGAGCATCGGAACTGAGATGGATTGGCAAGTGAATAAAAAAACTATGGAGAAGGTAGACAAAAATGCCAACAACCTCAAATATGAAGCAAAGAGACTCGTGGCTGTAGTTGAACGAAAATTTCGCTGGATTGAAACTATACGAAGCAACAACCATAAACTGAACTGGAATTAAATACGAAGAGAACGACTGATAGGCTGCCTAATTGCCTAGCAAACCATTTTGTGAGCTAAATTATATAACTCCTACAAATTACAATTATCAGGAATGGAATCAAATTAAATAACGCCTACTAAACCAAGGTCGATTAACTAAGAACAATGGCTAATAATCTTGTATAGACCTAAAAAAACAGTAAGCATCGAAAATTTGACCTCAAACATTCGCCTTTTTCCTTTGTTTGTCTAGTCTCTCTAATTAACAGTTACTAAACCAGTCCCAAGGAATTCAGTGGATAGTTAAATCATATGGTTGTGACCTTGAAATAGAAAGGGCCTATACGGGAGTAAATCTTAAGTGGAATGTAGATCCACCGAAACGATAGACAGCAGTGTGAATCCTTTAGAATTGTTCGCTGTGATGTTGATTACCTGTTCGCTGACCGTTGCCCTCTATGTAGAAGCCTGCAGTCTGATATTGTCGGGTTCATAAACCCAGGGTCCCTCGTGGACCGGCTTCCCAATAGAGGCTCGGCCCAAGCAGACAACGCGCAACTAATGGGCCGGCACAGGTATCTAAACGACAGGCCAGAAGGACAATCCAATCACCCACCTGAAGGTCTGGCCGAGGAGGAACGACACCCGTCTTCCGACTCCGACCCACCTCTCCGACCGGAGCGCTCGCTCCGGTATCCAGCCCGCCTCCGGACAGCCTCTCCGACCGGAAGGCCTGGCCAAAGCACTACTTCTGACTCCAACCCGCGTCTCCGATCGGGGGTGCGCCAAACCCCTGCTCACTGCTCTTCTTTGAATGGCGCAATCAGAGCCGATTGGAACCAACCGACCGGGGACGCCCGCTCGGTAAGGACCAGGGAATGAACAGAGAAAGCAAGGCAGGGCGCACAAGTCAAACCGCAATTCCAAGGTCCGTACCCTGTGCACCTGTAGGAACAGTACTCTGCAACCTCCCTGGCACGACAGAGCCCAAACAATATTGTAGGCGCCGACATTTTCCTCTACAGTATTGTGAGCGTCTTTAACTCCCTTACGGTAAGGCTCCCCCACATGCCTCTAGGCATCGACAGTGTTGTGGGCGCCGGCATTTATCGCACCAGGCTAACATGGTCAAACCCCTTGCATGCCTCCAGGTCTCGATAGTGTGGCAGGCGCCGACGTCTGCCATACCCGAAGAAGACAACACAACCTCCCATATGCATCTGACATCCAAACCATGTTGTGGGCGCCTACCATCATCCTATACCCGTCGGCGTAGGCAACAAGGATTAGAAGCATACGTACTCTCTCCCTCTCACTTGTAAGGCCACCCCCTTCATTTATAAAAGGGGATGCACTCTCTCCCAACATTCAGATTCAAGATCATCCAGGTTGATTTAGAGTCATTAGATCGATCGAGTTCACTAGCACACAACCGACCCGAGGAGCACCACCCCCGGAAGGGAAGGGTTCACCGCCACCACCCTGTTCTCCGCGTCGCTCGCCATGGCGCGCTGCAGGGTGGGCCTCCAAACCTCCTGCACAGGAGTTGGGGCAATACTCAACCCCGTCATCGCCTGGCCGATGACAAAGAGTACGGGTCAGTCATACTCCAAAAAAAGACTCAACAACAAGATCAAAAAGAAACAAAGACCCAGCATCGACGAGCCTGTAGGGCATGCACCGCTCCCAGGCTGCGACCCGCGCCCCCTCACTTCAGCCGGGGGCGAAGTTGTCCCGACCGGCTCCTGCTCGGCCTACGGGTCACCGTGACCTTCGGCTCGGGATGCGCCTATCGGAGCAGCAGGCGGGGCATCCTCCCACTGTGAGTCATACACTGGCACCGGTCCCGGCGACGCATGGGTGCAAGCCCGCTCCTCTGACCACCTGCCTTGCTCGGTCGCGCCCGTGGCAGGCAGGGACGAGACCGGCGACGCCACCGAGGGGCACGATGACCGCGCCCGCTTCGCCTCCCGTTCACCGGCGGCGTCTGTGCTCGCCGCACGCTTCCTCGGCACAGGAACCTCAGTGCGCCTCTCCGCCTCCTGCTCATCACCAGCGGACATCGCCGTAGGGTCGTGATGCTCTGCCGAGGTCAAAACGACCTCCGGACTTTCCTCCTCCTCAGAGAAAACCATGTCATCCACATCTATGGGATCCTCCGACTCAAGCTCGGACTTGACGTCGCTCTTATTTTCCCCGGCCTTCACGCGCCGAGTAATCTCCTTCTCCTTCTTGTACTTTCGCTGAGCCACCTCGACTTTCCTCCTCTTCCTGGCATCTACCGCCTCCTTCTGGGCGGCCTGCCGAGCCGTGCCCTCGGGCCCCTTCAGAAGGTGCAGCCGGGACCTATAAGCATCAAGCCCCTACGCAACAGGCGACTCAAGATAAAAAAAAGCAGGAAAGCAAAGGGGGGAAAGAACATAAAGTAAAGAAAGAGGAGCATACCAGTTTGGACACCACCAAGGCGTTGAGAGGTATGGACTTTCCATCGACCTTCTCTTTGGGCTTCAGCTGCAGCACCCGGTCGAGGCGACTCCAGACCTCGTCATCCGGTAGCTCCTCCTGCGACGAACGATCGGGGTCCGACGGGCCGTCGTACCTCCACATCAGCCGCGACCACTCCACCAATGGAGCAATCCGACGGCGGTAGAGGGTGTGGAACACCCACACCCAATCAAGGCCACGCCGCACGAGTTTTCGGAGCTCCTCTTCGATGATCTCCACCTTCTTCTTCTCCTGACGGGAACAACCCCACGACCAACTATCCTACTTCTCTGGCCTCCCAACGGTGAACGCCGGGAATGGCGCCTCCACCGGATTCCTGATATAAAACCACTCCCCGTGCCACCCCCAGTTGAAGTCGCAGGGGATGTACGCGGGATACGATCCTCCTGCGCTCGGTTTTCTCTACAAGGCAAAACCCCCCACCAGCGCGACCTCGGGCGGATTCCCCACTAGCAAAGCTGGCCCAGAGAATAGCCGTCGGAAGAAGTCCACGTGTGGCTCCATCCCGAGGAAGGCCTCACAGACGGTGACGAAGCCGGCAATGTGCAACACCCCCTCGGATTGAGGTGGTGCAGCTCCAGACCCCACTCATTGAGGAGTCCACGCAGGAACCAGTGCGTAGGGTATCCTAACCCGCGGTCATGGAAGACGAGAAAGGAAACCACCTCGCCGGGCCGAGGTTGTGGAAACTCTACCCTCCCGGGAGCCCTCCAGTGCGCCACCTCCTTCGGCGACAGAAACCCCTTCACGGCGAAGGCCTTTAGCACCGACTCCCTCACAGTAGATGATCTCCAATCTGACATTTTGCTCTGGGTTCGCGAAAGGATTTGTGAGTTTTTTCTTCTCCCTCGCTTTCTCTCTCTTTTCTTTCCTAGAAACCGCCGCGGCTCTCAAGAACCCTCTCAGCAAGAATGAAAAGGAAAGGAGGCGGCAGATGAGGAATAGGCGAAGGAACAGGGCGAAAACCTTCTCCCTTCTCCTACTTAAGGAAAAGGGTGCGACAGTTGGGGAAGGCGCACCGATCAGGAAAGACGAAATGGCAGAGCGAAAAACCCTCTCTCTTTCCTATTTAATGCAGATGGGACGCACTCTGACCGATGAGACGCGCCCTGCCCGATGAAACGACGCCTGATCAGACTGGACATGGCCTGGGCATGGCCCACCACTACCGCACGCCAACCACTACCGCACGCCGGGCACAAGAACCAAAGCGCCACCACACGTAGGCGGCCCTCCGCTTCCCTAGGCGGGACTTGGAAAAACCCAAAAACGGGATCGCCGCCAGGAGAGACCATCGGGATTCCTAAAGTCGATCGAACGGCTCAGAAAAACACACCGAGGGACAGGTAAGGAGCAAAGGGACGCCCCATGTAGGCCATGCCGACTCCGTCATGAACGACGAGCACGGGTCTTGGCCGGACATTTCCGACCGAAGCTCTTCAAACCCCGTCACTCGAGTCATCATGGTAACACTACCGACCCCTGCTATTTCTTTATTTAAATCATTTCATACATCCATACATGCATTCATTCCATATGCTCATGCCCCCCAGACGATTCAGGCCTTGAACCGCCAGGGGGCTCGGGAACTAAGCATCGCACATGCAACGAAATGCATCACAACGCTCCGTGTTGCGTCACGAAGCGATAGTTGCCTCATTTGACATGAGCAACGACCGACCAGGGTTCGAAGGCTGGCCCACGAAGGGCTTGAGGCCGCCCCACGTCAAACAGAGCCAGGGGAGAAAAACGCAGATGAGCCCTGTGTGGCCCTCGTCCAGTCTGGCAAACAGGGTAATCTCAACCTTCTCGTTCGATCCTAAGCCTCTGCCAAGCCCACATAATCTCCATCAAGGGGAGGCCATTAGGCCACTCGGGTCGGTCTCCGAAATGACCTAGGCATCTACCGGGTTGCAGATAAAGGAGCAGTGGAATGTCACAAGAGGGCTATGCCGACCCCGTCATGAACGACAGACCCGGATTCCACTGGATCATACCCGTTAGCGAGCTCACCGAGCGCGTCACTCAAGCCCGAGCCATTGAGGCAAGCAACAAAACTCAGCCCCTCTGGTTGTGAGAAACCGAGGATGGGGTAACGCACACAACTCAAAATCGACCCCTACCAAGGCTCAACGGGGCTCGGGGGCTCAAGACACCAAAACGCCTGGGTCTGCGACCCCAAACTCGCCCCATCCTGCTACGGCTGCACTTTAAAACTACCTAGGTCTGTGACCCCGAACTCGCCCCATCAGGATCCACGACTCCGACTCGCCCGATCCCACGTCGCACACCGACGCTAGGATCCACGAGCACCGTCTCATTCGATCTCAAAACCAACTAACTAACTGCCTCGGCCGCACGGACTACACCGAGGCCAGGGTCTGCGACCCCGAACTCGCCTCATCAAGATCCACGACTCCGACTCGCCCGATCCCACGGCGTGCACAGACGCCAGGATCCGTAAGCTCCGTCTCGTCCGATCCCTAAACTAACTAACTACCTCAGGCTACACGGGCTATACCGAGGTCAGGATCCACGACTCCAACTCGCCTGATCCCACGGCGCGCACCGGTGCTAGGATCCGCGAGCTCTGTCTCGTCCGATCCCTAAAACTAACTGCCTCGCCTGATCCACGGCAGGCACCGACGCCAGGATCCTCGGCTGTGCAATGACGCCTTGGTTGACGACTCCGTCTCGACCAAAAAACATGCACACACGCCCGCTGACAACACCCCCCAGACGATTCTGCCCGAATCGACCGGGGGCTCGGGGGCTACACCCGCAGGTGCGCTTGCGCGCACCCGCTGACGAAACAAAAAAAACTCCCCCTCTGGCAACACGCATAAACCCCCAAACGATTCTACCCGAATCGTCCGGGGGCTTGGGGGCTACACCCGCGGGTGCTCTCACGCGCACCCGCCGTCAAAAACAAAAATCCCCCAGACGATTCTACCCGGATCGCCTGGGGGCTTGGGGGCTCCTGTCGGGTTCATAAACCCGGGGTCCCTCATGGACCAGCTTCCCAACAGAGGCTCGGCCCAAGAAGACAGGGTAGAAGGGCAATCCAATCACCGACTAGAAGGTCTGGCCAAGGAGGAACGACACTCGTCTTCCGACTCCGGCCCACCTCTCCGACAGGAGCGCTCGCTCTGGTATCCAGCCCGCCTCCGGACAGTCTCTCCGACCCAAAGGCCTGGCCAAAGCACTACTTTCGACTCCGACCCGCGTCTCCGACCGGGGGTGCGCCAAACCCCTGCTCACTTCTCTTCTTCGACTGGCGCAATCAGAGCCGATTGGAACCAACCGACCGGGGACGCCCACTCGGTAAGGACCAAGGAACGAACAAAGAAAGCAAGGTAGGGCGCACAAGTCAAACCGCAATACCAGGGTCCGTACCCTGTGCACCTGCAGGAACAGTACTCTGCAACCTCCCTGGCACGACAGAGCCCAAACAATATTATAGGCGCCGATATTTTCCCCTACAGTATTGTGGGCGCCATTAACTCCCTTACGGTAAGGCTTTCCCCACATGTCTCTGGGCATCGACAGTGTTGTGAGCGCCGGTATTTACCGTACCAGGTGAACATGGTAAAACCCCTTGCATGCCTCCAGGTCTCGATAGTGTGGCGGGCGCCGACGTTTGCCATACCCGAAGAAGACAACACAACATCCCACATGCATCTGACATCCAAACAGTGTTGTGGGCGCCTACCATCATCCTGTACCCGCCGGTGTGGGCAACAAGGATTTGAAGCATACGTACTCTCTCCCTCTCACTTGTAAGGCCAGCTCCTTCATCTATAAAAGGGGATGCGCTCTCTCCCAACATTCAGATTCAAGATTATCCAGGTTGATTTAGAGTCATTTGATCGATCGAGTTCACTAGCACACAACCACCGAGCCGCCAGGTTCGAACCACGAGCACACGCTTGTGCACTTAGCTCATAGCGGGGCTCCCGTCGCTTTCGGTCCCTCTGACCAGAGTCCAACCAGACCTCTTGTACCCTCCATCTTTCTCATTCTCGTTTGTAACCCCACTGCAAACTTCGAGCACCTGGGCTTAGGAATAAAGTCACCGACCGACTCAAACTGGACGTAGGGCACGTTGCCTGAACAAGTATAAACCCTATGTCATTGAGTGCTAGGCCACCTCCGATCACAGCGTATGGCAAAACTATAAATATTTACTTGTTGGTCACTTTCTGCACCGACAGACATATTAGATCACCGGGTACCTGGTTGAGATAAGAGGACGATCATCCCTGTGAGATAGAATTGCCTGACTAAATGAAAGAGAACACGTATGAAGGTTCAGTTTCAACAGCATGGATCTTAATTAAAAACATAACTCACATGTTTCTAAACAGGTAAAAACATATAGGAGGCATAATTGAAAATTAAAGCAAAACTAAAAAAACATACAGAAGGCTACATCACATTCATCAGAGCATAAATGAGTTTGGTATTTAGACATACCCAAAAGACAGTAACCTCTGCTCGTGTACGTACATGATGAGCAATGGCATACGCTTGTATATGTTTTGAAAAGGTTCACAACAGTAACCGAAAGCTTTGAGACTTGGTTAGGTTTTTCTTTTTCAGAACACGAACTGTATGTGTAAGCAAAAATAATACATACATACAGAAAGTGAAATCAAGGGATTAGAGACATAAGGTGGCAAAGGAGTTAAAGGGGATTTTTTTAGGCTACCGCACCAAGCCCAAGGGAGGTCAAGGAGGAAGAAATAGAGCAGAGGATGGCCGCCGTTGTTGTCGCTGGCGAGTGTCTCGATGCGGGAGCAGGGCACCGCCGCGGGACGGGGCCAGCGCTGTGCTGCCCCGACCTATAGCACGGACAACTAGGGTTTCCTGGAGCATAGTAGCAGACACGGATCAGAGGGAGGAGGCAGCGTCGGGTGACGCCCGGGGCGCTTGCTTGGGCGAGGGCGCCGGGTCGTGGTCAGGGACGACCATCGCCGGTGGCCACGGGCGGAGCCGCGCCACAGGCCAGGAGCGCCGTCGTGCCCCGACCGCGTCTGGCGCAGTGAGCCGCGATGCTGGGCCGGACATCACGCCGGGGGGGAGGAAAAGGAGGAGGGTTGCAGCCGCCGCGCCTGCCGTCGTCGCCGTGTCCGTGTCACGCTTCCGCGTCGGGGCTAGGAGCGACGGGGTGAAAGATGAGAGGAGGAGCCGAGATATTCTAAGAAGTTTCGTGAAGGAGAAGTAGAAGCTGGACATATATTTGGTTGCCTGGTTTCGGACGAGAAGCAGGAGAGTCCAACGAGAAACAGGTGAGAAGCTGGATAAGGTAAGGAGAATCACGAGAAGTCGCTTTCAGTAAAATTTGCTTTACAAAATCTAGGTCGTCGGATGGGAAGATCGAACGGCTAACAATTATTAAGGTGACGTGGCGGCTGCTTCCTTTTGAGGAGCTAACGCTAGATACAGGAGTAAAATTTTGTACCGATATGTTTTCCCGTCTGCTGTGGCTAAAAAGCAAGGGACACATGATCGCCGACGCCTGGCCATCGATCCGACTCGAGTTCCAGAAGGATGCCTTTTCCCCATTATGAACTGTCAGGCCGCGTTTAGTTCCAAACCTAAAATCCTAAAAAATGCTACAGTAGGCATCACATCGAATCTTACGATACGTGCATGGAGCATTAAATGTAGACGAAAAAAAACTAATTGCACAGTTTGGTTGGAAATCGCGAGACGAACGTTTTGAGCCTAATTGGTCCATGATTGAACACTAATTGCTGATGTGGCGTGATGCCGTGGCCATGTGGGCATTCCTACGACGGCTGGAGCGTTTGATGTTACCAGCCAGACAGCCGGAATAGTTAATGGACACGTCCCTAGCAAGCTACCTACAGCAGCAGCTGACGCCGGGGTCAGATCATCAGGGCCTTGTTTAGATTACTCCCAAATTCCAAGTTTTTTCACTCTCTCTCCATCACATCAATTTTTAGCCGCTTGCATGGAGCATTAAATGTAGGTAAAAAAAATAACTAATTGCACAGTTTAGTTGGAAATCACGAGATGAATCTTTTGAACTTAGTTGGTCTACGATTGGACAATATTTACCAAATAAGACGAAAGTGCTACTATTCATCGGGTTGAAATTTTCTTCAATCTAAACAAGGCCCAGATCGATCTATCACTTCCTGACGCGGCACAGTGCGAGGTACGCCAGCAGCCGATAGCCGAAGAACATGGCGACGAGCGCGGCGACGCATGTGCCCGGCCCGGCCTCGCCGTCGACGGCCTCGGGCGGGAGCAGGCGCTTGAGGTGCCCGTCGTACTGCACGGCGATGAGTAGGCGGTAGCAGTAGTAGGTGAAGGACGTGTACTTGGCCCACACCATGAACCCCGGCACGTTGTGGACGTAGAACCCACCGGTGAGGAGGAACTCCAGCATGACCACTGTCACCAGCGTGGACATGCGCTTGGCGTCCATCATGACGGTGCCCACGGCGAGTCCCAGGCCCTCGGCGACGAGCACGTAGCCCAGTATCATGGCCAGCTGAGCGCGAACGCGGCGGGGGAAGGGTTGAGCGTGGCCATGAGGTACACCACGACGGTGAACGCCGTGGGCAGGGCGAGCTCCATGGGCAGGTTCCCTTCCATGTGCGACATGAAGTAGGAGGAGAGCGCGTACATCCCTGGCCATGATCTGGAAGATGCACAGCGACGTGAACGTCTCGTGCCGACGCTCCTTGAGGCTGCGCCGGAGCAGGATCATGAACTGGTTGCACCAGCTCGTGCCGGACCCGCTGTAGCTCTCCATCGGTGGACCCGTTCCAGAGGTCGGATACAATGCCTACGACGGCGGCGTTCCTGCGGAGCAGTGGCGCGAGGACGGCACTGGCGCCCCGGGCGGCGGTAGCGCGGGCGGCGCACGTGCACGCCCCAATGTCGTCGTCGGGCCGTGGCGGATGACCGCGTTCCAGAGGTGGAGGTGCTCGCCGAGGTGGAGGTGCTGGGCCACCTCCGGCACCGCAACATCGTCCGGCTGTTGGGGTGGTGCACCGACGGCGAGGCCACGCTGCTCCTCTACGAGTATATGCCGAACGGTAGCCTGGACGACCTCCTGCACGGTGCCGGCGCCGCGGGCAAGGCGGGGCTGGACTGGGATGCGCGGCACCGGATCGCGGTGGGCGTGGCGTAGGGCGTGAGCTACCTTCACCACGACTGCGTGCCGGCCGTGGCGCACCGCGACCTCAAGCCCAGCAACATCCTGCTCGACGCCGACATGGAGGCGCGCGTGGCCGACATGGAGGCGCCAAGGCGCTCCACGGCGCCGCGCCCATGTCCGTCGTCGCCGTGGTAGCTGCCGCTGCTGTTCATGTCGTTCGCGCGAGCGTGCCGTGCCACACGCACCCGCTGCTGGCGGACGTGGACGACCAGCTCCTGGCGCTGCGGTCATGGACGTCCAACCCGGGCCCCAAGTACCCGCTCTCGCTAGCGCACATGCGCGCGCTCCTCTGTGTGCTGGACGAGCTGCTGCACCTCCCACTGGCACAGGCCGCGCTGGCCAGCTCCCACACCGCCGGCGCCGACTACGATGGTACGTGCGGCGTGAATGGTCATCGTCTTCCACGCGCCCACGCCGCGGGACCTATCCGAGCAAGAAGAGCTGGCGCTCCAGTGCGCATTCACCCGGTTCCACGGCGAGCTCAACAGCTAGCTTTTTGCAGTAGCTGAGCACAGGGAAGCTAGCATCCGAGCATCCTCACCTGGCGCTGCTCTTGTTATCCCTAGAAGCGTCGACCTGACCACCTCCTCCTCTCACGGCGATGGCCGCAGCATCCGGTGCCGGCCTCCTGCCACCACCGTTGCCCATTGTCGTAGTACACACCGGCATGCCACGGTAGGCCAACGTGGTGTGCATTGCCGCCGGAGCTGCCGGTGCATGATGAGGTCTCGCCGCCGTCAAAAGCCCGTTGCCCCCACACGGAGGCGTGCTGTTGATGGCGCTGGCGCTGTGCAAGAGCGCGCCGCCAGTAGTGCTGCAGGCACTCGACCAATAGAGCAGCAGCTGCTGCTGCTCGGCCAGCTGCCTTCGCAGTGCGGCGTTCTCGGCGCGCAGCACGGCGTTGTCGCGGCGCAGGCAAGAGACCTTGCGGTAGCATCCGTCCGAGGGGTCGCGCTCCCGCCACCGGGCCTCCCAGGTGAGAGTCTCGGCGGCGCGGCGGCGGGCGCTGTCGCTGGCGTTGGCCTTGATGAGCTTGGTGAGGTTGGCCACCCCGAAGATGAGGTGCAGCGCGCGGAAGTCGTTCATCCTGTGCGCCGGAAAGTAGGCGGTCAGCAGTCCACGTCAGCATGAGAAACCCACGTAGAGGAGTATGGACCTAAGTGATACGACATATAAAGTTTATGGACCAAAAAATCATTTTGGAAGTTGATGGATCTAACCGAAACCTCCTCATAAATTAATGGACCTCTGGTGCATTTAACTCATTTTTCAATATACTGAGGAGAGCGCGAACCTCAGATTGCACCGGATTAATGAAAATCACCGCATCATCGGCGTAAAGCGACAGCCGCGGCTTGGCATTGCGCCCTCTCAATGGCGAAAGCGTGCCATCCAGGGTAGCTATATCCACTTATCCAGAACCCTCTGAAGTGTATCAATTGCAAGAATTTAAGTGTGGTGACAATGGGTCACCTTGCAGAAGTCCTCTTGCGTGACTCGTATATGAGGACAATGCTTGCACAAGTTAAATATGATTGTACAAGCATTTCTTTTAGTATATAGGATTGAACTTTTTAACGGAAGGAAATGGCTTATGATCCGTCTTTTTAGCTTGTTTTTTTTCAGCTGGAATATTGCTTTTCTCTCACAACAAATTAACCGGAACAATATTTCGACTTGTTTTTTCAGCGAAGCGAACGGGGCCACATATGCAGGATCTTGTCATAATCTGAAGTCCTCTAAGTCCTAATAGGACTGCTGCTTGACACCAGACACCAGTATTCATACT
The DNA here is from genome assembly GCA_904845875.1 of Miscanthus lutarioriparius. NCBI lineage: Eukaryota > Viridiplantae > Streptophyta > Magnoliopsida > Poales > Poaceae > Miscanthus > Miscanthus lutarioriparius. The sequence goes on along the minus strand of CAJGYO010000002.1, from coordinate 130,625,642 downwards.
TCTTCGGTTCGCTTGATCGTTTCTGTGGCTTATAAATCGACTGATGCTGTTTTTATTGTGAGAGGAAAACACCGTTTTATAGCTGATAAGCATGGCTGATACGATCCGGCGAACATGGTGGATAGAGAAGTCTGAAAAGGCTTAAATGACAATCAATGCGACAATGCTTCGTCCTAACCTGTTCCAAGTCGTCTGAAACTTTCTACGAACTGACGAGACTTCGATACTTCTCAGCCGGCGGTGGCGGATGGTCCGCGGGCGTGCAACGACCAAATTAATCGCCCAACGGCCATCAATTTCATCACTTGACAGACAAGAGAAGATACACCAACCGACAACCGTACGTGCCGCTCCAACATGTCAAACGTGTCATCGTCCCCCGGACAGATCAGACACCGTGCCGTGGCTCGCGTCGGACGCTGCCGAGGACGTCGGATACAACATGGCGTACGAGTCAAACCCGTTGCTCTGCAGCGAAGCCATGGCGCCGAAATCCAGCTCCGTCGGGGACGGCTCCGGGAGCTCCAGGCTGCCTTCCAGGTAGCTCACGACCTCCGGCATGCTCGGCCTCGCACCGGGCGAGGCCTGCGTGCAGAGCAGCCCCAGCCTGAGCGCCAGGCTCGCCTCGCCGGCGTCGTACTCCCCCTGGAGCCTCGCGTCCACGCAGTCGCTGATCCTGCCTTCGGACCAGCGCCCGAGCACCCAGTCCACGAGCAGGACGCGGCCGCCGTCGCCGCGCGCGCCTTCCTCGATGGGCCGCCGCCCACACGTGACCTCCAGGAGGAACACCCCGAACGCGAACACGTCGGTGAGCGGCGTCGCCTTGGAGGTGCGCGCCAGCTCGGGGGCCAGGTACCCGATGGTGCCGACCACCCGCGTCGTCCGCGGGTTGCCGCCGTGGTCGTGCAGCCTGGCGAGCCCGAAGTCGCCCAGGTGCCCGGCCATCGCGTCGTCGAGGAGAACATTGCTCGCCTTGACGTCACGGTGGACGATCACCTGCTCGCAGTTGTTGTGGAGGTAGAAGAGGCCCAAGGCGACGTCTTTGATGACCCGGAAGCGCTTGCACCAGTCCAGAGTCGGCTTCCTCCCACGATCGTACAGAAACTTGTCGAGGCTTCCGTTAGGCATGTACTCGTACACCAGGAGGAGCTCGCCTCTCCGGCGGCAGTAGCCGAGCAGGCGGACGAGGTTCCGGTGCTGGAGGCGGCCGATGCTTGTGATCTCGGCGATGAACTCTTTGATCCCCTGGCGCGAGTCATGCGACACCCTCTTTACGGCCACCTGGAGTTTGGACACCGGGAGCACTCCCTTGTACACCTTCCCGAACCCGCCGGCGCCGAGCAGACGCCTGTCGTCGAACCCGCCGGTGGCGTGGAAGAGGTCCTTGTACGAGAACCGGCGCGGCCCGAACTCGTCCTCCCATTCCTCACGAAGCTCGGCGTACTTGACCCTTCTCCAACCGAACACAAACACGCTGGTGACCGCGGCGAGGACGAACGCCACGACGCCGATTGGCAGCGCTACCTCGAGGACCGTGTTTGACCGACCACCTCCGCCACCAGCTATCGGCGGCATCGGCAGCTTGGAGTAGTCGAGTGGAGGAGCTGATGATCCGTTCAAGGAAAAGCTCCAGCCAAGGATGCAGTGCCGCGACGACATGGAGCCCAGGGAGGAGGCAAAGCCGACGTACGACGTGTCCGTGATCACCGTCGAGAGGTCGACGGCATGGGAGAGAAGAGGCTTCTTGGGCTTCGGCATCCGCTGGGGTGCTAGCGTCACGTTGAGCTCCGTGCTCGGGCCATCATAGTCCACCCACACCTGCATGGCCTTGCCGCTGATCAGGCTCAAGTTATGGAGCACTCCACCGTCGTCGTAGTAAGCTGCCGAGGCGGCCTTCACAGACCTCAGCCCGTTTATGTCAATCCCGACGTGGTTGCTGTCCATGTCCCCGAACTCCACGTTGAGTACCGTGTCGAGCTCGACGGTGAAGACATGGTTGGTGGCGTTCCCGACATCGCTCGTGTTGAAGAGACCCATGAACTGGCTCGGCAACGTGTCCGTGAAGCTCTTGGTAGGGGCTATGAAGAAGGCGATGCCGTAGGCGCTCAGCTCGGCGTACTCCGAGAGGATGGCGAACACGAAGGTGGTCGAGAAGGAGAGCACGCTTCCACCGGCGCCCGATGGTGAGCGGAAGTGGAGCGGGGCTGGGTACACGCCGTGGCCTTTCATCAGGTACGTGCCGTTGGTGAGCACGAGGACGCCGTCCGGTGTGACCATGGCCGAGTCGTCGACGGTGAGGTTTGCACCGGCGAAGCCATTGAAGATGAAGTCGATGGCGCCGCCGGAGGAGTGCACAAGGTTGAGGCTAACGCAGAGGAGGAGCACAAGCAGTGGCATGGTGGATGTACAGAATAGGGCCTAAACTGAATGATGCTTTTTCGCATTAGTGTGCAATCTGCTATCGGCAATAGAAATGGCAGGTTGACATCACGGAGGACCCGACGTTGGACGAGTACGTTGCCTCGCTCGTCAGCAGTCGTATCACCACGCCTTCTCTTGAGCGCCAGTTGTCACCGCCGGTAGCCCCCCAACCACAGTTGAGGCCCCGGCAGTGACGCCCCCCAGTTGGAGGATGAGGACCCAGCGGCAATAGTCTCCGGTGCGTTGCGGACACCACCCCCGCGCCCTATTCACTAGGCTGTGGACTCACCCCCTCCCAATTCACCGTCGGTGGATACCCACCTGATTGAGGACAACGACGACTCCACCAAACGCCGCCTCGATAGCTTCACCAACGAAGTGGTGTGTAAGAGAGACTCTCCACTGATGTGAGCCTCCAAAGCAGCCTCTTGCTAAGCCAGTGATACCGTGGCGGAGTAGGCGGTTGGCGGTTTAGCCCCTCTCTCGAGTACCTGCTTCCAAGCGAGGTGAACTGCTGATCATGCAGCACATGAGCTTCACTAAAGGTCCAACGCCATCTGCGTTGAATTTGGAGGCCTATGAGAAGCTATTCGGCGACGACCTGATTGCATCCGAGGCCGAAGCGCTTGACGAGCTCTTCCCGGCTGTTCAGGCCAGGCAGCCGCGAAGACGCAAGGCCACCTGCTAGGTCGCCCCGTTGTGTAGGTATTAGTTGCTTCCTTTAATGTAATATCGAATCTAAAGATCTCTTGCTTGGACAGTCCAGCTACGGCTGTGTTAGGTTGACCTCCTGCGGTGCTCGATACAAACGTGTTGTATATTTATCTAAACTCTTCTACTTAATATGTTTTTACTAGGATGAATCGATTCTGTTCACATCTGTACTGTAAAGAACAACCGGTCCATTCAAAGCATTACTCCAACTGGTTGGTTGATTGACTTGTGCAATGACTTGAGTGTTCTCCTTTTTCTTATTTCTAGACTAGAGAAGTAAATCATCGTTTGTTTCCTAGTCTTTTTTATATTTTTTTATCAAACTTAATATGTCTTAGACTAAGAGAGCATGTTTTATACTCAAACTTTAGTACTCCTTATAATAAAAAAATACTAAGCTTCTATTATTCGGGGTTAAAAGAAGATTCAAATGAGTGTTTGCAATTTCGTATCATGCTATTTTAGGCCTAAACTTCTCACATCTCCAAATCTCCTTGACGTTTAGTAGTTTCCGTAGCCTAAGAATATGAACTTCCGCGGAATATTCTCGAGGCTAACAATGCTTATTTTTTTCCAGTCATCTCAATTTAAATTCTACAGCTCAAATTATATCCAACTTTGTGCTATTGAAAAAAAAAACTAACTAGAAGCACGAATCTTTACTAAAACTAGAAATGACGATAAATCTGGTAAAAGTAACAACTATGATTTCATCGTAGAGTACTACATCCATTCCAGTTTTAAATTATTTGGCTTTGCATTGTTTATTTAGGTGCACAGTAAAATTTATGTATCTATAAAAACCAAACTCATCTTGGCTGTATCCATGCAAATGCCACATTTCTCATAATTTTCTAATGTTTCAATTTCAATAGTTCAGAGCACTCTGTGAGGAATATGGGCTATGGCCTACTTGAGTTTTTGGCTGATTGAGACTGAGTGTGTTTGGTTTGAGAATTACTTTCGTCATGTTCGTTTGGACTTGTTTGGTTTATAAGTCATGGCTGAAAGTACGGTTGACTGATTTGGTGTGAGAGAAAAATATTGTTCGTTGGCTGATAAGCCATGACTTATAAGCCGAATACGACCAAGCCAACATGTTGTTTATCCTAGATGAGGTGGTCTATATCATGAATCAATTCCTCAAATTTGATAGAATGGCTCTATTCCACATATTAATATTAATTATTAGCTCGTGAGGAATAAGGTGACGATACACCAACCTATTTCATTCCACAAATCAAACAAAAAAGTGAGAAATGAATAGATGATGAACTAACTCATTCCTCAACCCAAACACATCTTGTAAGATCAGAGCAGCGGCGATTCAGAATGGCATATTCAGAAACAGAACACATCTTCAGCCTGTTCGTTTCAGCTGGATTGGCTTATAAGCCATGGACTGAAGTACTGCTGGCTGGTTTGGTATGATAGAAAAATACTATTAGCTGGCTGATAAGCCAAGCCAGATACATACGGTTACAGCCTGTCGAACAGGCTGCTCTATTTCCTGCTGCCTTACTCTCTTCCTTCTACCTGAAGCTTTTCATGATGTACCTCTGATCCCAATCTAATTCCCCATACTTGCTACCTATCTCGAATTCTTTTTTTTAAGGTCAATGGCAAGTGCTCTGTCTTTTCATTTCAGTAGGGATTGAATAATGTACATTAGTAGTTAATGTCTTATGACCCAATAAGGGATGATAACAGAAAAGGAAAGGATGAAAAAGATAGAAATCAAGCCATGCCGGTTAGCGCGTCCACCATCTGCATCGCCTGCCTGAGCGCAGCCACCTCTTGCCTGATTACAGCCACTAGTTGTATCTCCGTTAGTGCTTTGTTGCCGTATACTCGCCGGCATCTTTCCTTCCAATGTTCCATGTCGTATATGTGATGATTTGATTTCTATGTTCCGGATCAGCTGTTTGTGTTCCGCCCAATAGATCAGACCACCATAGTAACTGATTGCCTTGGTTGAATGTTTAGGTGGCCGGTCTCTGTGCTATGTGTTGCCACTCTTTTGAAGTAAGTGCAGTATGCAACCATGTGTGTATTCATTCTGTGTTCTGCACGACTGACAAAGACAGGGGTTGGAAAGTCAAATAATGTGACCTTCTAGAACAGTCATAAGTAAAGCCGTAACCAGTGTTCCGTTCACACGTCTGATAGTTTTGGCTGAGGCTGAAGAGAGGCCGCCCGATGCCATCCTTCTTCGACAGGCACTTCTAGAGTCCAGACTACGTATTTTTCAAGCATACCTGCTACTATCTCTATCGTCTTCACCTCACGTAGTCACATGCGTTCAGATTCCTACCATCGACTTCTAGACTAATCCATGGACGGGATGGTTAGATGGATTACTGGATAAGCAAATCCATGAATAGAGAATATACCTCCAGATGGAAAATCTGACGGACAAACTTATCCATGTCTTGTAATCTTTGTCATTAGTAAATAAATTAAGAGTTATTAGTATGTTATATTATTACTTAGTAATTATAGTATTAGGATTAGTTTTGATAAGTGCTAATAAGTTAATTAGTGCATGTTTAGTGTGCTAATTAGGATATTAATGGTGCTAATTAACATATTTTATTTTAAATTAATGATTATCATGACAAAATTAGTATTAGTGCATATTTATTAGTGTTTAATTAGTTATTATTATTTTTAAATAATAGATATAATTAATCAAATATTCTCACCACATCCATCTAACCAAACAGAAAAATGACTCGTCCCATCCATCGAACTAAAATGCATCGTGGATATACCAATATCCGTGGATTGCCGTATCCCATCAGGGCCAGCATGCTGAAGCTGAGGTGCGACGGCGTGAGCTCAGGGAAAGGCATGTCGCCGTCGAGATACTGCATCACCTGCCGCATGCTCGGCCTCGCGGCGGGCAGCGGGTGCGAGCACAGCAGCCCCAGCTTGAACGCCAGCATGGCCTCGTCGTCGTCGTAATTCCCCTGGAGCTTCGGGTCGTTCACCTCGGCGAGCGATCCCTTCTGCCAGTGCTCGAGCACCCAGTCCACCAGCATGAGCCGGCTGTCGGTCATGCTCTGCTCCACGGGTCTCCGTCCACACACGACCTCGAGGATGAACGCCCCGAAGGCGAACACGTCGGTGAGAGGGGACGCTTTCCCTGACCGCGCCAGCTCCGGCGCAAGGTACCCCATCGTGCCAACGACATGGGTTGTCTGCGGGTCGGCTCCATGGTCGTACAGCCTTGCGAGACCAGTCTCCTAGCCGTCCGTTCATCTCGCTGTCGAGCAAGACGTTGCTGGCCTTGATGTCTCGGTGGATGACGACCTGCTCCCAGTCCTCGTGGATGTACAGCAGCCCTGACGCGACGCCTTTGATGATCCGGAACCTCTGCGTCCAATCCAGCGTGCCCGTGGCCTTGTCGTCGTCCTTGCCGTATAGGTACTTGTCAAGGCTGCCGTTGGGCATGTAGTCGTACACCAGGAGAAGCTCGCCTTTCCGTCGGAAGTAACCGAGCAGCTGCACGAGGTTGCGGTGCCGGAGACGGCCGATGCTGACGACCTCGGCGACGAACTCTTAGAAAGGATAGGCAATATAGGACGAAGAATATGTGGAAAAGGATAGGCAATATAGGACGAAGACGAAGAATATGTGGAAAATATAGGACGAAGACGAAGAATACGTGGAAAAAGATAGGCAATATAGGACGAAGAATATGTGGAAAACCCTTCCCAGGAAGAAGAGAAAAAACCACAGGCACCAGTCAGCGAATCTTCACTATATCGGATGAGGTTACAAACGTCGGGGATTTATAATTTTTCTTATCAAAACGACAGCTTACGGAAGGTATATATACAGATAAAAAAAACCTAGACAGCGATCCATCCGCTCGTCGGTGGTTGACTTGACTCGACATGCCAGTTGGCACTACCCGCCGAGACGGACCGGTCTGAATCGTTGGCTCGATCGGATTCATGTCGCTTTCCTCTCCTGTAGACTTGTCGTCGCGGATTGGGCCGCAGCGCCAGGAAATGCTCTTCTTTTTATTTATTTGAATTGAATGATCAAGGAAACGCTCTGTGTGCTGCTCCACGGCTGCAGCTACTACCGTGTTCGGAGGAGTCTCCACTCCATGGGCTGATGGGCATGGCTCCATCCGCGGATCAATTTGAGTACTTTTGTGGCGGGAGTGGGCCGCGTGCGCATGGCATCTGTGTTGGGCCTAATACCACCCATTTCTTGCCCAGGCCGGATCTCAGACCACTCTTCTTGTGTGGCCGAGATAAGTATGTTCAGCCTAAATTAGCTATCTCATCTTTAGTCTGGACTTAGGTGGATGACGAAGGCCTTTCACGCACAAATTTTGGCCTACTACGAGATTTATTCCTTTTTGAGTTGTTCATATAGTCTCCATGGTATGTTCCTTTGTTCGTATTTTTTTGCCTGCAGCAATGAATTCGATGTGTTGTGTATAGTAGATTAGAGGGGTAGCTCGGGACATGGAAATTTAGACTATTTCAAGCTGGTGCCCTATGTCCAATATATGTGGATGTTGTATTACTCGTGCGCTGAATGCTATGGTTCATTGTGGAGCAGGGAGATGTTCATAAGGAGCCCTACTCCCCACCTTATATCACAACTTAGGGTTAGATGCAGATGACCCCCAAACAATAATCAGTGATTATGTTTTCCTATTCAGTTACAATCAAATCTGGGTTCACGTGCCTATCCATCTACAGCCTGTTCGGTTGACTGGTTCGTATCGTTGCTGGTTTGTTTATGTGAGAGAAGTACTGCTGGTTGTTTCGCGTGAACAGTGTTTTATGTGAGAGGGCTGGCTGGCCAGCCCAGCCAGCCGCTCCCAGCTGATCAGCCTGAGTCTTGTGGGTAGTAGAAAAAACACTCTTTTTCTACTACTAGATATGAATATTGTGGAATATCGTTCACTTGAATCTAGAATTTTATTGTCCTAGCTAATTCTAGAATATTATTCTCTTGAACCTAGAATATTTTTGTGTGAAGGCGGAACATGTTATCTCAAACTTTATAACATTATCGCTAGTTAATCAAAAGAAAATGTTTTAGTTAATGAGAAAAATATTTTTCAAATGAAAATTTATCAAAATGTACCAAAGTGGGATATATGGTTTTGAAGCATTTAGTACAACAAACATAATGATGCAATTGAAATTTAATTTGGATACTTCACTATGGTTTTTAAGTTTCAAAGTGCTAGCATATGTACTGATGTAATCAATTTTGTTTTATCTTACTTGGATTTCATGTTTCTTCCGTATGCAAGGCCAATATTAAGGAAATCTCGTGTCACGGGTGGTGGGCAGTGGTGGCTGGGGGAGGATGACGTGCACGACCCCCACTAAGCTCGAATTTATAGATGGCCAAACAGATGACGCAACACGATATGTTACATACTTGATGCTGAACGGCCTGCAAGTCACCATCACCATCTCCATCACTATTCTCCCCTATCATCATCAGTTTGTAATCAGTGGAAGTTGGATCGATTCCTCAACGGCGGTTGCCACATCCACACGGTGCAAGCATTGGCCAACAAATTACAAGAACAAGAAAAAGGTAAGGTGGATAGGCAGACAACACAAATACAATGAATAAGAAGTTAGTGTTAAGACAACACAAATACAAAGAAAGGAAGAAGAATAAGAAGTGAGTGTTAGGATTTTGCATGCATGCGCTACCAGAGCACCAGAGATGTCATTGAAGACCAACATCCATGGATTTAGAAGAAGAGAGCACCAGTGATGCCGTTGAAGACCAATATCCATGGATCTAGGAGAAGAGGAGAGGGAGACTAGGATTAGGGGGACGGATCCAGCTATTAGCTCATGGATCACTGCCTGTTATCACAAGGAGCCAAAAAAAGAGGGGGAAGGCGAGAGGGACAGAAAGGAGAGGAGGTGGGTAAAGATGAGAACAAAAACAAGCACCTTCGTCCGTCATTGGCATAGGAGCAAGATGAGAGAGTGACGACCGAGACACAACAAGGAGCAGGGTACGCGATGCGGGTGCGGGGCAAAGTGGAGCCTAGGGTTAAGAGGCGTAGCGACGAGGGATTATATAGTGCAGGGTTTAGTGGGCCACGTTAAGCCTGCTGTTAATCATATTGGGTAGGCTGACGCGTCGTGCCCTGAAATCAGCCCAGGCACGGAGAAAAGGCTGGTCTGCCGTGGGCATACTATGCATCGAGCAGTGTCGGGCCGTGCCTAGGCCAGGACAAAACAAGAGACCATGGGTTGGCTGATGGGCCTAGGGTTGTTTAAGCCCTTGTTTAGTTCCCAAATTTTGGAATTTGGGACTACTGTAGCACCTTCGTTTTTATTTGGCAAATAATGTCCAAACATTGACTAATTAGGCTTAAAACGTTCGTCTCGTAATTTCCCATCAAACTGTGTAATTAGTTTTTCTTTTCGTCTACATTTAATGCTCCATACACGGGTCGCAAACATTCGATGTGACAGGTACTGTAGCAACTTTTTGGAAGTTGGGCACCAACTAAACACGGCGTAAATGTTTAGCCATCTATAAATCTATATACTCTCTTGCTGTATTTTCCAATTCCTACGGCACAACCACACGGAGACTGTCAGTCTGTCACACTCAGACTGTGAGACACAGCAGCTGCGCATGTCATCCGGCGCTCAAGGAACGAACGACCAACGCCCGGCCGGGGCGCAGTTAATGCTGCAGCTCCAACGTTGTTGTCACAGGGGCGTCCGGCCTGCCGCGCATCTACAGTGGAGATTTAAGTACACGCCTGCCGTCGCCCACAGTCCACACGGATAGAGCCGTGCGTTGCCCCGCTCCGGCGCCGCGCGGTCCGGGGCTCCGGGCCGCGTCATTAATTACGACAGCGTTGCCGAGTTCATTGGCCGTCTTTGCCGCGCCGGCCACGTACTGTTCGTGCTACAGTCACAGTGCCGCCGGTCGCGCGCGGCGGCAGGCATAAAACGCCCCAACGACTCACCCTGGGGCTGGGTTTGTTCAGCTCATGCTGACGCGAGATGGATGCGTGGATCGGTCACATGATCAGGCGCTGCATGCTGGCTGTTGTTCGCCTGTTCCGCCGCGCTGTGAAGGGTGCAGCATTTGTGGCCAGGCGTACCACCCACGTACGGGCACCGGGCAGCTTAGGCCCCGTTTAGTTCCAAGCCAAAAACCAAAAATTTTCAAGATTATCCGTGACATCAAATCTTGCGACATATGTATGGAGTACTGAATGTAGACGAAAAAAAAACTAATTACACAGTTAGCCGAGAAATCGTGAGACGAATCTTTTAAGCCTAAATAGTTCATAATTAGACAATTTTTACCAAATAAAAACAAAAATGCTACGGTAGCCAAAAACCAAAATTTTCCGGGACTAAACGGGGCCAAGCTCCGTGCTCGGTGCGGATTGGTTGCCCAGGGGCACCACGTGAGTCGCACAGGATGACAGGACGCGGGCGGCAATCGCCAATCGCAGCACATGTTTACTAGCGAAGAGCAACGACATGGTGTGTAGTAGGACTGCAGGTAGAATGGCATGGCACCTGTGCTGCGCAAAGAAATGGTCGGTCCATCGATCTGGATCTCATCTGGGCAACAGACTAACAGTTACAAATCGTACCGTTCCATCCCTCTCCCCTCCGGTTTACCAGCAGGGCACAAGCTGAGAATATACCGATGCAATGCATAGAGGTTTATTATCAGTCGTCTTTATGGAAAAAAAGAGAGAAAAACATGGTGCCTACGACGACTTTGCAGAATTACTACAGATCGTCGAGAGCAAAAAGTATCAAACCGAAACTGTATATTTACAGCCGAATAGCAGCAATGGCCACCGTCACTTCAATCACTACTACCTCAACAATCACCGTCTTACCGGGACCTGCTTTAAGCTTTTACCTTGCATGCCGCTACCATGGATCGATCGGAGTTTACTCTCCACGGTAACCCAAACTAAACATGCACCACCGGCCGGCCGGCAACTTTGCTGGACGTCGATCCGATCGAGCATGCACACGCATGGGAGACACGCACCAGCAGACACACACGAGCTGAGAGTCCCGGCCCTCACGACGACCCCAGCCGGTACATGCCATCCGCCATGAACGGCGGCGGCCTGTCCATGTACACCGCCGCGCTGCCCTGCGGGACGTGGAACCCGCCCTCCATCATCGCGAACGGCATGTCCTCCGACGCCGGCTTCCAGTGCCGCTTCCGCTGGTTGATGAACCAGTTGTTGATCTGCTTCTGGTCCAGCCCTGTCGTCTCTGCCAGCGCCATCTTCTCCGTCTCCTGACAATAGATGAGTACGTACTCGTAACAGTCATGCATCAAAAGCTTCAGTTTTTCTTTGGCAATGCAACACAGTAGTTGCCATACAAGAAGAGCTTGAATTAGTAATGCATGGATGGATATATATATATATAGGGTCTAGCTTACAGAAGGATAGGGCCATTTGTAGTGCAGCTCCCACCAGTGCAACAGCTTCTGCCTCGCTTCCTTGGGGAGCTTCCCTTTCTTCTTCCTCTTGGAGAACTCCTGGCGAAGGCCGCCCAGGTAGCCGCCGTACTTCCTCAGGAGCTGGTGCTTGAGCTCCATGTCCTCGGCACAGGGATCGATCTCTTCAGGACAGCTCGCGTCCTGCTCATCCTCGGACGACCCGGACACCTCACAGTTACTGTCTGCAGTTAAAGATGATGATCAGCAACCAACAAATTAAGTTGGTTAAAGTTTGCTTGCCACACTTTAATTATTGGTTCCAAAGATAATAAAGATTAGCTAGACCACTTCTGACAACGTTTGTGTGGTAACCAAAGGGCCACACGAATTACAAGCTAAAAAGCTCCCAATTAATTCAGCCTGGCCCCGTTCGTTTGATCTTGTTTGGCTTATAAGTTATGGCTGAAGGTACGGTTGACTGATTTGGTGTGAGAGAAAAATACTGTTCGTTGGCTTATAAGCCATGGCTTATAAGCCGAATACTATTCGACTAAACGAACAAGCTTAGATAGGTGGTGTGATGGGACGAATGAACAGTATTGCTCTGACCAAATACTGCTCATGCACATACAGTAGGTCGGACCCATGGCCACTAGCCCACACTACACGAAATAATACCAGTAGGAATAGGATTGTTGCAGCTCTAGCGCCTATGACACCGGGTTTTAACTTTGAACAGGGCACTCTGGGCTTATTTGTTTCCCACCCTTAGAAACTACATGAGCCAGGCATCAAGGCCAGGCGATTGAAACCGATGTATCTCTAGTTCCACCTTGAAAACTTTCCTGGGCCAGGCGTTCGATTGGATCGAATGCGGCTGCCTGGCAGAGCTCCCAAGTCAAGGGCTTCAACCAAACACGCCCTCTCTGCAAGAAAGAGAACCTTGAAAAGAAAGCCCCCATGTAAGGATACTAGGATAGTATTGCAGACCCCAAACATAAGGATCATCCTCATTTTAATTCAGATGTTTGAATCTTGTAAATCAATTAGACGACAAATAATTGGTATGAGGTATAAACTCTCTAGAGTTACAAGGTGTAATGAAAATAAAAACTAATCGAGGACAAATCCTAAATTCCAAACCAACCTCACCACTTTTGTTTATCTTTGACAACTATAAGAAGGCTGATTTCAATCGCTTTAAAGCATGAATAAATATTTGATCTAGAGTTACATTATACAATTGAAATGGAAGTCAATTAAATTTCCTCTAAACCAACAACTTAATAGTGTCCTTGTCAGAAGATGTGTGCATTGAAATATAAAATGCTACGACGGTGACCTAAACCCCCTATGAAGCTAAACTCTTCAGCACTTATGCCATTCCAATTAGATAATAAGCACATTTTTTTCTACTCATACAAAAATAATTTAATTAAGAAGTGGTGGCATCATATTTCCCAATTATAGTCATGACAACACTAATCTAGCGAGAAGGCAGATGATAACTATGTTGTGTGAGTTGAGAACACCGGTGCCTTGGTGCTTGTGGCTTTGTTGGTAGCCTAGCTAATCTTAGATGATGTGGCGACTTGGTGGTGTCAAGAGGAAGCCATTGCATACCAGCTTGGAGTCTTGTAGCATTCTACAATAGCTAGCCCTACATGCATGGCATGGTTCAGTTCAGTGAAGGACACTATCAGTAGATGCGCAAGCGACAACGATATGGTGTGACTCTTTATAGCGGACTATGGCCGCTAGCCATGCAAAGTAGTGGTTAGATCGGGCGAGACATATCGTCTCACGACGCAGGCGCTAATGAATTCTTATCGACATGTTGGCTTCCTATAGTTTGATGACGATGTTGCAGTATGAAGGCCACCGCCGCTGTGTGTAGTTGGGCATGTTTTCTCTTTCTTGGAAGTGGCAATGGTGAAAGGTGGTTGTGTGGTTGTGTTGTGTTTTTGTGGTGCATATTGATGTCCTAATCCAATAATTTGGTTTTCTTTTTGTTGCGGTGTGTATTGAAGTATGAGATCAATTTAAACACTTCCCTTCGAGCAACTGTGTACTCTATATAAATAACCTATGAGACTTAATACAAATCATCCAACATTTGATACAAATCATCTAATATTTGCAATATTCATATCCTCACATGGTATAGAACTGGCGATGTTCCAAAGCCAATGCCTCGGTAGCATCCGCCGCATCAACCCTCGAAAGATGATCACATCACTCTCCCAGGGTCTGCAACCCATAGTTTAGTGTTCATGTTGTCGACTATTGTTCGGCCTACAGTTTTTCCTAATTTTTTCTAGATGGGGTTTTCTCTATCTCAATCACAGATTGGGTTGCATCTCACTGCTGATCATTAACGATCGCATTTCATGTCCACCTCTCGATAATGACATGGCTTGACCCTCATCAACAAGGCTACGTCCTTTGTACCAATTTGAGAACCCATCTACTCGATTATTGTCACATTAGATCATCGTCGTTGGTCTGTCATCGACGGCTAATACAAACCATCGCACCTCCGAGAACCAACGGTATGTGACCATGCCATTATCAACAGGATAGCTACCCAATTGGGCAGTAGTCGTGCTTCATGCCGCTAGTCCTATTCATCGTGCAAGGTATTGATTTGAGTTAGCACATTCCTGCTCTCTAGCTACCAAAGTTGTCCCATTGAGATCACCGCACTACTAGTCAAGCCGGCGTTCGACCGGATTACACTAATTCTGTGCACGAGTATGCTAGTGTTGGTGCCTTGGACCTGCAACTCTCTCCTCCATGGCGATGTCCACAATGCACTGATCTCGGCTACCTTGGCAACAAAAGGGCTATTATCGTCTACTTTGTTGGTTTCCCCTCCATTCTAAGCGTCTGCCTTGCTCACACTATGACAGCGGGGGAGGAGGGAATGCTAGAGTATATGACATGGATTTGGAAGGATCCCATGCATTGATATAGTAGGATAGGATTGGTTTCCATCTCTATCTCTGAACTTGCTTGAGATCATCAAGCCACCTTGTACTTTATATAAATAGACTAGACTTAATACAAATCATCCTATATTAGCGTTATTTATATTGTCCCACTTTCATAAGATAGTGGTACACAGTGTTATAGCAAAACATTAAATAATGATTAATATTTTGATTTTTTTGTTTCGAATAATGTTTTTAGGATGAAGGTTGATTCATAGAAACTCACCAGTTAACAATTATTAGCCAATATATGGATAAACTGGTAGCCTATGAAAGATTTTATATGATATGTACTGGTTTTAACATCACTAGTAGTTGGGGCCTTAATAATGATAACATATAAATTTACACATTCCTTATCAAAAAATTATACTATAATCATTCATATAAAAGCAAATTCTACTAACTTTCAATCTAAACATGCAAGCTATCCATGTTATTTCCTACTAAATGCCACATTATCTTCCACTAACTTTCAATCTAGATCTATATCTATATCTATTATAAAAGCAAACTATTGATTAGATAATACCTATATCTATTATAGATCTCTTCATGCAGGAAATCCACTTCATCCCCCACAAATAAATGCTCAAACTGTCCACACCATCCTCACTAAGTACAATTACTAATTTCAATTTGTCAAAATATGCATTCTATCCTATATCTATATCTATATCTATTATAAAAACAAACCACACTAACTTTCAATCTCAACATGCAATATATCCACGTCATTCCCCACTAGCCGCCTTCGATCTCTCCATGCAAAAAATCCACTTCATCCCCCACCAATGGCTAAAACAGTCCACATCATCCCCGCTATGTGCAATTACTATGTTTAGTCTATCGAAATACAAGGCATCTACATCATGCTTTTTGTTTGCATTTGCCATCCCATCATCTTATAAATCAGTCTGGTACTCCATTAGTTTTCTTATTGGATTATACCATTAGCTTGCCCAGTTTTGATCCGAACCTATACAATAACATGCAGGTCCAGCTCATGCATGCAATGCATGGGTATCCTTCTAGTTATTATTGTATAAAGGAAGTGCATATCCTTATTTGGTAGGGTCATTAGGTGTGCCATCGTTGTAAAAAAACAGTTCATTGATTCCAGGTGTTTCTTTTCTCTTATTACGGGCCATTCACTGTGGATCAAGCAATCATACACAGGAGAACAGTCTCACAAACTATTCCGTTTCATCCATATGCCTCCAACGAGTGCAGATTAATAACCATACAGTCAGAGAACATATATAGTATGCTTCTATTCACCAAATAAAATACTGTGGGAAGAAGCCTAGCTACATGCAGATTGCAAGTAATGTTGTATATGTACATATGTTCTGACGAATGTTTGGGCCATGGCCCAATTGCCATTCAATTTTCACGCAGCATGCAAAAACATAATGTAGATTTCGTTCCATATTTGATTTGGGGGCAAGCAAGTAATGAGAATTGATGAGATCTGTAAAGTTGTAATACATTGTAGAGAACATGTGATTGTATAGTAGCAGATGGAGGAAGGGCTGTGCATCGTACAACATACAACCATACGTACAGGTTATTCAGACACTTGCTATTTTGCCCTGTGTAGATATGAACTGCTAAATTATGTGCATCCGGGACCTTTTTTTTTTTATCTACGTAATACTATAAATACTATATTAGATCTAATCTCGTCATGACTAAAGTTGAATGATCCAAAAACAACGCGATACTACAAAAGTGCTCCAGAAAATATGCATGATACTGCGTACCCTACAACGAAGCCATCTATTTTAAGAAGAGTTAAATACACCAGCGACACTTAAACCCATGAGCTTGCAAAATGCATTTCTGGGTCCCTAATTAAACTTGTTAAGTGGTGCACCGTAGGCCCATGCCAGCCACGAGGACATTTTTTTTTGCTGACGTGGCACGCTAGCATGACATGTATTTTTCAATTAACCCCTCACATTAGTTATCCTTATTAAAAATAGACCACATTCTTTCTCTCTCACCGTCCCACTTGCTGGAGCACGCTGTCGAGACCGTGGCCGCAGGCTACTCCACGCCCCTCGGCCAAGCCTCCCGACACTGCAGTTGCCGTGCGAGCTCCTCCGCTGCCGACTGGAGCACGGCCGCCGCCGCTGGCCAAGTCACCTGCCCCCGGGCCGCCGGATACCGATTTTCTCTCTCACCGTCCCACTTGCTGGAGCACGCTGTCGAGACCGTGGTCGCAGGCTACTCCACGCCCCTCGGCCAAGCCTCCCGACACCGCAGTTGCCGTGCGAGCTCCTCCGCTGCCGACTGGAGCACGGCCGCCGCCGCTGGCCAAGTCACCTGCCCCCGAGCAACCGGATACCGACGCAGGGGGCCACGCGGGGCTGGCCGCCACCCACGGGCACATAGGTCGCACGAGGGAGGACGCGGGCACTCAGGCGCGGAGGACGCATAGGGCTGCAACTAGGAGGTTGCGCGGGCTGCACGCTGCGCTTGGCTTGAAAGCACGGTCATGAGGCGCGGCGCGAGGCACACCCCGCGTGAGCCCGGCCGGGCACGTGGGTTGTACGGCGAGACCAGATGCATGGCCTCTGGAGTCTTGCCAGCTAGCTAGTTTCTTGCATGCGTTCGAAGGGCGGAAGGTTCTGCTTGGTTGACTTGGTCCCTGAGGACGTTGTAGAGCTCGACGAGGCGGGCGTCGAAGCAGAGGCTACGTGTGACAGCGGCGCCGTGGCTGCAACCATGGTGACAGCTACCGGTTCACCTACTCCACCATCTCGGCGAAGGGGAGCACATCGGAGTGGAAGTGCGGAACCACGTGCGCTCACCCTTGTCAGCAACGACCCCGGCCGGCACGCCCGCCAGCTCCCACGGGGACGTGTCAGGGACTGCACTGGCAGCGTCGAGGTCCATGAGGCGGCCACCAGGCTTGGCGTGGCCCAGGCGGAGGTCCCCCGTCAGGTCGTAGCCGCACCCGAGTACCCGACCGTGGCCACGCCCGCCTCCGCTGCGTGCTGCGCAGTCATGCGCGCACACAAGGAGCCCCGCATCATCGTTGTCCGTCGTTCTTGTGAGCATGTTCCCCCACGGTGTTCGGTGCTCGACATTATGCCGCCTTAGCTCTAGCGCCGCCACGCACGTCTGACAAATGCAGGGGACCCTTGGCGTCCGATCCAGAGCTCCTCGCTGCGTGTTCTCTTCCCACTGCAGCCAATCATGTGGGAGAGATGGTTGCAGGGCGACAGTGTCAACAAAATATCGTCGGCAGTCCTTCGAGGGGTATCCCACGAAGGTAGATTGATCGGTAGAGGAGCATGAGATCAAGAACAAGAAAGCAACAGAGACACACGAGCTAGACAGGTTCAGGCCATCAGTATGACGTAATACCATACTCCTGTGGTCTGTTGGTTTGTATTAGCTATCGTATGATATGCCGTGATTTTGGAGGGGGTCCCTGCCCGCCTTATATAGTCTGGGGGGCAGGGTTACAAGTCGGTTAGATCTGAGAGATAACCGAAAAGTAATAACAGATTACAAGAATCATGGGATCGTACGTATCCTAACAGATCTCGTAGTATCTTCAGGATATCTTTCTTATGGCTTGCGGGAAGCGCCGAGCTGAACCGTGCCCCGCAAGGCTTCATCTTATGGGCCGGGCCACCCCTGGGGGCACAACCCATGTGGTCTGCCGTGGGTATCTGGGGTCGTACCCCCCACAGCTAGTCCCCGAGCGCCTTGTACCCGTTATGCAACGCCGAACAGGTGCGAACCAAAGCCGAGCAGTCCAACTCATGGTCCAATCATCATGATGAGTCACCGAGCAGTTGTGAGCGATTGCCGAGCAGCGTGTTCCATCGCCGAGTAGCATGAACCATCGCCGAGCAGCATGAATCATCGCCGAGCAGCACGAACCATCGCCGAGCACGGCTTGCCATAAGGGTGTAAGGAGCTCAAGTCCAGAATTGAAAATTTCTTCGCGGTGGTCCTAGTGTGCCCACTTACAGTCCGACCACAAGGAAAAGGCAAGGAGTCTTCCAGAAAAACAAGCACATTCAACGCGAGGTGAAGTGTGCTCACTTAGTCCCCGAGCCTGACAGCAGATGACGTAGCCATGTGGTGCTAGGGTCCAACGCAAAAAACCAGCCGAGCAGGCAGCCAGTCCCCGGGAGTAGCGCCTAAACAAATTAAATCACATTCACCGCAAGGTGAAGTGTGCCCACTTAGTCCCCGAGCCTGACAGTAGATGACGAAGTCATTTGGTGCCAGGGTCAGAAACAGAAAAGTAACAAAAAACTAGCCAAACAGGTTGCCAGTTCCCTAACTTCAGGCAAAGATACTAGAGAAATCACACCATGAAGGAAAAAACCGGAGTATCGGATGTACAGTAACAGTAACTGAGCCTTAATAAATGGCGGAGAAATCGACGCTTATTCGGCGAGTAGCAACAAAGGCGGCGATAAATGAGCGACATGGGCTGCGGTTGCGCAAAAGCCCAGTTAACAGCCCATGTATCGCGTCGGTGAATTCGGAGCGGCGCAGATCGTGGGAACAGTTTCCCAAAAACCCTTGAATGCAGGAAGGTGGGGAAAGTGCTTTATAACTATGCTGCTGCATATTCGGTTCCCACCTTTGCCACTTCATCTTCCTTCCTCATACCTCGCATCCCAGAATCCGCAACCCCATTCGCCTCCGCCGCCAAACCCTAACCAGATCTGGGAGATGGCGCCGAAGAGAGGAGTCGCGAAATCGAAGAAGGCTAGTCCCAAGAAGGCGAGCGCCGTAGCCCGGCGCGATGAAGAGTGGGTGCCGTCGCGAACAGGAGAGGCGGAGCTGAACAGATTGGTGGAAGCCGGCGTTCTTCCTGACCGTGCCACCGCCAGATGGCGGCCGGCCCTCGGTGAGTCCTTCCCGACACCTCATACTGACGAGGCAGTGGTATTCGAGGATTATTTCTGGCGTGGGTTGGGATTTCCTGTTCATCCATTTTTGAGGGATCTGTTGGAACTCTGGGTTGTTAGTCTGTGCAACCTCCACCCCAATACCGTTTTGCACATCTCCATCTTCATCCATTTCTGTGAGGCATACCTTGGAATCCCCCCCCCCCACTACAATCTCTTCCGTCACCTATTCTGGTTGAAGAAAAGAGGCGGCGCTGGTTCCAAGGTGGTCGGCGGTGTATACCTTCAACTGCGCGACGGAATGGCGAGCGAGTATCTTACTGTGTCGCTGAACACATCAGTGAAAGTGTGAAATGCCAGGTGGTTCTACATGAAACAGAGCCACCCGGCAGTCCGTTGTGACGCTGACAACATCCCAGAAAACCAGAAGAGTTGGTCGGAGCTTCCAAGCAACGACGACATGGAGCAAGTAAAGGAGCTCCTTAGCTTAATAAAAGGCGTGAGGACCAATGGAGGGTTAGTAGCGGCGAGTTTCATAGTGCGCCGTGTTCAGCCCTGTAAGGAGAGGGCGCACCCAGGCTTCGAGTTCAAAGGGGAGAGCGATGGCACCCGAGAGAAGCCAGAGATACTATCTAGAAATGATGTTGAAGAGCGGACCACCGAGCTGTTCGCTCCACTTTCCTCATTCAGACTGTCAGGGTACACAAAGCCCTTTAACTGCAAGAATCTACCTCCTCATGTGACTATCCGCACTGTGTATTTTCCGAGCAGCGTTTTCTTTTGTTATTACCGAGTAGTAGGCTGATTCACTTACGTGAAGATTCACTCGCAGGACAGAGCCGTGTATTTCTCGGGCGTGCCGAGAGGTGATTGGCCACCGGCGGTGGATGCCCGACCACCGGCTCAGCCTGAAGGAAGTTCCATCGGCGTTTCCTTAGAATCCGGAAGTATGGATGTTGGTCGGACGGAGAGTCCTCCCCCGGTATCAGAGAAAATCCGGGGGAAGAGGCTGGCGGAAGACGAGTCGGCCCAGAAGAAGAGGAAAACAGGGGCTGCTGCTCCCCGCAAACTAGGCGGCATATCTCTTGACGATGATCAGACCAATCGACCACGAAGGACCGCGGTGTTCGATTGGTCTGATGACGACAAAGTTCTGACGGCTCCTCCGCTGAGCACGACGGAGCCTCCACGAAGCGTGCGTGCGAGGGATCAATAAAGGGGAGGCGAAGAAAGCCGTGAACCGCCGACGAGATGAGTCCCCGAGCAGCGGGTGGAGGAAATTCTTGTACAGCGGACGACTGAAGTCCCTTCGGAGCGAACAACAGCAGTCCCCGAGCAACCAACGGAGGCGGATCCGGGGCCACAAGCACAACAGAGGCCGGCCGAGGAGGAACCACGAGTTCCCCCGCAGAACACGAGAGTCGACCCCACGGCTGCACCTGGAGGCTCAGGCAGGCATCGACGGTTCAAGAAATTGAACCGTCAAACCAAACCGTGAGTGCCTTTGTGTTGAGGGTACATTATTGTAGTCTATTTGCTTCTGTGATTACTGACGAACTAGTTTAACGCAGTGCCAAGTAAATGACGGTTCTAGCCCCGCCTATCCAGACTAAGTAGCAGCCGGTAGCTGGCCCCAGGGCGGAGGAGATGCCAATGGACTCAAACCTAGAGTCCCCGAGTGCTCGGCAACATGCGGGAGAACCAAACGCTACCCCTGGTGGACTTGGCGGCGGCAATCGGTTGACGGAGAACAAGTCAGCGGCGGCACCTTCGGCGACGTCGGGGCCTAGGGTGGAGAAACTTACAGCGCCGAGGGAGCAGACGACGCTCCTTGATGCTTCAGAAAGCATGGTCGGACCCATCATCCGGCCACCAAGCCCCCGGGTGGTGCCTCCAGCCACAGCAGAGGAGGACGAGGTGGAGGAGATCGAGCATGACAAACCTCAGACCCAATCAGTTCAGATCCTCCGAAAGCACGGCAACGACATAGTAATTGTCGAAGAGGAGGACACCACCAAGGAATTCAGGAGACTGGAGACCTCCATTTCCAGGGTGATGAAACAGATCAAGGTTAGTACTGTTTCTGAAGGGGTCCTGGTTGATGTTTGGAATTGGATGATGTCATTGTTTTTGTGCATTTGCAGGAGATAACTCTGGTTGTCGAGCAGCGCCGCCAGATAATAAAGCGAATGGAGCCCCTTGCTGAAGAGAATGAAAAACTCAAAGAGGCGAAAAACCTCTTGGAGAAAAATATCCAGAGGGCCCGACGCGAAAGAGACCTTGCGGAATCCAACACGTGGGACCTGGAATACCAGAAAGGGGTCCTGACCGAAAAGCTAGCCGCTGTGTCAGAGCAAGTGCGGAGCCAGTCTGAGCAACTGGCCGTTGTCTCCAGCCAACTGAAGAATGCTTCCGAGCAGAAAGCAGGTACGGTATATCGGTGAATGCACTTCTGAATTGTTGAACAACCACATCTTTGGTGATAACTGTTGCATTTGTAGAGCAAGACTTGGAGCTTGTCCAACTACGCTAGGCCGTCGAACAACTCCGCCAAGAGAAGTCGAAGGAGTCAGAGCGAGCAGACAAGATGGCCGAAGAGCTAAAAGGTGAATACCTCCCGGTCGGAATCGCTGTTGAGATAGCTTCCTTGTATGATGGAACATTGTAACGCTTGCAGGCTATCGTCATAAAGCCAAGGCATAGTGGGACGTGCTGGTGCAGGAGGCCAAGGTCCAAAAGGAGAACTTCGATGTTATAGTCGCCGCAATTAGACCGGTGCTTGACTGCGTCAACCTGGAAACGACTACTCAGACCGACGGCAGGCGGCAACTCTCAGACACCATCTTCCAGAGGTGCAAGGCAGCGTGGGAGAACTTTAAGATCTTCAACCGCGATGCCATTATGACCGTTGCTACTCATGTCCTTGCGGTTGTTCGGTCCCACTACCCAACCATCAACGTTCAGTCGATAGGGGGCGGTTTCGCCGAAGGACTGAGCGATGCAGAGACCCAGAAGCTGGTGGATGAGGTGGAGGACGCAGCGAAGAACCTGGCCGGCGACATAGATCTGTTCGGTGAGATGGATGGCAGTGGCGTAGCCCAATGATCTGCTTGGCTGATATCATCTGTAATTTCTGCGCAATGCAATTAGAATGCGCGAAAGCGCAAGAACACTTATGTATACGATAAATGTTATAAAGTGCATGTGTATGCAGTTAGATTGTATTTCGGAGAAAAAATCTTCGTAGTTATGACCATAAGATATTTATACGAAGTATAAGTAGAGTCCGAGCAGTTAGTTCGCTACTAACCCCCATGGCCTCAGCTAGCCCATAGTCCATGACGTCGAGCGCGCAGCCCGAGCACATGTAGGGGGAACAGGCGTGACCAAGGAACCGCAGCCGACCACCCATAACGCAGAGCGCGGAGCCTGTAGCACGTGTAGGGAGATATGAGAAACTGGGTCTTCTCCATAGAGAAAAGAGCGAAACGTATGCTGCTCGGCAGTTATCAAAATGACTGTAGATGGCATAAGCGGCGACCAAGCAATAAATTATGATATGAGCTCTCGGCCTCGGACTGCCCATAATCCATAACGTCGAGCGTAGAGCCCGTGCACGTGTAGGAAAAACAGGCGTGACCAAGGAACCACAGCCAACCACCCATAACGCAGAGTGTGGAGCCCGTGGCACGTGTAGGGAGAGATCGGAGACTGGGTCTTTTCCGAAGAGAATAGAAAAGAAAGTAGGCTGCTCGCTGATCGGCGAAATATCTTTAAAGGTTTACAGCGAATTGTTCGGCGGTTTGGAGAAAAACATGTGGCGAGACACGTTGGTGATTTGGAGGAGACGTGTTTGGAGAAAAATTATTCGGCGTTTTTTGGCGAAAAATGTGTCGACGTTTTGGAGAAAACGTTCGGCGTTTTTTGGAGAGAACCGTTCAGAGATTTTGGAGATTTGGAGAACTTTATTCGGCGAAATCGTGGTCGGCGATTTGGAGAAATCGTTCGGCGATTTTGGAGAAAACCGTTCGGCGATTTTGGAGAAAACCGTTCGGCAATTTTGGAGATCGTTATGGAGTATCATAATGCTCGGTGGCCGTACGCGGAGATCGAAAGGTAATGGAGACAAAATGGAGACAAATTATGAAGACCAAAACTTTATTCATCATAAAATGGAGAGTACATATCTGGAGCGTTTCAAGTTTCAAGGGTAGAAACGTATAAGGTGCTCGATGTGCCATGAGTTTGGAACATCAATCCCATCTAAGTCACATAGGCGATAAGATCCTAGTTGGGTGACCTCTTTGACGACGTAGGGCCCTTCCCAAGGGGAAGAAAGCTTGTGCAACCCTTCGGTCTTTTGTTTTATGTGGAGAACAAGGTCGCCGACGGTGAATGAACGACCTTTTATGTTGCGGTTATAGTACCTTCGCAGACCTTCTAGATACTTGGCTGTGCGGACGCAGGTGATCAGGCGTTCTTCCTCGGCCCGGTCAACGTCCTCTGTCCGAACAACCGCAGCTTGCTCTTCATCATAATTTTCCACCCTGGGTGCTCAGAAGGCAACATCTGCTGGTAGTATGGCCTCTGAGCCGTAGACCAAAAAATATGGAGACACACCGGTACTACGACTAGCTTGAGTGCATAGTCCCTAGACCATAGCTGGTAGCTCTTTGAGCCATCTACCCGGATGCTTTTCTTCTTTCTGATATAGCCTCTTTTTGAGGGCGTCAAGGATCATACCATTAGCCCGCTCAACCTAGCCATTAGCTCTAGGATGAGCAATGAAAACATATTTAACGGAGATGCACCGGTCTTCACAGAAGTCCCAAAAATGATGGCCGGTAAACGTGGTTCCGAGGTTGGTGATAATGCTGTTCGGGAGACTGAACCTGTGTATGATATCTTCAAAGAGCTCGACTGCTTTCTTTCGCAGTAGCTGAAGCGAGCGGTTTGTACTCGATTCACTTGGAGAACTTATCGATGGCGACGTATACATACCGGAAACCCCCTGGCGCTGGCTTGAAAGGCCCAATCATGTCCAGTCCCTAGCATGCGAAAGGCCAAGAAGCTAGGAAGGTCTGCAGTTCCTGTGCCGATACGTGTATTTGCTTGGCGAAAAACTGACATCCTTCACAGCGCCGGACGAGGTCTTCTGCGTCGGAGATGGCCGTGGGCCAGTAGAAGCCAGCTCGAAAAGCTTTGCCAACTAGGTTTCTCGAGGCCGCGTGATTGCCACAGGAACCAGAATGAATTTTGTGAAGCAGCTTCACTCCTTCGTCTTGAGTAACGCACTTCTACAATATCCCTTCCTTGACACTCTTCCTCATCAAGTTATCGTCTACCAGCACGTAGTGCTTACTTCGGTGGATTAGGTGTTCGGTGTCGGTCTTGTCAGCGGGTACTTCAGAGTTGGTGAGGTACTTGATACTTGATGAACTACTCCCTCCAATCGACGACCGGCGAAGGCACTGCAAGTACCAACTGCTTGGCAAGGGGAACCTCCTCAACTTCCTTTTCTTCTTTGATGGATGGCACCAGGAGATCTTGCACGAAGACCCCCGGCGGAACCACGGCGCGAGACGAACCTATCTTTGAGAGCTGGTCTGCTGGTTGATTTTGATCTCGTACCACGTGGTGGTACTCAATACCGTAGAACTTCCCTTCAAGCTTCCTAATTTCAGCGCAGTATGCGTCCATTTTCTCACTGGAACAGGACTAGTCTTTGTTGAGCTGGTTGATAACCAGCGTGGAGTCCCCGTACACCATAAGGCGTTTGACGCCGAGCTCGACGGCTATTCGTAGACCATGGAGACATGTTTTGTATTCCGTGGCGTTGTTGGAGGGCGGAAAGTGTATCCGGAGGACATAGTGGAGCTTATCTTTGGTCGGCGTAATGAACAAAATGCCCGCGCCGGCACCGCTGATGTTAAGGGCACCATCAAAATACATCACTCAGTGCTCGGGGCAAGTGGCGGCAATGGGTTCTTGGATCTCGGTCCACTCAGCGACAAAATCAGCAAGCGCCTGTGACTTAATGGTAGGTCTGCTTTTGAATTCAATGGAGTAAGTGCTGAGCTCAACAGCCCACTTAATGATGCGACCGTTGGCCTCTTTGTTGCGGAGAATGTCCCCTAGAGGGAACTCAGTAACCACGACGATCTTGTAATACTCAAATTAGTGTCGGAGCTTTCGCGACGTAATCAAAATTGCGTATAACAGCTTCTGTACCTGAGGATAACGAGTTTTGGGCTCATTAAGCACCTCGCTGATGAAGTATACCGGACATTGCACCTTGTAGGCGTGCCCGGATTCATCGCGCTCGACGACAATAGCTGTGCTGATGATGCGAGAAGTGGCGATGATGTAGATCAGTAGAGTTTCATCTGGTCGTGGCGCTGTCATGATCGGAGGTTTTGTTAAGAACAACTTGAGCTGCTCGAAAGCTGTGTCTGCCTCCTCCGACTAGGAAAAACGCTCGAAAGCCTTGAGGAGCTTGAAGAAAGGTAGCCCTTTTTTGCCGAGGCGCGAGATGAAGCGACTTAACGCAGCCATGCAGCCTGTAAGCTTCTGTATATCCTTGACGCATGTCGGCTGTTTCATGTTGGTGATGGCAGAGACCTTGTCAGGGTTTGGTTCGATGCCTCGAGCGCTGACAATGTAGCCCAGCAGTATACCGGATGGAACTCCAAAGATGCACTTTGAAGGGTTCAGCTTCCATCGATATTTGTTCAGGTTGGAGAAAGTTTCTTCAAGGTCGGCGATAAGATTGTCGGCGGTTTTGGTCTTGACGACCACGTCGTCGATGTAGGCTTCGACGTTGTGGCCGATCTGTTGGTCGAGGCACATCTAGATAGCCCTTTGATAGGTCGCTCCAACGTTCTTGAGTCCGAAGGACATAGTGGTGTAGCAGTATGCACTGAAAGGCGTGATGAACGACGTCTTGATCTGGTCTTCTTCCTTGAGGGAGATCTGATGATAGCCAGAGTAACAGTCAAGAAAGGAGAGCAGTTCACAGCCGGCGGTGGAGTTTACAACCTTGTCTATCTGAGGCAGGTCGAAGGGGTCTTTAGGGCAGTGTTTGTTAAGATCAGTATAATCAACACACATTCTCCATTCTTTATTCTTTTTTTGAACGAGAACAAGATTAGCTAACAAATCTGGATGATAGACTTCTTTTATAAATCCGGCAGCTAAGAGCCGTTTTATTTCTACCCTAATAGCCTCCTTGTCTGGCGCGAATCGGCGGAGTTTCTGCTTGATCGGTTTGGCGGTCGGCGAGACATTCAAGGATTGCTCGATCTTCTCCCTCGATACACCCGGCATGTCTACAGGTTTCCAAGCAAACACGTCGGCGTTGGCACGTAGGAAGGAGACGAGCGCGCTTTCCTATTTGGGGTCAAGGTGAGCCCCGATCTTCACAGTCTTGGAGGGGTCGTCGAGGCCGAGGCCGACCTCCTTGACTTCCTTGGACTTGGCAGAAGCACGAGGAAGCTCCAGCTCTGGGATCTCCATGTCATCGACGGGCTCCATCTTGGCTTCGGCGACCACGCTAGCCATCTGAATGGAGAGGTCGGTGGCTTCGACGAGGGCGAGACTCTCTGTCTCGCAAGTGTAGGCGACGGAGAGGTTGGCGCGCAGAGATAGGACTCCTACAGGTGAAGGCATCTTTAACACCAGATACACATAGTGTGGTATGGCCATGAACTTGGCCAGAGCCGGTCGACCAAGTATGGCGTGGTAGGCGGTGTCGAAGTCGGCAACGTAGAAGTTGATATGCTCGACGCGGTAGTTGCTTGCCGTGCCGAACTGTACTAGTAGGGTAATCTCTCCAAGTGGTCTGGATGCCCTACCAGGTACCACGCCCTAGAAGGAGGAATCCGAGGGCGTGAGATCTATTGTCCCGAGACCCAACTCCCTTAGGGCCCCAACGAAGAGTAGATTCAAAGCGCTCCCACCGTCGACGAAGACTTTTCTGAAGAGTACCTTCTGGACAGTTGCATCGAGGACGAGGGGAAAACGCCCTGTGTAGGGTATGTCCGCCCACTGGTCGGCCCTACTGAAGGTGATGGGGACCTCAACCATGGGCGATAGCTGGGGTTGGCGGTGGTTTCCTCTAAAGCGATGGCGAGCACTCGTCGGGCAGTGAGCTTCTGTTCTCTTCTGCTCTCATTGGAGGCAAGGCCTCCAAAGATGGTGGCGACCACCTTGTCATGATCCTCGAAGGCATTGTTATTGCCCCCAGGTGGTCGGCGGCCTCCGTTCCCATTGGCGTCGTCATCCAGCTTCTTGTCCTGGAACTCCTTGGCCAAGCCAAGGCAGTCTTTCATCTTATGTTTTGCGTTCTTGTGGAGAGGGCAAGGACCGTCGAGGATCTTCTTATATTGCTCGTCGTAGTTCCGCTTGGCGCGAGGCTCATTGACAGTACCAACGAAGTGGTCTGACCGGCGGCAACGATTTTGACCGGGCTTGAACCCTTCTGGCCGATCACGGCCGCTATCCCGGTTGAAACCGCGGTCGTTGTGGCGTTAGTTATCAGGGCGGTCATCGTAGCGGTGAGGCGGACGATTTGCGCTCGTATCTTCGTTGAAACGCACCTCCGCTTCCTCGGCATCGGCGTACTGGTTGGCGGTCGTGATCATCTCGCCGATGCCTGTAGGTGGCTTACGGTTGAACTTGGACCGAAGCTCGCGGTGGTGAAGTCCTCGGACAAAGGCGGTGATGACCTTAGCTTCCGTGATGTTGGGAATAGAATTCCTCATCTTGGAGAAGCGTCTGATATAGCTGCGGAGGAGCTCAGACGGCTTTTGGGTGATGCGGTTGAGATCATGCTTGGTTCCCGGACGCGTACATGTAGCCATGTAGTTGTCGATAAAAACTTTCTTAAGCTCTTCCCAAGATCCGATGGAGTCCAGGGCGAGGCTTGTGAACCAACTCATGGCGGCTAGCGTGAGCATGACAGGGAGGTAATTCGCCATGACGTTGGTGTCGCCTCCGGCGACGCGAACGGCCGTGGCGTAAGCCTGCAGCCACTGCGTTGGGTTCATCCTTCCTTCATAGGGCTCGACCCCAGTGATTTTAAAACCACGTGGCCACTGGAGTGTTCGGAGCGCCCTGGTGAATGTCGGAGGTCCTTCGGGATTGCCGGCTCCATCATCTGCAACGTTGCCGGCGGCGATAGGCTCCAGAGCTGAGTCCGAGTTATCGTACTCTCGCTCGTACTCCTGGCGGTGGCGTACTTCATCTTCATGGCGACCAAAGCGACGCTGCTCGTTACGTCGTCATGCATCCCGGAGATTGCTGAGGTGCACTCGAGCGTCCTGTTCGACCTCCTGGTTGTGCTGGCGATGGTGCTCGGCGCTGTGGCCCCCAACTCCACCATGGAGGGGTAGTGACTGGTCGGTGAAACGGCTTTGGCTGGGGCGGCGATTGGATCTTGGCGCAGCTGATCGATCAATCGTGCTTATCGAGCATGAAGGTCTTTGGTCCTGGCGGATCTCGTTGACCTGACAGTGTGCCGCTTTTAGCATGGCAACGACCTTGGCAACCTCGGGAGTTTGCGGGAGCCGGGCGAGCTCGTTGGTGGCTACGGCCAAGTTAGCGCTTGGAGTTTTGTAGATGTCGTGACCGTCGACACGGAGAAAATCTTCGTCAAGGTTGCGATGGAGCGGCCTCTCTTGCGAGTCGAATTGGTTGTCGCGAGCGGTCTCAGCCATCGCGAGGGCACGCTCGTTTTCACGACGCTGCGCGCGGTTGACGTTCCTGTTTTCACGAGCGGCGCGTTCCTCATCGGTTTCGCCGTTCCGAGGGGGCTGTCGATGCTGACGTTGAAGATTGCACCACCCCGAAAAGGCAGGAGAGGAGGTTGCTCGGTGAAGGTTTCGGCAAGGGTCTCCGTGGAGCCCTGAGATTCGGAGTCCGGACTTTCCTCCAAGATGGTTTGGAGGGATGCTCCGGGGCATCAGCTGGCATGTAGCATGTTGACCGTCGGCGGGAGCTGGTCGGCGATTTAGTTGGCGAGAGGATGGATATCCCCCACCTGGTCGGTGAATTTGCCCTTCAGGGCATCTTGGTATGTAGCGGCGATGTTGGCGAGCCCAAAGGGTAGGGCCGTAGCCCCCGGAGTTTGCCGAGCAGCCTCCGACAGGATCGGATCGGAGGGTGGTCGGCGCTGAACAAAGGTGTCTAGAGCCGACTCGGCGACGGAAAGACAATCGGCGAGCTTCCGACCGACCCGATCGATGGACTCGATCAGATCGTCATTGACGATGTGCCTCCTCTGGTAACGAGGAAGCGAGCGGCGAGTCGTTGACGAAGATGACCTCGGAAGTAGTTCCAAGATCGGATCTGCAGTTGCAGGTGTGGGGGTGGTCGGCACAGAACGGATCTGCGTAGGCTCGAGGAGCTCTCCGACTCCGTCAGCGTTGATGACCCATGAGATGGATCCGACCGTGAAGATCTGGCCGGGCTGCGGGAGGGACGAAGAGCCTGTGGAAAAAGCCATCTTGTGCGACAAGGAAACAACACACACACCCCTACCTGGCGCGCCAACTGTCGACAGAATATCGTCGGCAGTCCTCCGAGGGGTATCTCACGAAGGTAGATTGATCGGTAGAGGAGCACGAGATCAAGAACAAGAAAGCAACAGAGACACATGAGTTAGACAAGTTCAGGCCATCACTATGACGTAATACCCTACTCCTGTGGTCTGTTGGTTTGTATTAGCTATCGTATGATATGTCGTGATTTTGGAGGGGGTCCCTGCCCGCCTTATATAGTCTGGGGGCAGGCTTACAAGTCGGTTAGATCTGAGAGATAACCGGAAAGTAATAACAGATTACAAGAATCATGGGATCGTACGTATCCTAACAGATCTCGTAGTATCTTCAGGATATCTTCCTTATGGCTTGCGGGAAGCGCCGAGCTGAACCGTGCCCCGCAAGGCTTCATCTTATGGGCCGGGCCGCCCCTAGGGGCATAGCCCATGTGGTCTGCCGTGGGTATCCGGGGTCGTACCCCCCACAGACAGGTAGACAGGGGCTTCGGAGGAGGACGCGACGGCGGTGCCGTACGTCGACGTGCCTCGCCCGGACAGGAAGTGGGAGCGGAAGCCGTACGTGACGCCGATGCAAAACACGAAGACATTGCCTCGACGGAGACGAGGTGGCCCTTCCCCTGCCACTCGAGTCTGGCACCGACGATGCAGAACACGACGACGGCCTTGGTTGGCGAGGTGAGCAACGGCGAGCGCGAGCGACATGTGGCAGGAGGTGCTGTATGCCATGGTGAGGTGGGCGACGATGAGCGCTAGCGACACGTGGCCACGGTCTGGATAGCGCATTGCTCTAGCAAGCAGGACGGTGAGAGAGAAGGGTCTATTTTTAACAAGGATAACTGATGTGAGGGGTTAATTGAAAAATACATGCCATGCTAGCATGCCACGTCAGGAAAAAAAATGTCTACGTGGCTGGCATGGGCCTGCGGTGCACCGCTTAACAAGTTTAGGGACTCAAAAATACATTTTCTAAGTTGATGGACTCATGTGACATAGACATACTGGTGCATTTAACTCTTTTAAGAATTTATGCATCGGCAAAGCATAAAACCATGTCAGAGTGTGCGGGCAGTAGCAAACGATATGTATGCTCCGAAGTACAAAGGCATGTGTAGAAGAAAAAAAATCGAACAGGATTCTTTTTCTAATGCATAACTACCACTGTTTTTTTCATGTAAACACTATGGTCACAAAAAATGTCATTTTGAATGAACTTTACAACTAATTTATGTATCCTGTATATATCAAACATAGCTGTTCTAGAATATTATAGAACTATAATACAAGATAAATCAACTTATCATTAATTACATCTTCGTGTAATTAACCTGGGTTCCTTAATTTTATTACTATTAGATTTACTATTACTGTTATTATATGTATCACTATAGTACTACATGAGCAGATGGTTATTGACACATCAAGAAACAGCGGCGCTACCAATGACTAGGAAGGACGCAAGCAACCATACATATGACAAGTACTCAAGTGTGTCATAGCTTGGGTCCTTTTACCCTACTGTAGGAGTAGATCAAGAGACAAAGCAAACAGTGTAGCAACAGTACATTTATCTATCTCGAACAGTACTGAAGCCGCTATTTATCTGGAGACCCGTAATACCAGCGGAGACACCGTTAACCCGTTCGCAGATTAGTTTATGTAAAATACTATACTATGGCTGATAAGTTCTGTCTGAAATCAACAAATAAACAGCTTAATAACGACACGTTGCACCGCTCATCCACCGCCACACATGCGGCCCAATTTCCAACCACTAACTGTATATGCCTACTAAGGTCTATTCGCGTGTCCTTAAATCCGGCTTGATCCACTTTTTTTTCATCTAGAACGGTGTTTTTCTCTCATAGATTCCTCTAGATTCCTTCCAGCGAACGGAGCCTAAACGAGCTTAGGTATAGTACTTTGCTTAGTTGTATGAATTTCCCTTTCTTACTAGCTACACACAAAGGTATATAGGAGTACAACACACAGTGAAAGACATACAAGACGTGTGTGGGTGGTAAATAAAACTAAGAAACAGTGATGGCTGAATATAGAGAAACTAGTAACTCTGATCTGATGTGGTTCGTCAGTAACAGTGCATGTAACTGAAGAGGGTATCCAAAATTGAAAATTGTGCCCCAGCGTTATTCCATGGCACATCACAGGTCTCCAATATTGCATTATACAATGCGAGTTAAAGACAATAAACGAGAGGTGGAGAGCCATGAAACCTGGAGCTAACAGTGGCCTCGTGATGCTCACTATACTACTGATAAGTGCTCTCTATTATGCCTCAATCATCAAACAAGTGGACTAATGCATGCAAACCTTATCCCCTCTCCCCGAATAAACAAAGCAGCAAAAATCACCCGTATCAGCAGCACGAATCCAAAGCGGGGGGAAAAAAGCTGGCTCAGTTCCATGGCATAAACCCAACAACATTTCCCGATGTGGTAAGCTACCTGTCTGCAACGAACCATTGGCCTTGTTTAGATTGAAGATAATTTCAACCCGATGAATAGTAGCATTTTCGTCTTATTTGGTAAATATTGTCTAATCGTAGACCAACTAAGTTTAAAAGATTCATCTCGTGATTTCCAACTAAACTGTGCAATTAGTTATTTTTTTTACCTACATTTAATGCTCCATGCAAGCGGCTAAAAATTGATGTGATGGAGAGAGAGTGAAAAAACTTGGAATTTTGGAGTGATCTAAACAAGGCCATAGAGAAATAGTTACCGGAGATCGAGCCGAGCTGCAGCTGCCTCTCCACGCTCTTGAAGAACTCCGTTGCCTCCTGGATCGGCCGCGCCATCTCCTCCTGGAACTTCACCAGCATGTTGCAGTAGGCCTCCTGCATCAGAGTGACAAGCAGGTGATGCGGATGATTATGTGAGATGGATACCATGCATGGACAAAGAAGTATCGCATGCGACGAATCCATCGATGGATCAAAGCACCGTAGGTACCATGAACTGGTCGAGCTCCGGGTCAGGCCGTGTCGTCGGCTCGCGCCACCGGCTTGGCCCCGGCTGTGCGTCCAGCTTCGCCGCCATGGCCGAGAGCCTATCCGACACATCCGGCGGCGCGCCGACCTATATATGCAATCGACAAATCGAATCCATGACATATAGCAGTAGCTGGTAAGATTTTATTTTATACAGAGTTAAATGCATGAGAGGTCTTTGAACTTATTATGGGTGTCACTTACGTACGTAAACTTAAAAAATAAATTTTTGGATACATAAACTTGCTAAATAATACACCGTAGGTATTGCCATGTGGCAGAAAAATATGCACCCAACCCCTGAAAAAATATGCCCCTAAACATATCAGACCGCGATAGAGGAGATGAAGACGCCGCTGCTGTTCGTGTGCGCGCTGCCTCCCTCTGCTATGTCCTCGCCAAGGCCATCGCCGTGTTCTGCGTCGCCGGCGCAGGACTCGAGTGGCAGGGGAGGTGCCACCTCGTCGCCGTCGAGGCCATGTTCCTCATGTCGGTCGAGCTCGTCGTCGCCCACCTCGCCATCGCGCGTAACGCGCCTCCTGCCACAAGCGCCGACGCCTACTCGTCTACAGAATCGACGTCAAGGGAAGAGAACATACAGCGACGTGTGCGGCGCTCTGGATCGGAAGCCGAGGGTCCCTGTCCTTGCGCTCTGCTGACCGCGGTCCTATCGCGTCGAGGCGCTGCGCTCGCCTGCTGCGGCCAATGTCCTCGCTGCCCTCCACGACCGAGCGCCCTCTGCCTGTGCTGCTGCCTCGCTCCGT
Organism: Miscanthus lutarioriparius; assembly: GCA_904845875.1. Classification (NCBI taxonomy): domain Eukaryota; kingdom Viridiplantae; phylum Streptophyta; class Magnoliopsida; order Poales; family Poaceae; genus Miscanthus; species Miscanthus lutarioriparius. Next base: position 130,591,845 of record CAJGYO010000002.1, on the reverse strand, counting down.
CCCAACGCCTTGGCACTCGACTGCCCTGCCGCGGTTTGAACCTTAACGCAATCGTGACAGCACGTCTGCACGCCATGCCCGTCGTCCACGCCGAGCACCTCTGTTCCTCGCCTCGTCCCGAGGCTGTGTGCCATAGACGCCAGCCCAAGCCCCAGCCGAGCCTCTGCCTGCCCTGCCTCGCCGGCAATAAAAGCCGTGTTCCAGCTTCACGGTCGCCCTTTATTCCTCTTCCAAATTCGCCCACTGTAGTGAACGTCGGCCCAATTACTTGCACCCACGGCTTCTTTAGGAAGTTAGCAAGCCATAGGACGAGACATCGCTGCGAGCCATCGATGGTACAGGACGGATGGATTTCCATATCTTGCATATTTTTCATGGGTTTGGGTGTATATTTTCCTGTCACGTGACAAGTATGGACATATAGTGTATCATTTAGTAAGTTTACATACTCAAAAATATATTTTTTAAGTTCATAAGCATAAGTGACACACCATAATAACAAGTTTAAGTACCTCTCATACATTTAACTCTTTTATATATATACATCTCCCGAGTTCCTGGTTAAACAAGTCCTGTGCATGGATGCTGGCTTGTACTAACCTTTTGGCAGTCCAAGTAGGCGGCGAGGAGAGCCGAGTACTGGGGGTGCGACATGATCTTGGCCTTGATGGTGATGGTGTCGGCATCCCCATCCGCCGCCGGCGACATCTCTCCCTGTACTATTGCTGCCGCGTCCTTCTGATGGCTATGCTGCTGCGCTGCCGACGGGTCGGCCAGTAACTGTTGCAACGCGATGCGTGAGCTGTGGTGCTGATGGTGCTGCCCGTCCGGCGGCGGAAACACCTGTTCTGCTGACGACGTTGATGCCGGCAGCGGAAGCTGAAAGAAGGAAGCAGCAGCCTTAGAGGAACTGCTCCCACCTCCGCCAAGATCCCCGAAGCTATCCATGGCTTTTGGCTAGCTTCTTTATTTCCACTGTGTCAATAATCAAAAGACAGATCGAAGAAGAAGAAAACTGATGAGGCCAAGACGACTCAAGAAACCCTAGCTAAGGCTAAGCCAGCTAGCAATGGATCGGACGACGGGAAGGAAGAGATATGAACTCAGGTAGATGCATGGTTGAGATAGATATTTGGGATAGGATCTGGTTAGGAGATGGATCGATGAAGAGAGGAGGAAAGGTATACAGGAGTGAATGATGATATGCGTGTGTGTGTGGCTGGTGGCTGGCTTTGTTCCCATGTCAAGTCAGAGTAAAGAGGAAGCAGCTCAGCTGTGCGCTGCTGTTGCTAGCTGCCGCTGTTACACGCACAGGACGACAGCTGCGCCTGGGGAATACTCGGTCCGAATAGACAGGGACCAACCGAGATGCGAGGAGGTCCGGAGGGAGGAGGAGATCCGTACCAAGGTTGCAGACGCATCATACATATCACATGCAGATGCGTGATCTTTTCTTGTTCTTCATCAGTAGTCCTTGCAATGCTTGCGACGTTTCTAAGAGCCGGGACTCGTTTAGATCGGAGTTAGGAGTAAGTATTTGACACTGTAATATTTTTGTTTGTATTTGACAATTATTATCCAATCATAGCTCAACTAGGCTTAAAAGATTCGTCTCGTAATTTACAATCAAACTGTGTAATTAGTTATTTTTTTATCTATATTTAATACTCTATGTATATGTCAAAGATTTGATGTGACAGAAAGAGAGCCAAAAAAAACTTACAATCAACGCCCTGGACGGATTTTTTGAGGTTTCCATCAGTGTCGACGGCCTGTCTCTGCAGGCAGGAGCAGTCAGGACTCAGGGACAGTGAATTGTTTCATCTACAAGCAGTAGCAAGCGTAGTGGGGACTGTAGAATGAAGTTACAGGCTACAGCCACGCGCGGTGGTGTTCCCGGCATGTCGTCTCTCTCCGTCAGTCGCCTTTTCCTATGTGGCTATGCCTACTACTACGTGTTTAGCCGCTTGAGCCCTCCTTTTCACTATAAGGCCCGGTTTAGTTCTAAATTTTTTTTATCCCAAACTATCCCATCGAATTTTACGGTGTGCACATATATATATATATATATATATATATATATATATATATTATTAAATATAAATTAAAAAAAGTAAATTACACAGTTTAGTTGAAAATCGTGAGACGAATGTTTTAAGACTAATTAGTCAATGATTAGTCATAAGTGCTACAGTAACTAACATGCCCTAATGATGAATTAATTAGGCTTAATAAATTTGTCTCGTAGTTTCTAGACGAGCTATGTAGTTAGTTTTTCTTAATAATATCCAAAAACTCCTTCCAATATCTCCGAAACATCCGACGTGATATCAAAAATTTTCATTTGGTGAACTAAACACAGCAAAGGATGAAAAGATTCTCGGTGAAGTAACATGCTACTAGCTGGTGCGTGTTCATACCGCCCGTACGTGTCATCAGTTGGCGCCTAATCTCGCTCAATCTCATGTCTCTCCACCTCCGGTGATCTGCTAGAGATAAATCAAAGCCAAGGTTATGTTGAATTAATGGTAGCGAAACACGTGGCATATATCCTCTGCCGAAGATACAAATCCACCAAGCTTTGTCGTCCCAAGTCAACTTTTTAAAACTCTCACCAGTTGTTGTTGGCAGTAAATACCCGTCCACGACAAATTGGCTAACAAATAAAATTATATACCCATACCTATGGACACTGCCTATGGATAACATTACATCCGCGCCCATCGGGTATGATACCTGCAAGAGCCCATGGGCGGAGCTATACTCAACTTAGAGGGTGTTTGATTTGGGCGGTTAAACTTTAGTCCCTACTAAATGGTTTAGTCCTATTTAGTCACTCCAGAGTTATTAGAGAGGAATAAAGCCCATTTAGTCCTATTTAGTCATAGTGTTTGGATAAAAAGTGACTAAATAAGACTAGATTTAGGAGCTCCTAGCTGAACCGAATACCCTCTTAGTGGGTGTGGCTGCATCCAAAAAAAAAATTAGATATGAATGATTAGAGTTAAAATAGTTCGATTAATTAGGATGAACCTGGTGGACTTATATTTTCATTAGAGGAAGTATGTATGTACTCATGCAGGCGATAAGATGGTATTTGCAGAAGAGATAGCATCCTAATTACCCAGTTTTAATCGTGTTGGACTCTTGGTTATGAAGGTAATTTGTGGGGTACACCGATCAATAGTTATCTATATCTCTTATAAAGATAAATCCCACTAGCAATTTATCTTGCATGTAAAGTGTCCACATCAGCATTCACTAGAACATCCCACTACCACAGTTAACTATCTCGCCATGCAAAGTGTCTATATCAGCATCCACTAACACATGGCATTTTGTCTTCATTCAAACTATTCACATTAGCAAATCACATCATTTACTAACATATATTTAGTTGTCAACATCAGAATGCTAAAAACTCATCCACTAACATATATTATGATATTTATTCAATCATATTAGTAAATATAAGTAGCATAATTTCACCACGATTCCTGCAGCAACGCGCAGGGCGTTCTTCTAGTTTTTAAATTTTTATGGCCCATAGAGCTAGCCGAGTGGTAATCAAATAATTAGTTCTCTTCAAAAACAAACAAGAGGATCTATTGGGGTCATACTAGGTTATGGGTCAGTTTAGGTACAGTTATATTCTAGTGGCACGGTTCAATCTAGTCCACGTACGGGCACCACCCGTTATTTCTGAAATATAAAGAAATAGTTTTTAATGTCTGCAATATACCCTTCAGCATATCAACACAATACTGCTATTGCCTATGAGTGTCCCTACCGGAAACCGACACTTTGCCGGGTGCCGGAGGCTTTGCCGAGTGTATTTTATCGGACACTTGGCAAAGACGGTATTTGCCGAGTGCCAAATAAAATACACTCGACAAAAAAAAACACTCCACAAAATGCATCTTTGTCGAGTGCCTTTTTCTGGCACTCGGCAAAGATGTATTTTGCCGAGTGTTATTTTTCGGCATACGGCAAAATGCGTCTTTGCCGAGTGCCTTTTTTCTGGCACTCGGCAAAGATGTATTTTGCCGAGTGCCTTTGTTTTGGCACATGGCAAAGAGGCATTTTGCCGTGTGTATTTTTTTTGCCGTCGGCAAATCAGTTTTTCAAAGCAATTTTTGAGGCCCTAAATGAATTCAAATGAAAAACTTTTCAACTACAAAGTTGTATAACTTCTCAAGATCTACAAAGTTTATTTTGGTCATTTCTTCATTTGACAAAACGACAATAACGTTGTTCATAAAATCTACATCTCTCATATTAGTTTCATGAAAGTAGAAGAGAGATATATAAGATTTGTGAACAATGTTACTACCACTATGTCGGATGAACAAATGACCAAAATAAACTTTGTAGATCTTGAGAAGTTATGAAATTTTGTAGTTGGCAACATTTTGATTTGAAATCATCTTGTCATGCAAAAACGACGTTTGAATTTGAAAATTTTAAAATTTGAATTTTTCAAAAGACCTCGGATGGAAACACTTCATAAATGAAAATTGTAGATCTCCAAAAGTTATGAAACTATATAGTTGACAACTTTTTTATTTGAAATCATCTTTTCATGCAAAACTACGTTTGAATCTCTCAAATTTGAAATTCGAATTTTTCAAATGACCTCGGAAAAACTTCCTAAATGAAAATTATAGATCTCGAAAAGTTATGAAACTTTATAGTTGACCACCTTTTGATTTGAATTCATTTGGGCCTCAAACAAGCAATTTACTCTCGGTTTAGTATAATATACGAGGATAGATAACGGAATCTAGACAAAAGTGATGGTGTAGTGCAGTGATAGAGCAGCAGACACGCGAGGGAGATGTCGTGAGTTCGAATCCCGCCGGCCGCGTTAGCCGCGAATTTAGCGCAAAAAATGCACCGACTTCGATGAAGACGGGCGGGCGCTGGCTGGTGGCGGCCTCCCCCGAAAAAAAATTGAAAAAAATTGCCATTATTTTTGGGTTTTTTTTGCATTTTCATTTTGCCGAGTGTAAATCTTTGCCGAGTGCTTTTCCGGCACTCGGCAAAGGCTTTGCCGAGTGCCCGACAAAAAAGTACTCGACAAATAGCTGTTTGCCGACAAAAAGATGTCGTGTGTTGTATGCCGAGTGTTACACTCGGCAAAGCAGTTGCCAAGTGTTTTTGGGCCAAACGACTGTATCCTGTAGTGTGTGTTGACACGCAAAATGTGCCAACGTGAAATGTGGGTTAGACCATCAAGTTTCTGACATCAAGAACATGCCGAAAAATATTTGGGACAATATAATTCAAAGCACCAAGTCAAAATACGGAGAAAGGAAGAAGATGGCGTTGCCTTGGGTGGCCCCTTGCGGAGGCCCGAGGAAACCGGCCAGGCTGGTTTGCCTGCACTAGTATGAACCGATTTGTTTCCAAATCGGTTTTAGATCTATTTTAGACGTGGGAAACTTGAATAACACGTTTTAGAGTTATTTCCTACTGGGATCACGATCGATTGAGGATCCCAACTTCCTATCATCAAAAACACCAGGCATACCCTCATTTGCCCTACTATACTTTCTCTCTACCTTGCTGTTCGCCACGTCTCCCGGCAAGATTTGGTGGTGTTCTAGGTGGCCTTGTCAATCCAAGGACACCCTCCACGTGCTCAACATCACGTGCTCTAGGTGGCCGTGCTGATCGTCACGTCTCCTTGGAGGTGTTCGGGAGTCTACCGAGCGAAGATCGGGCTCAACATCGGCCTAACTGGTTCATCAGCCGGTTTCGTCAATCTGATGCGTTCTTGCTACGATATAGGTTGTTTACAACTGTCGGGGACCTAATACCAGGGTACCTAATAAGGTGGAACTAATGACCATCGAACGTTGACACTTCCGATCAGACGAGAACGCTACTACGCTTCTTGTCCAAACGACGGAAGACTGGTTCCGCCTCGCTCGACCTCCGAGGGCTAGACTCCGCCTCGCCTGACGTCCGAGGATGGGCTCCGCCTCGCCCGACGGCTCAGGGCTGGCTCCGCCTCACCCGACATCCGAGGGCGGGCTCTGCCTCGCCCGACCCCCGAGCCCCGAGGGCGGGTTCCGCCTCGCCTGACCCCCGAGGGCGGGCTCCACCTCGCCCGACCCTCGAGAGCTGGCTTCGCCTCGCCCGATGTCCGAGGGCAGGTCCCGCCTCGCCCGACGGCTGAGGACAGGCTCCGCCTTGCCCGATGGCCAAGAGAAGACTCCGTCTCGCCGGATGAGTACACCCAGCTCCTTCATAACGATGAGCACAGGGTACGACATGACATTCGAGTCAATCGCACCACCAAGGACCATGCCCTGCACCGCTGTAGGAAAGTACCGTCAAGGTACGACGTGATGGGTGCTTTAGACCATTCCAGGCATCGTAGAGTCCGAATAGTGTTGTAGGTGCCGCCTTCAGCCCTCGGGCGCAGAACCTGACATAAACATACGACAACCACTACGGTCCAAGAAGAGACTCGCGCCCTCTACAGTGACGAAAGTACAGTCACCGAGCCATCCACCCCCATAGGGCTACAGGTCAACACCCTTGTCCGACACGTCGCCTTGGGGGGGGGGGATGAGACGTGACAACTTGCTGATCAGGTAAGGGCGTGGCGTCATCAGCACACATGCGTCCGGCGAACGTGCCCATCCCTGACACCGTCTGGCCATGTCAGCGAGGCTGGCTCAGCGGAAAAGGAGGGCCCAGCACCTTCGAAGGGGCTCCTTGGCCTCTGGTTTTTCTCCTTTCTCCAACATGTAACCCCTGCCCCCCCTTGGTCTATAAAAGGAAGGGCAGGGAACCCCGCTGAAAGTGCATCTAGCCCTTTAGTGGGCTTTGTATGATTGAATGACAACGTGATTAAAGGTCTAATCTGTTTGCTACGTGTGAACAGGTAATAGGTTATCTCACAAGTACTTAATGAAAAGCCACAATAATGTGTTGTTGTATAAACAATTTAGTTCAAGCACAAGACAACAATACAAATGGAATTCATGCAAAGGCTCATTTATTGTGGGATCTCCATGTACTATGTGAAAGCTAACTAGTAAGAATTAATTAATAAGACATAAGGGATTGCATATGGAATGGTCTCATATTTGAAGCTTGCTAACTTGAAATGAAAAAGGTAACAATATAAATGAATGGATGATTCAACACAAGATGTGACTTGATGGCTTGAGATGGTGAAGATAGCAAGGAAAGGCTTCGAGGTACTAAGCAAGGGTGAAGGGCAAGCGACGGCTTGGCGGCTGAAGAACCTAGCTAGGGTGAAGAAGAAAGTACTTGCATTTAGTTGAGGTACTAATCAAGCTAAGATGGTCATATTGATGTGGATGATCAAATCTATAATGGAGTATTTGATGGAAGTGACTTGATACATTTGGGATTATTCAAATTTGATGAATGGAATAAAGTCATGTGCTCAAGATGGCTATGCTCAAGTGAAAAGTTCAATATCAACATGTTGGCACCCTCACTTGATGAAGATTGGAATACACGGCTTCGGTTCAAAAACGATCAACTCAAAAGGTTTAAATCCGTTATACTTTTAAATTTGAGTTAATAGGAATGCCGTACTATTAAGAGGGATGCATCATGTTGATAGATAATGTTTTGTAAGTGCTCAAGCCAACCCATGTGAGATTTGAGTGTTTGAGAGACAAAAGAGCTAACTGATTTGTTGCTGGTCTGGCTATACCGGACGTGTCCGGTATTTGCCTAGTAACTATAAAATTGTTGTACTCGGGTTGGTTCGTCGGGAGTTCCAACGTATGTCGGGAGTTCTGACGGTTGAAGTTCTGGCAATGGTCGAGAGTTCCGACGACTCGCAATTTAAATAATTTGGAGAGTTCATTGTGGTGGTCTTACCGGACGTGTCCGGTATTCATACCGAACGTGTCCGATATGGATGACCAGAGGCCAACGACTGTTTTAAATGTACTGAGTGTCGGGAGTTCCGATGTAAGTCGGAAGTTCCGACGGTCGGTAGTTCCGACATGTGTCGGGAGTTTCGACACCTCAAATACTCTAACTCGGTTGCAATGGCTTTCAAATATACTGAGGGTCGGGAGTTCCGACGTGTGTCGGGAGTTCCGATGGTTTGAAGTTCTGACATTCATCGGGAGTTCCGACGCCTCTTAAATTCACTGTAACTTAGTTACCGTTGGTGCAGTGTAAGTCATACCGGACGTGCATACCGGACGTGTTCGGTATTGCAACGGCTATAAAACGGCTAGTTTTCCAAGGGGGCTATAAATACCCCCAAGCCTCCACCTTTAGAGGCTGCTGATTCTGCTGATACACACACATGTTTTTGAGCCTTGCCAACTCTCCCAATCCTCTCTTAGTGAGTGATTGATCAAACTTGCCAAATCAAATTGTGGGTTGGGTGAAATTCAAAAAGAGAGCAATCCAACCACTTGAGCACTTGTGCATACTGTCAATCTCGTGATTCGCATTTGTTACTCTTGGACTCTTCGGTCCTAGACGGTTAGGCGTCGTCGGAGAGCACCCGAGAGATTGTGGTGTGCCTCGGAAAGTTTGTAACAGTCGATTCCGCCGCCTCAGAATCAATTAGTGGAAGGAGGAAAAGGAGTTGGAAAAGACTCCGGCTAGAGTGACCTTTGTGGTACCCTCTAGGGCTGACCTTCGCTGGGTCGCCCACAGCCCCCTCAATGGAGAGTAGGACTTGAACGAGTCCGAACTTCAGTAAAACAAATATCGTGTCTCAATTCGCATTTCATTTGATATTTGTGTTGCTCCAGCTCTTGTGCAGGTTCTCTGTGTATATTGATATCTCTAGTAGGTACCTGCAGTTTGGTTTGGAGATAGAAATCGAAAGGAGCAAGTTCGAGGCTGTTCTGCAGAAATCGTGTATACCGGACACGTCCGGTATTCATATCGGACACGTCCGGTATTAGAGCTCTGTGCTGAAAATATTTATTCGCAGTTCTAACTTTGTGTTGCAGGGTTGTAGCTTCTAGATACATTCTTTTGTACCTTGTATACTAGGTGGCTAACTTGTGAGGGGTGGTACTACTCTTTATTTAGAGTTTCCATTTTGGAAACTCCTTTTACTATTCGTTTCCGCATTTAAAGGTGTTAATTTTCAGAAACGCCTATTCACCCCCTCTAGGCGGCATTCTAGGTCCTTTCAATTGGTATCAGAGCGAGATTCTCACCTAAAGCTTCATCACCGTGAGAAGGATGTCGACGCCTATCGAGTTGGAGCCGATGCTTCTCCAAAATGATGGTTCAAACTTTCTATCTTGGTCAATTCATGTACTCAATGCTTTTAGGGATATTAGTCCTCTTGTTGAGCATATTATGGATGCAAGCATACCTCTTCCTATAGTTGATTGGAGCAACTACAAAAATTTGTCAAAAAAAGAAGAGATATGTGTGCAACTCAATGCTCAAGCTATTAATGTCATTTTGAGTACATTAAGTGTATAGGTTCAAGATGAGGCAATATTCAATGGACAACCACCTCTAGAGAGTGCTCATCTCATTTGGACTAGACTTTTTGATTTATATGGAAAATCCAAATGTGATGATGCACTTGAGATCGAGTCAATAGAAAGTATGTCCATTATGTCTTCATACAGCGAAGAAGCCTCACAAGACCTCAAGAGCGCCGAGCCGGAGCAAGAAGTGCAAGCAACGCATGACTTGCTGTCTGCCTACACATATCGGACGTGTCGTGTCCGGTATGGCCGAGGCAGCAGAGCAGCAAGTAGCTGATGGCAACGATGCTCAAGCCCGGTGGCGACCAAGTGATGAGTCAACCTCAGTATCCCATGATACTCGTCACTTGTGTCTCATGGCCAAGAAAAGCAAGAAGAAGAGTAACAAGAAAGATCAAGAAAAGGAGAAGGCACAAGTGGATGATCAAGATGAGAGTGATGTTGAAGTTGAAGACAACTACAACCTTGATCAACTCAACCACAAAGATAAGTTCATCATCATGAAGATAGTCGAAAAGAATGATGAGCTTGAAGAAGAGATTGAGAAGCAAGAGCAATCACTTCCAAAGCAAGAATTCTTTCTCATCTCTAAGTTGGAAGAACTAAAGGCTCTAAGTGGAAGGTATGAAAAATTGTCAATTGAGCATGCTTTAGTTACTAACTCCTCTTCTAGTGTTTCACAACTAGAGAAGGAAAACTTTGAGGTCAAGGCAAGGCTAGATGAACTATCAAGCAAGTATAATGTGCTACAAGCAAACTATGTTCATCTAAAGTGCTCTTATGATGAAGTAGTAGAATCAAGCATCGTGCTTGAGGTGGCTCATGAGGTTGTGATCACTTCGGTAAAATTTTCTCAACCTCTCACACTTCCACTCACTAGTACACCATCTCAATTAAATATTTCTTGTACTAATGAGTGTGCTCCTCAAGCAAGCCAATCTTCGATTGAGCTAAATCTCATAGAAAACATAGAGCTCAAAGAAGAGGTGAAAAGATTAAAGAAAGATGTGATTCGGTTGAAGGGTAAGGAGAAAGCACAATCTTCTCAAGATAACCGTGATAACATGGTGAAGAAGCTTGAGAAGGGTTCAAACCTTGCTTCCTCCAAAGCCCAACAAAAGAATCACATTTCAAGTAAGGCCAACACAACCAAGAGAAAGAAACATGGAAAAAGGATGTGCTATGGTTGTGGATTGTATGAACATGAGTGGGCTATGTGTCCACACAAGAGTTGGGCCGACAAGTGTGAAGCGACCGAACAAAAGGACTCAAACAAGTTGGGCAACCAAAAGAAAAGTGATGGACAAAGCGCTTGTCTCATGAGCAAGAAACTAGGGCATCCTATCAAGAAATGCCAAATGTACAAAGAGGCAAGAAAGGAAGCTCAAGTTGCAACAAGAAGATGCTATGGATGCAATGAGATGGGCCACAAGTTTGATAGATGTCCATACAAGCAAAGCAAGCATAGAGCAAACAAAGGTCGCATATGCTATGCTTGTAGAAGAAAGGGGCATTTAAGCTATGAATGCCCAAATGGTAAAACTCCTAAACCGAACACATTTGTTTATAATGATATGCTTAGGAAGACCACAAATGGAGTTAGCACTAGCAAGGTGATGTGTTCACCACTAACTAGTACTAAAGCCATTTGGGTGCCTAAGCACTTGTTGACTAACTCAAAAGGACCTAACAAGAGTTGGGTACCAAAGTGTGCTTAGGTTAATGATGTAGGTACTCGGTGATGAGATGAAGGTATCGGGGTGGTTGAGCAAGCAAATTGATTATATTCACTCAATCTATCAACCAATTCTTATCATAATCCCTTATATGGTTGACCCGAAGATAATTCAACGAATATATCATATACTTCATACTCACCATTGGTAACAAGTACCTAAACCTTATAGGATAGCCACTTTGTTCATTTCGTGTTCTATAGTTCACAAATAGGTACATTTGTGAAATGATGAAAGTGGCTAATTAGATTCAATTAAAAAGAATTTTACTTTGCCATATGATGCTTTTAATGGCTCTCTAGTAAACCAATTCATTTGCTGAGATGCAAGTATACAATAAACACTAGAGCTAAACAAAGAATCACAAGCAGCGAATTAATTGGTTCTGTCCTGCACCTATCGGACGTGTCTGGTATGATCAGGGACAGAAAGTAAGTGTTTCTGTTTTGTGTATTCCGGACGTGTCCGGTATACCCACCGGACGTGTCCGGTATTGTAGGAACTAGAACACTAATTGAATAAGCAACTGAGTTTTTGATTAATATATTTTCAAATATCCTCAAATATTACTCAGAAGTTTGTGGTTTAATAATATAAGTGGCTTATAAGCATCTCTTAAAACTCAAATTTAAATATGGCAAATTATTTGGTTATAGTTCAAAATAGAAAATTGACTCCCTATTTCTTAATAGAATAAAAGTGCTTGTTGGAAGTCATTCAAATTACTTGAAGCACTTATTTAGGGGGGAGCTAAGTTTCTATTTTGCACCATTGTGGACTAACAAATTTATCTAGCACTCTTTGTAGTCCTTTGGATGAAAAATTGAATTCGTATCTAGCATGATTATTTGGCAATCAAGGTCAACATAAAGATTATCATGCCATGTATCTTCTTAGTGGTATTCTTGTGGGCTCAAGGCAAAGGTATGTGTTTACATACATACATTATAAGTGCATCTAAGGCCCTTTATATGTTAGAATGTGCATTTGTGTGACATAGGAGAGATGTTTTTCAAAACCCATAACTAGCATGTGTAGGTGGTGTGAATTTGAAAAACTATTTGAATCTTGGTCTTTGTGATCTAGCCTTATCATGTGATGATTATAGCTCTCCTTGATTGTTTGATTGGCTAATCACACATGACATGGCTTTCTTAAGTCCACAATCTACTATGTCTCACAATATCTCTCTCAAAGTTATCAAAATCTGTATATATATGCCAAAGATTTGGAAAAGAGAAGTGATATTTATGGCATTGGATAAGAAAAGTGATCATACTCGGTTTGGATCAAGATTATATATCTTTTTGGACTGAGAAATAATAGAAAAGGGGATTGGAAGTGAGAAAACATGTTTTGGAATATTTTGGGCCAACCCGCGTATACCGGACGTGTTCGGTATGAGCGGGGCTATAAAACCGAGCGTACCCTTTTGGCCCAGACAGACTTGTCTCCTTCCAACCAACCCTGCCGGCACCCTTCTCCTCACCTAGGGTGACCGAGACTTTCACCAACAAAAGAGAGAGAGGGAGATCGTATTGGAGAAGGCTTACATCAAGATTGAAGGCCCGGGGATTTGGATTTCACATCGCCTTCTCATCTCATCTCTCAAGGTACCCTAATCGTGGACCTCGTCCGATCTACATGGTTAATGCATGATTTTGAAATTCCTTCGGACAATATGCTGCATTGGTGATATAGAAGCGATGCCCAAAGTTTGGAATTGATCCGTGATGGTTTGAATCTAGGAACCCTGGTTAGGGTTGCTGGGCGCCCATATCGGACGTGTCCGGTATGCTACCGGACGTGTCCGGTATGGCTCAACAAAGCAGCTCCTCTGCTTCCTTTTGATTCAATCCAATATTAGAATTGTATGTTAGGCTTAGCTTCTTTTGTATCTTCGTTTTGCAAACTTATTGACAGTTGTATGTCAAGATGGTTGTAAAACCATAGATCAAAGATTCTATGTCTAAATTGCAATTCGAGATTAAATTTTGGGCATGTATCTAAAATTTCTTGAAAATCTTTGGATACAGGACAGCAGCCATGAGTGGACGACAGGAGCCTAGGTCCAAGCATAGGCATGATCCTGCACTTGAAAAGTACAAGAAGGCAAGATAGGAAATGCATCCTGGATTCAAGCCGACCAACAGGAAGTCTACCAGAGCTACCTCTAGTGCAGCAGCTCAGTATGCAGAGGGATCAGGGAGCTCTTCCTCTGACACTGACACTGACACTGATGAGTTCAGAGTGGAGTCTAGAGAAGAAAGAAAGAGGAAGAGCACTAACAGAGAATCAGATGATGAAAGCTCAGATGAGGAGCAGGAGATTGAGGAGGAGGAGTCAGTTCCTCCAGTTCAGCACCAGCCTAGTCAGGGTATGCATTATGGTCTCCTTGAGACACGTCTGCCCAATGTGCCCTCTTATGTTTCCAGAGTTGACTATAGGGGAAAAGGGCATGACCAGGAAAGCTAGAGATGAGCGAAGAGTAGATCCGAGAGGCTTACCTAAGGTTTAGTTTGATCACTGTTTCCAGATAACCTTTCACATGGACTTCTACTCTAGTGTGATTCTCACCAGGAACCCAGTGATTGCCAGGTCTCAGTGGATAGACTGGAAGTATATTAGAGAGTTACAGAAGACCTCAGTTGATCATGCCATTGCCATTTGCCAGCGAACAGGAGTTTATGAGATCATGGAGTTCCAGCATGACTGCAACACAGAGATAGTAGCTTAGTTCTATGCTACTCTATTCGTTGAGGAGGATGAGAGGCAGATGCACTGGATGCTTGAGGGCTAGTGGTACAATGTTGACTATGATGTATTTGCCGCCCAGCTTGGCTTCTCAGAGGATGATCTCCAGAGGGACAGGATTCACACCGAGCAGGTGTTACCTCCTGAGCAGCTCGCCTATATGTATCCACCAGGAGGTGAGAGAGGAGCAGTGGGAAAGGTTCTCGGTCTTCATCCTACTTATAGATACCTGGACAGGATGTTCAAGAAGACTATTGACTGCAAGGGTGGAGATAAGGGCAACATTGCAGATTACTCCAGGAACCTCCTCCATAGGATGGCCCCTGATGCTCAGCCTTTTAGCATGTTTGACTTCATATGGTCAGAGATCAGAAGTGTGGGAGAGAGGCCCCTCAAGGGCTATGGATTTGCTCCTTATATCATGTATATGATTGAGCAGGTCACATGGCACACTTTCGAGTATGACAAGATTCACAAGGCCCTGAAGATTGTTACTGACTTGCCTGAGACAGGGTTACCTCCAGTAGGTCTAGGAGGAGCAGCAGGTACAGCTGATGCAGATGCACCTGAGAGTGGTGCAGCAGTAGCAGGAGCTTCACCTTCACCACATGCACCTCCACGTTCCTCTTCACGCCGTGGCAGTCCTCCCTCGCCTATCCGCAGGCTTTTCAGCTCCATATTTAGGATGTGCAGAGACATCCAGACCAGGCAGCAAAAGGAGAGGGAGGCTAGGAGGAAGGATACTCGGACTTTGAAGCAGATTGCTTCTAGACTTGAGCTTGATCCTCCTAGGTCTCCACTATCAGATGAGGTAGCTAGTGAGCCCGAGGCCGAGAGGAGCACTCACAGCCGAGATATGATAGAGAGTATCTTTGAGTTCCTTCAAAGAATAAAGAAGAAGAACAGCACCACAAAGACACGACACTCTACCACTACAGGCTCATGTGCCTACTCACTCTCAGCCACGTCCTAGTTCTGCAGATGACTATGCGTCAGACTGGTGGAGTGACCTCACTGGTGGCGGCTACTACGGGTCTGGTGGCTATGACCCGTTCGGCACAGGTGGTTCTCGTCTAGCTGGTGTTACATGTTCAGATGATGAAGATGCTGGGAGAGATGATGATGATGATGAGTGATGCGGAGATCGAGATCTGACTTTGCACCCCTTTTTTGTCAGAGACTTTTCCTGTGTGCCATTATAAAAGATCGCAATCCACATGTGCCTTACTGAAAAATTCAAGCCGGTCTTGAGCGCCACTACTCCAACTTTTTGGGTCCTCCATGCCACTTCGTGATTTGATTAGGGCTCTAGATTTGTTAAATTAAATAGTGTGAAAAGGCGAAAAAAAAAATATGATTTGATATGATTATTATATCTTTTTCATCATTTTTTTTTATGAATTAAATGAAAATAATTTTTATATGAAAATTTAGATCTCTTAACGAGATCTACAATTTTCTAGTTTTGAGTTTTTTCATTTAATTACTGCAAAAAAGTCGATTTAAGATGCTAATAAAAAATTAATAACATATTTGAACTTAAGGGCATTTTCATCTTTTCACATCTGTAGTTTGACGGCATTAGAGCCTGAACTGACGGAAGTGGCATGGAGGACCCGAAAAAGTTGAAGTAGTGGCGCTGAAGACCGCTGAATTTTTACAGGGGCACAGAGGGGATTACGATCTTTTATAATGGCACACAGGGAAAAGTCTCTTTTTGTCCTTAGTTTGTCATTGTTGGACCTTTGTGGTGATAGATGACAAAGGGGGAGAGAGACTGATTAAAGCTTCAGGATATTTGTTTCATTTGACTTATCTTTGTACCTGATGATATGTACTGTAGGCTGTAGTAGTTTTTGTTTTTGAGCTTCATTGATATATCTTGGATTTGAGATAGATTGTATCATGAGAGAGATGAGACTCACTTATGCTTTATCCATGTATCTCGAGACATGATCTTAATATATATTTTAGTGGCTTGTGGACTTGAGAAAATGTGTAATGAGTGCTATGTGTGGCATATATGTGTTGTATTTATTTTTCATAAGGTCTATGCATGCTAGAATGAAAATACTTGATGTGATGTCTTTATATTTATTCTTGTGTGATATATTCTGTCATATGCATCACAATTCTACTTTGTCACACGTACATGCACCCCACGGATGCAATGATTTAGGGGGAGACTCCTATATATTTTAGTATGTGCAATTGACGAGTTGAGGTCATTTTGTAAATTCCAATCACAAGCACATATTAAGGGGGATCCTCTTATAAATCATTGAACCCAAAATCTTAAATGTTTATATTCTTTTATAAGCTTTAATCAAGTTGTCATCAATCACCAAAAAGGGGGAGATTGAAAGTGCATCTAGCCCTTTAGTGGGTTTTGGATGATTGAATGACAACGTGATTAAAGGTCTAATCTGTTTGCTAAGTGTGAACAGGTAGTAGGTTATCTCACAAGTACTTAATGAAAAGCCAAAATAATGTGTTGTTGTATAAACAATTTAGTTCAAGCACAAGACAACAATGCAAATAGAATTCATGCAAAGGCTCATTTATTGTGGGATCTCCATGTACTATGTGAAAGCTAACTAGTAAGATTAATTAATGAGACATAAGGGATTGCATATGGAATGGTCTCATATTTGAAGCTTGCTAACTTGAAATGAAAAAGGTAACAATATAAATGAATGGATGATTCAACACAAGATGTGACTTGATGGCTTGAGATGGTGAAGATAGCAAGGAAAGGCTTCGAGGTACTAAGCAAGGGTGAAGGGCAAGCGACGGCTTGGCGGCTGAAGAACCTAGCTAGGGTGAAGAAGAAAGTACTTGCATTTAGTTGAGGTACTAATCAAGCTAAGATGGTCATATTGATGTGGATGATCAAATCTATAATGGAGTATTTGATGGAAGTGACTTGATACATTTGGGATTATTCAAATTTGATGAATGGAATAAAGTCATGTGCTCAAGATGGCTATGCTCAAGTGAAAAGTTCAATATCAACATGTTGGCACCCTCACTTGATGAAGATTGGAATACACGGCTTCGGTTCAAAAACGATCAACTCAAAAGGTTTAAATCCGTTATACTTTTAAATTTGAGTTAATAGGAATGCTGTACTATTAAGAGGGATGCATCATGTTGATAGATAATGTTTTGTAAGTGCTCAAGCCAACCCATGTGAGATTTGAGTGTTTGAGAGACAAAAGAGCTAACTAATTTGTTGCTGGTCTGGCTATACCGGACGTGTCCGGTATGCATACCGGACGTGTCCGATATTTGCCCAGTAACTATAAAATTGTTGTTCTCGGGTTGGTTCGTCGGGAGTTTCGATGTATGTCGGGAGTTCCGATGGTCGGAAGTTTCGGCAATGGTCGGGAGTTCTGACAACTCGTAATTTAAATAATTTGGAGAGTTCATTGTGGTGGTCATACCGGACGTGTCCGATATGGATGACCAAAGGCCAACGACAATTTTTAAATGTACTGAGTGTCGGGAGTTCCGACGTAAGTCGGGAGTTTCGACGGTCGGGAGTTCCGACATGTGTCGGGAGTTCCGACACCTCAAATACTCTAACTCGGTTGCAATGGCTTTCAAATATACTGAGGGTCGGTGCTCACAAATTCATTGTAACTTAGTTACTGTTGGTGCAGTGTAAGTCATACCGGACGTGCCCAGTATTGCAACGGCTATAAAACGGCTAGTTTTTTCAAGGGGGCTATAAATACCCCCAAGCCTCCACCTTTGGAGGCTGCCGATTCTGCTGATACACACACACGTTTTTGAGCCTTGCCAACTCTCCCAACCCTTTCTTAGTGAGTGATTGATCAAACTTGCCAAATCAAATTATGGGTTGAGTGAAATTCAAAAAGAGTGCAATCCAACCACTTGAGCACTTGTGCATATTATCAATCTTGTGATTCGCATTTGTTACTCTTGGACTCTTCGGTCCTAGACGGTTAGGCGTCGTCGGAGAGCACCCGAGAGATTGTGGTGTGCCTCGGAAAGTTTGTAACAGTCGATATTCATACCGGACACGTCCGGTATTCATACCGGACACGTCCGGTATTAGAGCTCTGTGCTGAAAGTATTTACCGGACACGGTGGGGGAGAGTTGGTGTTGGCCCATCTCACCATCCAATCTCTCCCCTCCATCGGCTCTGGCTACTAGAGGCTTGAGCACCAGCCCGACGTCTCCCTTGGACCACCCTCTCTCTGGAACACTCCACACGGAGCGCCTCGATGATGTTTCCGTTTGGTCTCCGCAACGCCGCGGCGACCGAAAGCCACCTTGTGGCCCAGCGTGCGATCCCGCCCCCCCACGAACAACGAGTTCGTGGGGATGATCGAAAGCATCACAGAATCCCTCCACGGCCTCCTCGTGGAAGGTTCGGGGTCGGACTCTGGCTCTGACTTTGGCAAGGGGAGCCACCATCCCTCCCGGGAATGCTTCATGGCGGAAACCTCCGAGGGACACGTCGAAAGCGCCTCCAAGAAGGAGGTCACCCCGGCAGGCAACCTCGACGACAGAACCAAAGGGGGGCAGCGGCCCCACCTCATGTAGGGGTGGAGCAGCTGAGAGCCCGAAAGTGGGAAATAGACGAAGCCAGACAACAGCTTGTTCGGGAGTACGTGGAGGTCGACGAGGAGATCAAGCGCCGCGGAGATGGTGGGCACGCACACGCCGTGGCCCACGACGTAAACCGAAGGATCATCACCGACGGTGAAACCCTTCCTCACTTCATCCGGGCAAGCCAGAACATCGCCACTGCAACGGCCCTACTTCATGGCCTTCTAAAGGTCGCGATGCCCGAGGATCATCGGCTCCACCACGAAATTCACACGCTACTTCAGCGTGAGGCAGCGCAGCAGGCGGAGAGCTCGCAGTCTCGACGACGCGAGCCCGACGCCAGACAGCGTACCCCCTTGGTGCGCCCCGCCAGGGACGCATCGGTCCACCAAGCGCCGCAAGGCGGCGGGCAGCGCGCTGCAATCCCGGTACATCAACGTCTCGGCCACAACCGCAACGCACGCAGCACCATCGATGCCCGCAGACGCACCTACAGCGACCCGAGGGAAGGAGCCCGTCGTGGCTATCATCCTCGATGCGGCGGGTGCTACAACAGTGATGAGGACCGGAGCCCAAGCCCTGGCCTGTCAGGCCCCTAGGCCTTCGGCCGGCACAGCCTCAACGCTGCATTCCCGCCAAGGTATCGACCACCTACCAACATCCCTAAATACTCTAGGGAGACAAACCCCGGACTTTGGCTTGAGGACTATCGGCTCACCTATCAAGCCGGAGGTGCGGATAATGATGACTTCATTATCCACAACCTTCCATTGTTCTTGGCTGATTCAGCCCGGGCATAGTTGGAACACCTGTCGTCCAACGCAATCCAGAGTTGGGTGGATCTAAAGGAGATCTTTGTGGGGAACTTCCAGGGCACATACAAATGCCCTAGAAACCCATAGGACCTCAAGAACTGCCGTCAGAAGGCTGGTGAGACCCTCCGTGGGTACATCCGGTGCTTCTCCTGACAGTGCAACGAGCTCCCTAACGTCACCGACACCGACGTGATAGGAGCCTTCCTGTCCAGGATGACCTATGAATCCCTGGTTCATAAGCTGGGATACAAGGGCCCGCGAACCACTAAGGAACTCCTAGACATCGCCACCAGCCACACCTCAGGCGAAGAGGTGGTCGGAGCGATCTTCGATCGCCTCGAAGGCAAGGCAAGGCGGGACGAGGGTACCGGCGAAGGCACCTCCAATCGTTCCGCCAAAAGGAAGAATAAGAAGCAACGGCGCGAGGACTCACTCATAGCCACCGCCGACCGCAAGGGTGGTCGGAAGCCCATGGAGGGCACTCTGAACCACTTCGAAAAAAATACTCGAAGGGTCGTGCCTGAACCACGCCTTTCCCGTAAAGCATCCGCTCAAGGATTGCAGCCTCATGCGGAAATTCTTGTCCGGAAGCTCCAACAAGGGGGAGCAGGGGAAGGAGCCTGCCCCCACTATGGACGACACCGAGGAGAAGGACAACGGCTTTCCAACACCAAATGGCTGCCTTATGATCTTCGGAGGATTGGTGGCCTACGACTCCAAACGCCGCCAGAAGGTCGCACGCTGTGAGGTCTACACAGCCCAACCGGCCACACCTCCCTTCCTTCGGTGGTCGGAGTCCACTATAACCTTCGATCAGACCGACCATCCGGATACTGTCCCGCACCCAGGGAGGTATCCACTTGTTGTCAACCCAACCGTTGGCCCAAAGCGGCTCACCAAAGTGCTGATGGACGGAGGCAGCGGCCTCAACATCATGTACGCCAAGACGCTCGATGAGATGGGCGTCGACCGGACTAACCTCTGCCCAACCTGAGCGCCTTTTCACGGCATCATACCAGGGAAACAGGACATGCCACTAGGGCAGATCGATCTGCCCATCACCTTCGGGGATCAGTTCAATTACAGGACTGAGACCCTCACCTTCGAGGTGGTTGGGTTCCCCGGAACCTTCCACGCCATCTTGGGACGACCATGCTACGCGAAGTTCATGGCTGTCCCCAACTACACATACCTCAAGCTGAAGATGTCGGGCCCCCATGGGGTGATCACCGTCGGCACCTCCTTCCAGCGGGCCTACGAGTGCGATGTCGAATGCTGCTGCCACGCCACAGCAATCGTCGCCTCCGGTGAACTCATCTCCCTCAAGGAGGAGGTCACCGAAGGAGCGCCCGATGCAAAGAAGTTGACCGGGTCGTTCAAATCGGTAGAGAGCTCCAAGGAGGTCCTCATAGATCCCAGCAGCTCCGAGGGTAAAACGGTACGCTTTGGTACCACGCTCTCCTCCGAATAGGAGAGCGCGCTCGTCGACTTCCTACGCGACAACAAAGACATCTTTGCGTGAAAACCCTCGGATATGCCAGGCATTCCGAGGGAGGTCACCGAGCATACCTTAAAAATCTATCCAGGCTCCAAGCCGGTGAAACAACACCTACGCTGCTTCGATAAGGAAAGGCGTAGGGCCATCGGTGAGGAGATAGCAAAACTGTCGGCCGCTGGATTCATCAGGGAAGTACACCACCCAGAGTGGTTAGCCAATCCTGTCCTTGTACGAAAGAAGAGTGGGAAATTGAGGATGTGTGTTTGACTATACGGGCCTCAACAAGGCGTGCCCAAAGGATTTATTTCCTTTGCCACGCATAGACCAAATAGTTGACTCTACCTCAGGGTGTGAAACCCTCTGCTTCGTTGATGCGTACTCCGGCTACCATCAAATTGTGATGAAAAAGTCCGACCAACTCACGATGTCTTTCATCACCCCCTTCGGATCGTTTTGCTACGTTTCGATGCCTTTCGGTCTAAAAAACACTGGGGCAATGTACCAGCGATGTATGCTCAGATGCTTCGGGGACCTAATCGGGCAGACCGTTGAGGCCTACGTTGATGATATCGTAGTTAAGTCTAAACGGGCTGACCACCTCGTTGCCGATCTTGAGCAAACCTTCATGAAACTCCAGGCGAATGGGATCAAACTCAATCCCGAGAAATGTGTTTTCGGGGTCCCGAGGGGTATGCTGCTCGGCTTCATCGTCTCTAAGTGTGGCATCGAAGCCAACCCAAAGAAAATCTCAGCCATCACACGGATGGGCCCGATTTAGAACATAAAGGGGGTTCAACGAATCACAGGGTGCCTCGCCGCCCTCAGCCGAATCATCTCGCGCCTCAGCGAACGAGGACTCCCCCTTTATCGCCTCCTGAAGAAAGCCGACCGCTTCGAGTGGACATCCGAGGCCCAAGAGGCGCTTGACATGGTCAAACTACTCCTGATGAGGCCCCCAATCCTAGTTCCTCCAAACGACGGAGAATCCCTCCTGCTATACATAGCGGCCACCACACAAGTGGTCAGCGCCGCCCTGGTAGTAGAGCAGGAGGAAGAGGGGCATGCCCTCAAGGTCTAGCGCTCTGTGTACTTCATCAGCGAGGTACTATCTGACTCTAAAACCCGCTACTCCCAAATCCAGAAGCTCCTTTACACCGTCTTCATCACCAAGAGGAAGTTGCGCCACTACTTCGAGTCACATCCTGTAACGGTTGTGACGTCGTTCCCCCTCAGTGAGGTAGTCCAGAGCCAGGATGCCACGGGAAGAACTGCAAAGTGGGCACTCAAGCTGGTGGCTCAAGGCATCACATATGCCTCCCGAACGACGATCAAATCCCAGGTATTGGCTGACTTCATCGCCGAATGGACCGAGGTCCAGACGCCACCAGCGGTCGTCGATCAAGAGTACTGGACGATGTACTTCGATGGATCACTGATGAAAAAGGGTGCCAGTGCGGGGCTGATCTTCATATCACCCCTCGGGGTTCACATGAGGTACATGGTTTGGCTCCATTTTCCCTCATCAAATAATGTGGCTGAAAACGAAGCACTCGTCAACGGCCTACGCATCACCATCGAGTTGGGCATCCGACTCCTCGACATTCGGGGTGACTCTTAGCTGGTCGTTAACCAAGTCATGAAGGAGTCAAGCTGTCATGACACCAAGATGGTTGCGTACTACCAAGAAGTCCAACGGTTGGAGGACAAGTTCGACGGCCTCGAACTCAATCACATCCCAAGGCGCCTCAACGAGACAGCCGACGCACTTGCGAAGGCGGCGTCCGATCAAGAACCGGTACCAACAGGCGTCTTCGCCAGTGACCAACACAAACCCTTGGTGCGCTACGAAGGGTCAGAATGGGCCAACGATGGCCCATCTGATCCAGCCCCGCTCTCGGATGGCTCCCGACGCGCCTCGCCACGCTCCTCGCACCTCCCGACGCGCCTCGCCACGCTCTCGGATGGCTCGGTCGTGCTCCTCGCGGGCCGTGCTGCGCTCCGAGCGAAGTCTTTCTTCGGTCCAGCGCCGCTCGTCCCGCTCCCCGCGTAGCCGAGAAATCACCTTGGCATCCTAGTTTGCCATCTGCTATAGGGCCACGGACCTTTTGTCGACCCTCCACCTGAGATCCCGCTCCGTCTCCAACTCAGCCAGGACCTCAACGGCCCGCTGACTGGCCTCGGCATCCTTCTGGAGCAGCTCGTCCCGCTCCTTTTGGATCCTGGTGGCTGCCTCCTCGTCCAGCTTCACCCTCGCCGACAGGTCCTCGAACATGCCTTGGATCTCCTCTGCGTCCAGACGTGCCTCGGTTTCCCGCTGCTGGCCGGCGGTGAGCTGGGCGCTCAAATCTTCGTGCAGCCGAGCCTCCTCAGTGAGGCGGTCCCATTCCGCCTTCTGCTCATGGAGGAACCGAGATTTCTCCTGGCTACGAGCAATGAGGGACTGAAAGGAAGACCAACGTCAAAAATACAAAAATACATGATGAAGAGAGGAAAGCGAGACGAAAGATGAAGTGGATACCCGACCATTGGGAACAATGACATCGCGTAGGACGACCCGGGCCTGATCCAGGACACCCATCATCGCCGAGATCCCTTCGTCAAGACTCCCTCGCTCTATGCTCTTGGCAGCATCGTCGAGCGAGAAGAGAGTCGACGTTGAGTCTTGGGGATCCATCTAGTGGAGCGGCGGCTCACCCTGCGTGGGCGAGCGGCTACCCCCTGGCACCAGGTCCGAGGGAAACCCCCCACTGGTCCTCTCCACCACCGCCACGATGCCCGCCGTCCCTCTAGTCGTATCCTCCTCCACCCGGCCCTCCTCGGGTGCCACAGCTTGGGCCACCGATGTCGCGGATTGCGCCGCCCCCTCGGACGCCACTGTGGCGACGTCCAACCGCGCTGGGCTTGTCGCGGACGCGGTCACCTCCGCCTAGGTCTTCGGTCGCACATACTGTGCTGCTCCCTTGGACACCACCGCGGCTGCGTCTGGCTGCGCCTGGCTCGTTAGGGCTGGGGACCCTCCGGCCATGTCCTCCTCCGTCCGGTACGCATCGGGCGCCGTCGCTTGGGCCGCAGGAGGCACAGATTGCGCCAACCCCTCGGTCACCACCGTGGATGCATCCGGCTGCTCCTGGCTTGGCGCGGTCGTGGCCACCTCCACCAGTGACACCGGACCCTCGGTTGGTGGTGCCGCGCCTGCCACGGAAGACGCCGCCTGCTCAGCAACCACCGAGGGCGCGGGCGTCACCGTGGAAGCCACCGGATCGGCCAACGAGGCCACAGCATCAGCGTTGCTCCTGTCCGAAACAGGGGCGACATCGGGCAGCACCGTCTGCCCCGCCTGAAGGGCAAGGCTCTTCTTGGGCGCTAGCCCCAGAGAGCGACCCCGTCGTAGGAGTCTGCAAAAAGGTAAAAGGCATAAGGTCAAAACAAAAAGGGGGGGACAGGGGAATCAGTGGCCTACTCTGGCACCTTTGGGCGGCGGGAACGTTTTGGGGATGAACCCCCAGACCCCTGCCCCGACTCGTCTGGGCGGGACCGCTTCGAGCCTGCCCCCTGCTCCCGGGCAGGGGGACTCGTCTCCCTTATCTTCGAGGGTGCGGCAACGGAGCTGCCCCTCTCTATCGATGCCTCGAGCATGGCGGCAGGTCCACCCACCCCCGTCAGATAGTGGGGCGCGGCAGCAGAGCCACCCCCCTCCATCAGCACCTCGGGGGCAGCGGCCGATCCGCCTCCCCCCATCCACCGATCCTCCATCAGCACCTCGGGGGCGGCAGCCGATCCGCCTCCCCCCATCCACCGATCCTACGCCGGCACCCCGGGTGAAGCGGCGGATTCTCCGGCTCCCACCAGCCCTGAGGACGGGCCAATGGGTCGGCCCACCTCCACCGACCTCGTGGACTCGCTTCCCTCTGCGTGGAATGGGAAGGGTCCCTGCATGGACCGGTGGGCGTCTGTCAGCGTATCCTCGTGTTCCAGGACATCCCAATCCACGTCGATGTCGTCGTCGTCATCATCATTGCCTGTCTCCTCTCCTCGATCACGCGCTTGCTGCTTCCATAGCAGCTTCTTCTTCCTGAGCTCCCATGTCTTTTTGTCCCACTCGGCCACGATACGGTTCGCTTTCGCCAGGGTCCGATCCTTCGACAACGGGGCCGGGCTTTCCTTGAAGAATAGTGTCCTCGGCTGGTCCCACCATCCCAAGGTCAGCTTCAGGGGGTCAGAAATTCGAGTAAAAAAGGAGTACGGAGAAAAAAACTTATGAAGTCAATAAACCCCGGTTCCGGCCACATTGGGGGATGCCCCGGCACCGGAAACACAAAATCAAGGACGACACCAGCGGTGTCCTTCGAAGGCTCCATCGCCTCCTTGATGCGCTGTGCCACTTCGGAGGGAGGGAGCGTCTCGTCGACAAGCACCATCCCTTTGAACGACACTTTGGGCGCCATCTGGTGCAGAGGAAGCACGCGCACCATCAGCGGTGCCACCCTCCTCGCGTGGTAGGCGCCAATGATCCCCGATCCCTTCACGCCCCTGTCCTTCAAAAATTGGAGGGCAGCGAGAAGGTCATTGATGTTCTTCTTCTCCTTGATTGGGACGCCCCACCTCCACGGTCCTGGGGCCTCCTGGATGACGCTCCCGGAGAAGACTGGCAAGTGGGCGGCGGCATCATCCTTGACATAGAACTATTGCGAATGACACCCCTTGTTGGAGGTGGATAGACGCATTAACGGGTATGCATCTGCCTGGTTGTTGTGGAGGTGAATGCCGACGCATCCCACCGGCGCGTGCAGCTCCTGCTTCCCGACCCGTCTCTTCAGAAGATTGACGGCGAAGATATGCCACCACAGGTCGAAGTGGGGATCAATCCCCAAGAACACCTCGCATAGGGCGACGAACGCCGCAATGTGCTGGATCCCATTGGGGGTAAAGTGCTGCAGCTCCACCTGATAGTAATCCAACAGCCCCCGTAGGAACTTGTGAGCAGGTATGCCGAATCCCTGCTCATGGAAGTGAGCGAAGGACACGACATACCCTACGGGCAGCAACGGCTCATCCTCGTCACTGGGCAACCGCCACTCCTCGGTGGCGGTCAGCAGGCGAAGGAGGCCACGATGAACGAGGCCCTCCAGGCGCTGAGGGGAGATGCTGGATCTGCACCACGGCTCCATTGAAACGGTTGGGAGGGGGTGGATGCGAGTTCAACGGTGGCTGCGACGCGGACGTGAACTTGACGGCCGCCGTGAGGCGAGTATAGGAGGCTCTAGCGATTGATGGCGGAGGTTGGCGATGCGAAGGCAAAAAGGCGAAGTATGAAACACTAGGGGCGAACCCCGTGGTTTTATAGGGGCGACGAATGCGAGAAGGGCAACTGTCCACCTCGATCTCCGAGCCTACCACGACACGCCACCACGCCACATCGCGGGACACGCGCCCGCGATCCCTATCCTTTCCCACCAAAATCGCGCCGGACGGTTCGCCTTCCCGAGCGGATCAGACTCTTTTCCCACGAAGGGGACATGGGCCAGAAAGTTTCTTCTTCGGCCTGTATGGGCCCAGAAAGCCCAAGGGTCGGCCCGACAGTCTCGATGGCCATCCCAACGAGGGACAGGCCCGCGAGCGACTAAGACACAGGTATACGAGCATCGGTAGGGCCTCAATCCACGGTCGAGCCCCAGCCAGGCTGACCCTGAACAAAATCCCCTTGAACAGGATACCAGGGTTCCCTTAAAATTATCTAGTTGATAAAAACCGAGTCTCATAGCCTTACCCACGAAGGCTCCGAAACACCCCCCCGGGCGATTCTGCCTAAATCACCCGGGGGCTACACCCATCGGGTGCGCTCACGCGCACCCTCTGGCGAACCGAAACACCCCCTGGGCGATTCTGCCCGAATCACCCGAGGGCTCGGGGGCTACTATCGGGGACCTAATACCGGGGTACCTAATGAGGTGGAACTAATGACCATCGAACGTTGACACTTCCGATCAGACAAGAACGCTACTACGCTTCTTGTCCAAACGATGAAAGACTGATTCTGCCTCGCCCGATGTCCGAGGGTGGGCTTTGCCTTGCCCGACCCCCAAGGGTTGGCTCTGCCTCGCCCGACCTCCGAGGGCTAGGCTCCGCTTCGCCCGACGGCTAAGGGCTGGCTCTACCTCGCCCGACCCCCGAGCCTTGAGGGCGGGTTCTGCCTCGCACAACCCCCGAGGGCTAGCTCCGCCTCGCCTGACCCCCGAGGGATGGCTCCGCCTCGCCCGACCCCCGAGGGTAGGCTCTGCCTCGCCCGATGTCCGAGGGCAGGTCCCGCCTCGCCCGACGGCTGAGGACAGGCTCCGCCTTGCCCGATGGCTGAGGACAGACTCCGTCTCGCCGGGCGAGTACACCCTGCTCCTTCATAATGATGAGCACAGGGTACGACATGATATTCGAGTCAAACGCAGCACCAAGGACCATGCCCTGCACCGCTGTAGGAAAGTACCTTCAGGGTACGATGGGATGGGCGCTTTAGACCATTCTAGGCATGGCAGAGTCCGAATAGTGTTGTAGGCGCCGCCTTCAGCCCTCGGGCGCAGAACCTAACATAAACATACGACAACCACTATGGTCCAAGAAGAGACTCGCGCCCTCTACAGTGACGAACGTATAGTCACCACGCCGTCCGCCCCCCACAGGGCTACAGGTCAACACCCTTGTCTGACACGCCGCCCGGGGGGGCGGGACGAGACGTGACCACTTGCTGATCAGGTAAGGGCATGGCGTCGTCAGGACACAGGCGTCCGGCGAACGTGCCCATCCCTGACACCGTCTGGCCATGTTAGTGAGGCTGGCTCAGCGGAAAAGGAGGGCCCAGCACCTTCAGAGGGGCTCCTTGGCCTCTGGTTTTTCTCCTTTCTCCAACATGTAACCCCTGCCCCCCTTTGGTCTATAAAAGGAAGGGCAGGGAACCCCGCTAAAGGGATGGATCAACTCATAAAGAGATCAATCGATATGATTCAACAACACATATCACGCACAGCTGAGCAGCGACTAAGCTCTCGGCAACCTTTCGACCATTCCATCAGAGACTTGGGACCCGTCCCTCTCTGAACCGTTTGTACCCCCTACTACGAACCTTTTTTGGTACTAATAACACGAGCAGCAGCAGACTGGACGTAGGGACGTTCGGCCCGAACCAGTATAAACTTCGTGTCCAGTGCACCATCCGGGCCTAAAGCGCAACAATTATAAATTTACTAGCCGGTGTTTGTTCGAAACACCGACAACAACCTCGGGCACGCTAGACCTTGCTGGTGCGTGATCCATATCTCTATTCGGCGTCAACTGAGTGAAACCAACTTTTCAACGCTATCACTCTAAAAGCCTATCATTGCCGATTCTAGAGGCCTATCACTGCCGGACCTTGGAACCAGCAGTGCATAGTTGGCAATGATGGTGAGGGGCTACTACTATTGGTGATACAAATGGCAGTGATGTGCCTTAAGAAAAGAAAACAATCTGGAGTAAGTCGTTGTTGTTGCATGCGCATCTTTCGTTGTTGTCACCTACCCTCCCCGCCTCCCCCATCGCCGCCTCTCAGCCCCCACACCTGGGACACACCTGTGCACCGAGAAGCTCCTCTGCTCGTGCCTAGAGAGCTTACCCCACACCGAGTAGCTCTATGCGCACTAGAGCCGCATCCACACCTTACAGTGACAAGGCACCAGATCCACTTTGCACCACTGGAACCGCCGCCACATCTTGACCTGCCGCCACTCCTCACAGCTACCGCGAGTGGATGGTCAGCCTAGGAGGGACAGGTGGAGAAGGAATGGGAGGGGCATCAGGGGCTTCACGGGCAAGATGAGAGAGAGAGAGAGAGAGAGAGAGAGAGAGAGAGAGAGAGAGAGAGGAGGAGGAGGAGGAGGAGGAGGATTGGAGTCTGGAGATAAATTTGGCACGAATTCAAGGGGTAATGACTTAAGTGTTCTTTATGTTAATTTTGAGTCAGGACATACAATACTGTTGGTTTTGGTTCCCACCTAACGAGAGTCTAATATAGGGGTATGCTAAAAGTCCCCAAAAGGAGGACATGACAGTCCCGCTAACTCCCTGGCCAACTCTCCGAAGTGCATTTATATATTTTGATGAGACAAATTTCAAATACTCGAAGTGCACTTATTTTAGACCGGATGGAGTATACTATAACAGATAGACTATGTAGCATACGGAGTAGTAGCTAATAAGAGAATAAAAAGGCATTCAATGCTGATAACAGTTAACCAAAAATTCTCCCCGGCCTTCAACCATATCAATCTTGTGACAAGTACCAGCATAAGTTAACCACACAATGCACACACTATCATGATTTGAAGGATGCATGTCCAATCAAGGTGTAAAGTTGAGATCTGACAGGATGCTCTAATTGCTTGTAAAAGTAAACTTTGGAGTAGGATCAGATCAGATCACTAACAAATACGGATTGGAACTTTGCACCAACGCATGAAGCCATGAACTTATCCAACTATAATAACTGAACAAGTGATATATATTCGAAAAACTCCCAAAAAAGGCTTCAATTCAAAATATTTGCCTGAAAAAAATTACCTGATCGATCGATCAAACTCCTAGAGACCAAGACACAATCGAGATTAAGCTGAAATTTAACCCATACCCACTACAACGTGCTCAACATCACGTGCTCTAGGTGGCCGTGCTGATCGTCACGTCTCCTTGGAAGTGTTCGGGAGTCTACCGAGCGAAGAACGGGCTCAACATCGGCCTAAACGGTTCATCGGCCGGTTTCGTCGATCCGATGCGTTCTTGCTACGATATAGGTTGTTTACAACCTCGGGCACGCTAGACCTTGCTGGTGCGTGATCCATATCTCTATTCGGCGTCAACTGAGTGAAACCAACTTTTCAACGCTATCACTCTAAAAGCCTATCATTGCCGATTCTAGAGGCCTATCACTGCCGGACCTTGGAACCAGCAGTGCATAGTTGGCAATGATGGTGAGGGGCTACTACTATTGGTGATACAAATGGCAGTGATGTGCCTTAAGAAAAGAAAACAATCTGGAGTAAGCCGTTGTTGTTGCTTGCGCATCTTTTGTTGTTGTCACCTACCCTCCCCGCCTCTCACCCCCACGCCTGGGACGCCCCTGTGCACCGAGAAGCTCCTCCGCTCGCGCCTAGAGAGCTTACCCCACACCAAGTAGCTCTATGCGCACTAGAGCCGCATCCACCTGCCCTGGTGACCATGCACCAGATCCGCCTGCACCCGCTGGAACCGCCGCCACATCTTGACCTGCCGCCACTCCTCATAGCTACCGCGAGTGGATGGTCAACCTAGGAGGGACAGGTGGAGGAGGAATGGGAGGGGCATCAGGGGCTTCACGAGCAAGATGAGAGAGAGAGAGAGAGAGAGAGAGAGAGAGAGAGGAGGAGGAGGAGGAGGAGGAATGGAGTCTGGAGATAAATTTGGCACGAATTCAAGGGGTAATGACTTAAGTGTTCTTTATGTTAATTTTGAGTCAGGGCATACAATACTGTTGGTTTTGGTTCCCACCTAACGAGAGTCTAACATAGGGGTATGATAAAAGTCCCCAAAAGGAGGACATGACAGTCCCGCTAACTCCCTGGCCAACTCTCCGAAGTGCATTTATATATTTTGATGAGACAAATTTCAAATACTCGAAGTGCACTTATTTTAGACTGGATGGAGTATACTATAACAGATAGACTATGTAGCATACGGAGTAGTAGCTAATAAGAGAATAAAAAGGCATTCAATGCTGATAACAGTTAACCAAAAATTCTCCCCGGCCTTGCCTTCGACCATATCAATCTTGTGACAAGTACCAGCATAAGTTAACCACACAATGCACACACTATCATGATTCGAAGGATGCATGTCCAATCAAGGTGTAAAGTTGAGATCTGACAGGATGCTCTAATTGCTTGTAAAAGTAAACTTTGGAGTAGGATCAGATCAGATCACTAACAAATACGGATTGGAACTTTGCACCAACGCATGAAGCCATGAACTTATCCAACTATAATAACTGAACAAGTGATATATATTCGAAAAAATCCCAAAAAAAAGGCTTCAATTCAAAATATGTGCCTGAAAAAAATTACCAGATCAATCGATCAAACTCCAAGAGACCAAGACACAATCGAGATTAAGCTGAAATTTAACCCATACCCACTACAACGGTATTTGATGAGGGAGAGGGACACAAATTAAGAAGCAGCTTAGCTAGAGTATGTCCCCCGGCCCACCAGCTAGCTGCCTAGCTACACCGGCGTCCATCGGACCTGGCCCTAGCAAGCTCTCATCAGATGAGAGAGGAGACCGTGTCTTCTGCTCGTCCTGTCAAATCTAGCTAGCTCTCATCAGTAAAGCCCAGTTCATGGCGTGCAGCCACCGGCTAGCCAGCCAGCATGCAGGCCTCAGGCACATGATCCCGCTCCCATCTCGTCCCCAGCCAGTCGGCAATGCCTTGAGGATCTGTGCTATCTTGACCTATAGATCAGATGTCCTTGTTGGGCTCCAGCGCGCCTCAAGGGAGGAATTTACTATCATTAAGCCGGCGAGCTTTGACCGCCAACCAGGGTGGCCACGTCGCCCGAAACTCCCCTGCCCGTCCGATTCTCCGATCGACGGCTTGTGTTGCCTCCGTCGCTCGCTACAGCCCGCGCCCGCCCGCTACGAAGCCCTCGGCGGCTCTCACCGGCCCCGGCGCCCTCCTCCTCTCCGCTCTCTCTCGCTCTCTCTCTCCCTCCCTCGCTCCCTGCTAGCAACGCGGCTCAGGCGACGGCGCGGGACGGCCTCGGCGGTGGCCCGCCCTCCGCGCGGCGGTGGCCTCCCTCCTTCTCCTCCTCCTCCTCCTCCACCACCACCACCACCGCCACCACGCCACTTCCTCCTCGCGATGCAACGCGGCGGGTCGCGCTGCCTAGGGTTTCGCCCCTCCGTCGCCGGTCGTCCCCACGGCCGCGCGGCCAGCCAGCGGATGCCCTGACGCGTCGGAGGCCTCTGGCGGCGGAGGAACCTCCGTGCTGGCCGTGCATGACGACGGGAAGGTCACGTCAGCAACCTCGGCGGTGGACCTGGAGCGGCCGCTCGCGGGGCCCCTCCCGGCGACCGATCTGAGGCTGGAGCACGGCGTCGACCTCGCACACCCAACGGAGGCGGTGGATCTGCGCCGAGTAGCCGGATCCAGCGCGAGCCCTCCCCGTCTCCACCGCCCGCCTGCTGCGACCGGTCCACGGTGGCGGCGCCCATCCTGCTCCTCCTCCTCCTCCTCTGCCCTCCCTCCCCTTACTCTCCCTCTCTCCCCTTCCCTCCCGAGGCGGCGGTGAGCGCGAGGGAATGCCGCCCCCTACGGCCGCCGCGCCGGCGTGGGTGGGGCCCGGTCGCGTCCTTCCTCTCCCCCATCCTCCGCACGGCCTCCTCAATGCCTTTCTCCAATGGGGGCGTGAGCTCCTTTGCTCGGGCGAAACCCTAGGTATGGGCCAAACCCTAAACTGCAGCAGCGCCTCTCCCTCCTCCCTCCCTTCCCTAAACTCCCTCTCCTCTATGTGACTCTCGGCGTAAGCTACTGGAACTGCAATTCAAATTTTCTTGTATAGCAAATGAGACCTCATATTTATTTGCGCAACTTTTTTTTGCCCTCAAGTCCTACAAGAAAACCACATCATACCCACCAAAGTTGTAGAAAGCATGAACCTTCTTGTCAAACATAAAAAGAAAAGAGCGATCTATATACGTGTCAGAATCGAACAATAATTCGATTAGTTCACTGATATGCATATTCTTTGTTTATGCCTTTCATGTCATATAAATAATCAGTACAATACCTGCTTCTGGATGTTGGTGAAGTCTGCAAAAAGTGAACAAGAGCTTCAGCTAGCTTTGAAGGTAGTACAAATTTTCTTGAGTTGGTGACCTTTCTATCACAATGGTATAAATGTTTTAGTTCAAGTTTTGTTTTTCTAGGGAACATTTGCAAAAGACAAGAATGAGCTGCTTGCTCAACAATTCCAAATAAACTATGATGATGAACCGGCTATGTTCCGCAAAGGATGTAGTGTTTACCGAGAGAAGGTGATGCTGCAAATGTTAGCAGTCATGCAAGACAACATCTTTCTTATAATGTATTGCGTATAACTGTAGGTAGAAACAGCTGTGAAGATTGATGACTATGGGGAACCCATAAAAAGACCAAGATTGCAAGTTACAGCTGCGCATGTTGATATCATAGGGCCTGAGTTTTGGGAAAACCATCAACACATTCTTCGAGAAGGTCGGTTTGAATTATTCACCTGTCCTTTCTACTACAGATCAAGCTATGTGTGTGTATAGCATTAGCTTAATTGATTATTTGGGGAACAGGAAAAAATTTGCGTTGGTTTGTAAAGAAATCTGGCATCAAACACATCTTTTGTCCTTGTAATCGGATTGTTGTTCGCATCAATGCTTGCCAATTTGATCAGTGAGGATCCTTCTTTTTATTTATCAAAAGCATGCAGGTTCTCTTTAGGATTAGCTTGATTGCCTTATTAACTGGGTAAGGTAAATGGCATTTCCTCACTTCTTCCAATTTCTAGTCTCTATGTGACTCTAGACAAAAAAAACATCAATACTCATGGTTGATGGTCGGTGTGAAAACTGAAGCTTTAGAATATTTCTCATGCGGTGTGAAGACCTGAAATAATTTATTGCATTGCCTTCTTTGTATTTGCTAGGAAATGTGATCTACCACATCAAGCATTTCATGTTTAGAATTCTGAATAGTTTTAACGTATTAAATCTAAAAAGAGATCAAATCTTTAAGTTTTTGTGTATGACGTATCTACATTAGACTCATAATATTGTTTCCGTGCAAGTATTAAACATATTTTTTACATGCGCCTTAACCGGATGATTTACCGGCGCGTGCGGTGGCGCGCGTGATGGACTAGTATATATAACGAGCAAACAGCAAAACTGCAAAAGAGATCGCGTGACATATAGAAAGTGAACAACAAAGTACTATGACCGTCAGCATAAGTCGCTGTTAACCACCAAACAGCTGTAATTTGCACTGCCTACCCACTGGTCAGGGAGCTTTTATATATATGCAGGTACAATCGACCCGGCATTGTTCATAGATGCATGCATGGTGTGTGTGTGCGTGTGTGTGTCCTATAGTCCTATATGCAGAACGCAGACTCCTATGGTGTTTCATCTGAAATATAACCAAAGGATATAATGGTCAAAAAATCCCATGTCGAACTGTACGGATGGGACTTAAAGCCTTCCCTTATCACGTCGTCCTTTTGTGCAATCCTTTCTTTCTCGCGGTATTTTATGCGGTACGTACCTGGCCTTTGTGTTCATGCATATTACTGTTGATGTGCGTATGAAGTTAGCTCACCCCAAATGGATCCGACTATCTGAGTTCCCCCTATGTTCAAAACAAAAAATGCACATTACATTATTTTCTTAGAAGTTTTAAGTTTGATCATATTTATAGAAAATATTATCAACATTCGTATCTAGGTTTACTATAAAAATAAACTACATGTGGTTAATCCTATTTTACTTGTTTTGTACCATAAATATTAGTCTTCTTATATTTATTTAATTATATTTAAGTTTTTTTACTCATCGAAAAGCGTGATATGCACTCCTTTTGTGTGATGGAGAAAATATATGCTTATATTATACAGAATGTCCAATGTTGTTAGGCCCTATTTAAATCATCCAAAACAAGTTTAGGTGGACTAAAACTTAGATAGTCCAGTACTATACATGGATTACTACAAGCAATGGACAGACTAATGTGCACCATTCATATAGTCCATATTAGTCCACAATTGCCAGCTAACGAACTAATGGTTATTATTAGTTGGGTTGGAAACTAAAAATTAGTTAGGCCACCTCTTTGGAATCTAGACCTAAAATTTAGTCTATAAAGTACCAAATCCACACCTCGAGTATTTAGGTTGTTCGCGAGGTACAGTAGTTCAAATGTCCATTTCATGGATTCCGAGCGAGGAGATTAATGGCAGATTTGTCGTTAATTACCCAGCAGCATTTGGGGAGGTGTTAAGACAGTAAAAGTTCAGGCACCAGGATATTATATATGCAAAAAAAGGCAGTAAAATGCTAACTGTAGTATAAGACTAGGGCAGGTCCGTGCAAGTGCAAAAAGACGAAGGCAAGCAGCCAAGCACGGTAACGGTAAAACAAACATACTCCTACGCATGCATGCTGCATGCATGGCGGGACCTACGAGGCAGGGTAGGGTACTGACTGACTACTGCGGCCCTGAATCTGGTCGGAGCTCGGCGCGAATCGCGGGGGTTCGATCGAGCTGGCGCATGCATGGGTGCCGTGCCAGTGCCACTGTCGCAGACCGCGTGCAGCTAGATGGGCAACGGGCCGGCCCGGCACGGGCCATGAGCTTTGGGCCCAGGCACGGTCCTCCAGACCATCTTTTGTGCCGTGCCAGCCCGAAAAGCACGGCCAGGCTAGCAGGCCGGCCCGACCTGTGGCCCACTACTGATAGAGAGAAAGAGCAGAGAGGGAAAGGGAGGCCGGGAGGGCGCCACCGTCGGCGCTTGAGGCCGACACGCTCGACGCCACAAGGCCGATGCCTGCGGTGCGCCCGCGTGGGGGGGGGCGTGGACGAGGAGGCGGCTGCCGGCCGGTGGAGCGGGGGCGCGGAGACTGCCTCCCGCCGAGGATAGGTCGGAGAGGACAGATCCAGACCAAATCCATGGAGGATGCCTGCGTGGAGGGAGAACGGCGGCGCCTAGGAGCCTGGCAGCATCGCAGAGGAGACTTAGGACAGGGATGGGAGCCGCCGCGCAGGAAGCCGGTGTGCTATCGCCGCCGTGCTTGAAGCCGTCTTGGGCTATGCGGCTGCACGAGGGAGGGCGTGGAGGAGATGGTCGGTGGTGCAGAGCCGCGAGCGGGAGGCGAGAGCGAGCGACCGCGAGCACGAGAGGGAGTGCGGCCGGGGTGAGGGGTGAGGGGGGAATGAGTTAGCAGTGGGCTTAGGGTTAGGGAACAGGGTGGGCTCTTAGGAGGCCGTGGAGATCACCAGGCCGCCACCGGGCCTTTTTATAAATGTCGTGCCGGCCATGCCGCCTGTCGTGCTTGAGTAGCGGCCCAGGCACGGCCTGCTCCTACGGGCCGGGCCAGCCTGGGCCTGCTTGCCACCGAGCCAGGCCATGCTCGGGCCGGGCCAAAAATGCGGGCTTTGGGCCAGGCTGCATGCCCATATATACAGCTAGCTAGCGCAAGGCGCCCATGCACGGATGCACCCGTCCAAGCCATGGCTCGGCTCGTCGCCTCGTCGGCCGCAGATGAGTGCTGGCCCGGGGCCCGCCGACCCCCGAGTCCCACTCCAGCAACCAGACTGCTGGTCTCGTCAAATCTCTGATGGAATCACCAGGAATCCCTCCATGTCGTTCCATCATTTCGCTTGCTTGCGTTTTCGTTGCTCCGCTCCGCGCCCGCCTGACAGAATCAATCCCACGCGCCTGATGAGCATGCATGGCGAGAACTCAATTATTGGCGGCGAGTCCGATCCCGTAGCAGTTACGCTCTTGTTGGTTTTCTTCCTTATTTGCGAGCAGTACTTCCGGGGCCTAAGATGGCAAGAACACCTAAGCTAAGCTAGCTACTGTACGTACCAACCAGTTGGTAATCCAACTTACCTGACGTGCAATGGCCGTTCCAAAACAGTGTGCAAGTAACCTGCTACGCCTCACTTGGATCATTGACCGGTTGTGGATGCTGCCCTGATCGATTTAGTGAATGGGTACGCATGCCCAAACTCTGCCTGCTCACAAGAAAAAGGCAGAGGTAAGCAGAAACTCGCTACTCTTATATACGCTAGAAATATGAAAAACTCAGTTGATTCTATTGAGAGAGGGGGGAAAAAGACCTGGAATGCAGTAGCAGTTGGGCCTTGCAATGTTCATATAAGCTGGAAAAGGCCGGTAGAACAGTAGCCAGTATGGGACCGGTCGCTTCCCTCCCCCAATAGTGGACCAAAAATCTGGACTTGCTTCGCATTCACAGGGCCCATTCATCTCAGCCCACTAAAACACATGGGCCACTTTTCCCGTAGCCCAGTAAAAATGTGTAAGCTACCATCTTTTGCAAAGGCTGATTGATTGACCGAAGCATCTGTGACGACTAGGGAGGGAAGTGCTGTATCACCATGGCCATTTCCTTGTTGCAGACAAGCCAACTTCACCAGCAAACCAGTACAGTTTTTGTTTTTTTGAAGACGAAGCAAACCGGCACGGTAGGGAGCGCTAGCTAAATGACAGCTTACTTTCGCAAAGATTCTTGAGAATGCGAGTGATGGCAAATATATACATACTTTTCTTTGTCATTGCTTCTGGCCTCTACTCTCCTTTGATCCAGCGTCACACTTTGATTGCAAATCTGTACACCTTTTCACCAGACACGTGTTCATGACACCCTTGAGTTTCAATCCAACAAAAAACCTGCAACAGTGGGCATATATATTAGGAAATACCGTACCATATTCTGAAATCATGACTCATGGGACGTGCACAAGCAGTATGATGGGAAAGGGAGATAAGAAACGATGAGAAACCTTGCGGTTTTCAAATTAATTTCACTCATCAAATTCACTATTACCTACTGAAAAAATCTACCTTTTTAATTGTATGTGACGAACAACGACATGCCTCATCTTAATGAAACTCGTGTCTACGGACACGTTTCACGTTCTCGAAAAAACGAACTTGCCTAAAATGCAAAAGAAAAGGATAAAAATGCCCAGGAAAGGCATAAAAGAGCCATCCTGATATGAAAGCAAGCCTGCGTCACCACTCACCACTCCATGAGTCATCGATAACGACTGCGGGGCCAAATGACAATTATTGTGGGTATATTTCAAAATACTTGAAAATCAAGCAAATTCTTTGACTTATGTTCCCCAAGAGTAGAGCTCAAAAAAAATGCTTACAGGATTGGTCAGCATCCATGGAAAGGTTCTTAGGCATCAAACACCTCCAGTCCAATAAATATAGTTCATCAGCTTTACAAGGAGCAAGTATGAATGTGACTGATTGATTCCAACACAGTTTAGGAGTTCAGAAGATGCAACCTGGAGGTTATATCATCAAATAAATACTCCTTCTGTTCCAAATTGTAAGCCGTCCTGGCTTTTCTAGATACATATACAAGATCCATGTCTGAAATCTGCATCATATAAAGCATATTTTAGCTGATAATAAAGGGGTATTTTGCTATCCATCAAATTAAACGTGTGCTTACTGCATTTATTTCCACAATGCATGCAAATTATGTGCTGTGTTCATTCCGTGTGAAATCAGAATACGTATCTCTTTCTTAGCTGCGCCTTTTCTGTATGTAACATCTCGCTTTATTATTCTATTCTCCACGTACAGCTCAAACAATAGAATAGTGAACAGGTGCAATATATCCTATGCATGAGATCCCGGTATATATATCGTGTTTAGTCATCATCTAAGCAGAGATTAGATCAGATCACATAAACAAACTACACGAATTGAAGCAGCAAGTCTATGGTGCACAAAGACCAGGTTCAGGAAAAGGTTGAGTGACTGCTGATGGAGATTCTAATCCAAGAGAAGAAACAACAATTAGAAAGAGAGAAACCCAGATCACCACCACCACCGCTCAAACAGTATTTTATTACTATCAGAGCAGCTACCTTTTTCCATGCCAATAATACACCTCTCCCTTTTCGGGGCATAAACACACCGCCCAGACCGTCATCATGACTAACCAAGTTTAGGCGGCCCTAATCAGCACTTGCTCGATCCACCGCTCGCTCACAAGAGAGAGAGAGAGAGAGAGAGAGCCACAGCTAGAGCAGCTCAGAGTCAGAGAAAGACGTCCACCATGGGGAGAGCTCCGTGCTGCGACAAGGCTACTGTGAAGAAGGGCCCGTGGTCACCGGAGGAGGACGCCAAGCTCAAGTCCTACATCGAGCAGAACGGCACCGGCGGTAACTGGATAGCCCTGCCGCAGAAGATAGGTATGTATATGTGCTCCTCAGCTCATGGCAATCGCCAATTCGCCATGCAGTAGATATGCAGTGATAGCAGCAGCAGAAGCAGTAGAAGAAGAAGAGGCTAATCATGTATTTGGGGCTGCGCAGGTCTGAAGAGGTGCGGCAAGAGCTGCCGCCTCCGGTGGCTCAACTACCTCCGGCCAAACATCAAGCACGGCGGGTTCTCGGAGGAGGAGGACAGGATAATCCTTAACCTCTACATCAGCATAGGCAGCAGGTAAAGTTCAGTAGGTCGTCGTCCTAGTGTTTTCTCCGATCAAATCCACACTGTAGAATTAGCTGCAAACTAACTGTTAGGCACGCACGCACATGGTTGTGTGTGCTAGACAGATTATCCACCCGAGTGTCATCGTAATCCAGAGTCAATCTTTTGAGTGTCATTTTTGCAATTTTTTCGTGTGCTAAATCTAGCTACAACCTGAACGGACCACTCATGCTGCCTGCTGCCCGTAGGTGGTCGATAATAGCGGCGCAGCTGCCGGGGAGGACGGACAATGACATAAAGAACTACTGGAACACGAGGCTCAAGAAGAAGCTCTTCGGCAAGCAGTC
The DNA here is from genome assembly GCA_904845875.1 of Miscanthus lutarioriparius. Classification (NCBI taxonomy): domain Eukaryota; kingdom Viridiplantae; phylum Streptophyta; class Magnoliopsida; order Poales; family Poaceae; genus Miscanthus; species Miscanthus lutarioriparius. The sequence continues at coordinate 130,552,356 of CAJGYO010000002.1, read as the reverse complement.
CCGCAAGGATCAGCGGCAGCATCAGTTCATGCGCCAGGCGGTGGCGGCAAACGATGGGATGATGAAGCAAGAAGCAGCAACTACCAGGGATGCAGCCGGAAGCAGTAGCATGGCAGTGGCCAACTACAACTGGCATCACCAAGCCATGGCGGCCGTGCCGGTGCAACCAATACCAGGTTCGATAATGGAAGGCCATCGCGCAGGAGATGAGGTAGATGAGTCAATTCGGAAGCTTCTGTATAAGCTGGGAGGAGCAGGCCCTTTCACAGCACTGTCGGTTCCTCAGTGTGTTCCTCCAATGTACGAGGGAAGTCCAGGCCTCATGCCGCCGCCGTCTTGCCCGGCGGTGGACGCCGGCACCTCGCTTGATGAAGGCGGCGTGCATGGTTCCGGCGTGCTGCCGGCTCTGGAGCTGGACCAGGGCTTCCACTTCAACCAGGTTAAGCTGGATGGCCTGGAAAGCTTCTTCGGCATGGGTACTGATCAGAGCATGAGGTGGAGTGAGGTGAGCCCATTGGTTTGCCCTAATAACACTGTGGCGGCTTCGAGCTCCCAAGGGACCATTCATAGATGAGAGACGCCAGGTTTCGTGGTTGGTGTCTTTCTACGAGTTTCTTGAAATGGAAATTTCATCTACTCAGCCTACTGCTTTAAGAAACATTTGCAATTTTGGCTTGTACGAACTGCATTGTTCTGTTAATTTATCTGATGTGAATACAGTATTGTACCGAGTGCTGACCCTGAACGCTGAGTCTATGTTTATACTGCCTGTCCCTAACTACCTAGCAGAGCCTACAAGGTTTGCCTAATTTTGGTATAGAAGACATGATCTGCACTTCATGTGATAATAAGGATTTTTTTTTTTTTTTTGAACTGGCAACGGAGGGGAAAAGACTTCCCCACCTGATATATTGCACAGGAGCACCAAAGAACTTGATGTTCAAATTAAGGGAGTTTACAGAGCAAGAGTTAAGAAATTAATTGGGCATGTACACAAACTGAATCCTTCTATTCCTTTTTTTTTTCAAAATGAGAAAGAATGTTAAACTGATTCAAATAAAATCCTTGTATCAGTTAGAATTTTTTTCATAATCCTCTATCTTCTACAGTAAATCTCTAGGCATCTTGACAGTGATGAATTTTTCCAACTGAGTGCCACAAGATTCATTTGATGGCATATGAAATGGAGATATTTCATTGCCATAAATCTGCTCACGTAGTGTCAGTACTTCGTTGTGTTGACAAATTATATTTGAAGTTGGAGTGTGAAATGAAGAAATGATCATTTCGTTTCTATGCCGCCATAAGAAATGATCAAAAGGTTGCTTCCATTTCACTTGTTTGATTCCATACTTCGTTGCACTTCCAGAGTTCATACTCCGAAGTCGTACTGTCACTTGTCACTACCCAATTTAGTACGCATGCTGCTTAAATTAAGTAATCCCAAGAATAAAATACATTCATGGCTTGACTTTCTGCCTTAATGATTAGCCATCATTGGAAAAAAAAATATTCATGGCTTGACTTTCTGCCTTAATTTTTTGCCTAAACTGTACATTTATATTATATATGCACTTTTCCTACGACCAAGGAAAATGTCAGTTCAACAAACAGAACAGACTTGTCAATCACTGGTACCATACATTGTTCTAGAGCCAATAGCTTAATTAATTAATGTGTGCACATTACTTTTCCTTATGTATGCTTGCATAGATGAAGAATTTAACATTGGGTTAGATTCATAACATGTGAATTGAGGATAAAAGAAAGATCTTAGAAGTTATTGGTATCTAACACCTATTATTGTTCTTTTTTAAAAACTATTATTGTTTAAACTATTAAAATGGCATTGATGATATGATTTGCAAAATAAATCATGAAATATTATTTCAATCAAAACAGAAGCTAGCAATTCTACAAACCTGCCACAGAGATGGGCATGGATTTTCTCTACGGGAGACGCGCTCTTTGCCGAGTGCTCGGCGCTTTGCCGAGTGTCGAATCACGGGCACTCAGCAAAGAGGCAGTTTGCCGAGTGCCGCACTCGGCAAAGCCGGCTCTCGGCAAAGGCCGTCTTTGCCGAGTGTCAAACACTCAGCAAAGAGGGACACTCGACAAACGTCCTATTTGCCGAGTGTCAGACACTCGGCAAAGAATAACCCTCGGCAAAATACCTCAGCCGACGCCGGTGGCCCCTCCGTCATCCTTTGTCGAGTGATGGCCGTTAGCACTCAGCAAACGTGCTATCTTTGCCGAGTGCTGCAAGCCTGGCACTCAGCAAAGAGGTTTCTTTGCCGAGTGCCAATTCCGACACTCGGCAAAGTATTTTTATTTTTTTTTATTTTTGTTTTCAAATTTTTTCTGTGGCATTTATACAGTACCTTGAAGCACATGTTCCAATTTGGAACTTTTCTATGATTTTTTGGTATATTTTTTAAATTTTTTATGTTTACTTGAATTTTTCTCAAAAAAGTAAATTTGAACTGCAGGTGCATGAAATATTAGAATTTAGCGATTCAAAAAATAGTATTCGTGTTTTTAAGTGTATTTTGAGGCCGTGTGCAGGGACATTCATGAAATTTTGAACATCTGTTTCACGAAACATGACCACCAACTTGTTAAAAAAGTGTTTTTTAATTATATAAAATGCAAACGAAGTTCAAAAATCACGAAACTTGTCGAGGTGTCGTGTCATCGCATGTAGAGGTTGTGATAAAAAATTTAGAAGTTTCTGAGCAAGTTGTGACGTACGATACCTAAAACCCAGACATCTCCACATGTGATCACAAGCATCATGACAAAGATCTTGAGGCCCGTAATGTACGTGTTGCGTTGGCAACGGATGGGTTCAATCCTTATGGAATGATGTCGGCCCCATACACTTGTTGGCCCGTGTTCGCTATCCCCCTCAATCTCCCCGGGGTCCTCCTTCAACGACAAAACATATTCTTGACGTTGATAATTCCTGGACACCCGGGAAACAAAATGGGTATGTACATGGAGCCTGTTTATGATGAATTGATCAGTGCTTGGAATGAAGGGGTATGGACTTACGACCGAGCTACAAAGAAAAACTTCAAAATGTATGTTTGGTACCAGTACTCCATGCATGACTTCCTGGCGTATGGGATATTCAGCGCCTGGTGTGTCCATGGAAAGTTCCCATACCCGGTATGCAAGACAACTCTGGAGTTCATTTGGTTGAAGAAGGGTGGCAAGTTTTCGTCGTTCGACAAGCATCGACAGTTCCTCACTCTTAACCATGCATTCAGACAAGACACCAAGAACTTCACGAAAGGTGTCAAGGTGACCGACCCTGAACCTCAGAAGATGACTGGTGCCCAGGTTCATGCTCAGATAGATGCTCTCGTGGTCAATCCACAGAAAGATAGTCGAAAGAAAGATAATCCAAAGAAAGATTGCTTTGTGGGATATGGTGTCGAACATATGTGGACTCATAAGTTGGGCTTGGAGAGGCTTCCCTATTTTGATGACCTTCTTCTTCCACATAACATAGATGTAATGCACACTAAGAAGAATGTCGCCGAAGCACTTTGGGCAACACTCATGGACATTCCTGACAAGACAAAGGACAACCCTAAGGCCAGAGTGGACCTGGCAACGCTATACGATAGACCAAAGCTAGAGATGCTGCCTCCAAGAGATGGCAAGCCATGGAAAAGGCCTAAGGCCGATTACATCTTAGAAAAGAAGCACAGGACGGAAGTGATACAATGGATGCAGACGTTAAAGTTCTTGGATGGGTATGCAGCGAATCTGAGGAGGGGAGCGAACCCAAAGACTGGCCGAGTCTTAGGGATGAAGAGTCATGACTACCACATATGGATTGAGTGGCTTCTTCCGTCGATGGTTCGAGGCTACGTCCCTGAGAATGTCTGGAAGGTGTTGGCAGAGTTGAGCTTTTTCTTTCGCCAGCTTTGTGCCAAGGAGGTATCTGTGAAAGTGGTTGAGGAGTTGGAAAAAGCGGCACCTTTGTTGCTCTGTAAGTTGGAGAAGATCTTTCCACCTGGCTTTTTCTTGTCGATGCAGCATTTGATTTTGCACCTCCCGTCTGAGACACGAATGGGGGGCCCGTGCAGAACCGTTGGTGCTATCTAATCGAGAGATGTCTAAAGATTATTCGCAAGAAATGTGGAAACAAAGGCAGGATTGAGGCTTCCATTGCTGAGGCATTCATTCATGAGGAGGTGTCAAACTTCACAACAACATACTATAATGAGAACCTTCCTAGCGTGCATAATCCACCCGCTCGGTACAACGACGACGAAAATGAATCGGCCCTTAGCCTTTTCAAAGGGCCACGCGGGAGAGCAAGTGGAGCGACCACAAAGACCTTGAGCTATGAAGAGTGGCGCAAGATCATGCTCTACGTGTTGACCAACCTTGACGAAGTGGAAACGTATCTGGGGTAAGTTCTCAACGAACTTGTTACATACTCCGTAACTTTTGTACATCCAACAGCATTGTTCCTTGTCGGTGCAGAGAATTTTTTGGTGAATCCTGGCATCATTCAAGGCCACCTTCTGACCATGAACGAGAGACCCTTCTTCAACATGGTTCGCCTGATTTCATTACATGGTTCCAAAAAAAGGTACCGGCCAACTTAGCTCTTACTAAGTTTGATGTTCCAAGTTGTCTGATTTCATTTCTCTCCTGCTTGAACTTGCAGTGCCAAAGGGATGTGTCTATAAGTGTTGAATTATGACAGGTGGCCAATGGCTTTGACTATAAGGTCTTGTCATTTAACGCTTATGATGTGAATGGATATCGCTTCCACACAACAAGGTACGAGCAGAGTCGTCCCAATCCAAGGACCATGAATACCGGAGTATTTACGCCGGGCACTGATCAGGAGGAGTATTATGGGACAGTTGAAGAAATATACGAGCTCGACTACCGTGGTTCCAAAGCACTTAATCCTGTCATATTCAAATGCTAGTGGTTTGATCCTGCAATATCGAGAAAGTCCCATCAACTTGGGATAGTCGAAACTCGATAGGATTTCTTCTATCCAGGAGAAGATGTCTATATTGTGGCTCAACAAGCCACACAAGTTTATTATTGTCCATATGCTTGCAAAACCAACCCACGTCTTCAGGGTTGGTATATTGTGCACAAGGTATCACCACACGGTAGATTACCTCACCCAAACCCTGATGATTACAACTTGAACCCAAACATGCATGATGGAGAGTTCTATCAACAAGAAGAGGGACTACCAGGGATGCTTGAGATAGACTTAACCGGAGAGATCGAAATGGAAGCAGACGAGGAATGGGTTGTTGACGAGGATGCTGTAACTGAGGTGCATGATCCGAAGGACTTGGAAATGCTTGACGGACTACGACTAGGCAATGACAACAATGAGGATGAGGCTGTTGAGGATTTGGACAATCTTGATAGTGATGACGATACCTATCGTCCAGATAATCCCGGTCATGAAGAATATTAGAAATACATGTAACACTATGTTATTTTGTAATTACATTTTCTTTATTTTGCATCTCTTACTAAGTACGTCTCGTTTATCTGTACTTACTGGTTTACTCTTTTTAATTGCAGGTGATGGGGCCCACTAGGAGGAGCTGCCCCTCGGTTTACGCCAACCGGAGGGACATGGCGGCGGCTGAGGAGGCAGAGGCGTCAGAGAGGCTGAGGAGGCCGAGAGGCAGGCCCAGGCGGGAGCCATTGACTGACCATGGGCGCAGCTCCTCATGCGACCCTGTGCACGACGACGACCTTCAGCACACGGTGGACGGGGATGGGGGTCCACGGATGGAGGACGAGGAGGTGTTTCTAGCGATGGAGGACGAGGAGGCGGCGACGGTAGGGGGTTCCACTTCCTCTGGTACATCGAAGCCCTACCAGCGAGGTCCTGCAAAGCTCCCGAAGCGACCGATACCTGTTGAGAGGCGCCCACTGATTGCACCCGAGGGCGATAAGTAAGTAACTTCATATGTTCTTCATTTGATATGTTGAAAAATCATAATAACAAGTAATAACTATTGTGGACCACTTGTGCAGGAACTGGGTGCTTGTGGACCAGGCGGCCCCGGCACGTAATGTGAATGGCATCCTGGGACTTCTGTGCAAGGAACACTTCCCTAGCCTGGTTAGGAAAGGAGATCATGATTGGGAGCCGGCCTGGACGTTCGACCACTATGCCCTCGTGCAGGATGCTCCAGATCATAATGGCATCCACTGTAGAAACAAGGTAGATCGGGTGATTAGGGAGTTGTGGGTAAGTCTTTCTTACACTACATTCCTCAATTCCTCGCATTCATTGGACATTCTTGAAATAAAATAATGGATACCTCGTGTCTTTATGCAGGACTTCTTCAGAATCCAGGAGGGATAGGAGGAAAGTGCGTATCAGGTGGCTTACGCTTCCTGTAAAAGGCGTGTCACGGACTTGCACTACGAGTCCCGCATCCAGGCCCACATAGACTACAACGCCAAGTTCCTACTCAGGCGTGTCAACAAAGAGGAGGCAAGACGGATGACGCTGACAAGGGAGCAGTACATACAGGTAAATACAAAACATGAATATTCATTTCTTTTGAGATTAAGTATGTCTAATTTGATCTTCTGATATGTCGTCTACTTGATGTCCTGTAGGCGATTCCAAGCTGGTGCGCCACCCACCCCGATTGCTGGGAATATATTGTGGACACCTGGTTGGACGGGGACTGGCAGAAGAAGCACGAGGAGGCCCGCGACAGGCGTTTGCAGATGCCAGGTGTACCTCACCATCAGGGCAGCCGCAGCCTCAGCAAATATGCAAAGGCATATATAAGTCTCCGCCATTGCTCTAATCTAGCCGCGCTCAATTCTGCATCATTTCTAACCACATGTTGTTGTCTTTCTCGTAGTCAGATGCACACGGTGGCCAGCCAGTTGGTCAACTCAAGGCATATGCTCTGGCTCACATGGGCAAGGCGACGGCAGACATCGAGTACGACCCAGATGCCCCGGTTGAGGCGTACACCAACTCCAGCGTCCACACCCGCCTCTCTTCGTACACGGAGGCGGCAAGGTCAGTCCATGGGCCAGGCTACGATCCGAGAACCGAGGAGCGCCTTGATCCTCAGCTCGTGATGAGGGTGGGGCAAGGCAAGAAGCATGGGCGGTTCTGGATTGGCGACGGCGTCCTTGACACGGCCTCTACTCCTCTCCACCAGCTCCGAGCATCGAGCATGAGCTCAAGCGTGCCCATACACCAACGGCCGACCGCGGTGTCGGCACTCCAGGTAAGCATTCCTGTTTCATCCATCGTTCTTTGACTTTTACATACCTTACCTATGCATTATTGAAACATTGGGGTCAAATGCTACAGGCCCAGGTGCAGGAACTACAGGCCGAGCGGTAGGTCGAGCGGCAAAGGCTACAGGCTTTGGAGGCCCAGCGGGAGCAAGATCAGCGGCAGATGGCCGAGATGATCAAGTTCATGCAGCAAATTGGCCAGCAACAAGGTTGGGCGATCCCACAGACGTTGCTTGCTCCAGATCCACCTCCACAACGTCCTGATTCTACCCCGATGAGTATAAGTACAAAGTTTTACTTTCTATGCTGAAACTTAGAGAAACCTAGTGAAACATAGTGGTGGTGGTGGTGGTGGTGGTGTGGTGGTCATGGTGGTGGTGGTGGTGTGGTGTTGGTGGTGGTGGTCACGGTGTTGTGGTGCTCATGGTGGTGGTGGTGGTGGTGGTCATGATGGTGATGTGGTGGTGTTGGTGGTGAAGTGTTGGTGATGGCGGTGATGTGGTGGTGATGGTGGTGGTGGCGGATATTTATCTTGCATATTTATCTCTTCTCTTGTCGCTCACGTGCAATCTCTTCTATTTTGTGCAGCATCAATCGGGGGCGGCGTCGAACCACCTCGGAGGGTCGCCGGGATCGCACTTTGGGCCATCCCAACCCGGACCGTCGCCGTGAGCTTCAAATGGCAGCCGTTGTGATATAACGCACTTGTGAACTTTATGAACTATGCTTGTGTGTTTGGACTTTGGACTTGGGAGTCGAGATTGTGATACTTGTATGCTATGTTTGTGTTTGTGGTGGATTGTGATATACATTTGTATGTATATATATATATATATATGATGTATATCTTGTTTGCAACGATGGAAGACTAAAAACCAAAAAAAAATTGAATTTTTCACTTCTTTGCCGAGTGTCATGACCATGACACTCGGCAAAGCTGGGAATCTGGGACATTGGGCTTCCCAGCTTTGCCGAGTGCCATGATCAAGGCACTCGGCAAAGAAAATTCAAAAAAAAACTGCTTTGCCGAGTGCCTACCTACAACACTCGGCAAAGAAAATCCAAAAAAAAGAAAACAAGCTTTGCCGAGTGCCAGATGCAGGCACTCGACAAAGCATTTTTTTAAAAAATTAAAAAACACATTTCTTTGCCGAGTGCCGACGCGTGGCACTCGGCAAAGGAGCCGTCACCGTGACCTGGCCATCACGGCGGATTTTCTTTGTCGAGTGCCGCAACGTCGTGGCACTCGGGAAATCCTTTGCCGAGTGCCCAACATGCGGCACTCGGCAAAGAAGCAGTTGCCGTGAGGGGATATGCCGACAGCTCTTTGCCAAGTGTAGCACTCGGCAAAGGCTTTGCCGAGTGCAAAGCCTTCTTTGCCGAGTGCAATTGCACTCGGCAAAGCACGCGTCTCCCGTAGTGCCTTGTCCATATATATAGTCAGCACAGCGAGGGGACACCCTGAACTTGAGAGAAGGGATGATATATAAAATAGTGCATGCCTGAGAACAGTCAAGGCGGTAATTTCACAGTTCAAGCCATAAAGGAACTTTGTATATATGGCCCCATTCGGATGGTATGTTTCTGGTGGAATTTGGATGGTTCGGAGGAATTCTGGAGGAATCTGTGAAAGAAGAACACTGTTCCAGATGAAAAAAGAAACTGATCAAGCCGGATTTAAGGGCACGGGAACGGGGCCTACATATTGAGAAGTCAATGTTGCTTTGGTTACCTAACCTCTGCGTAGGTGAGTTATAGGCATATGTTTATAATGATGACTTGATGGGGCAAAGGTCATCTCATCTGTCACTACCAGTTGGTCAGTGAGGAAACTTGTGCGCGCTGAAATCATGGGGTGAGTCAATCCACGCTAGCCAACAATTTGATATTTCTTCGAGTTGCTATGGTCCTATTACAGTTGTTTACTAGCTCCGTGGCCAAGCTCTCATTATAAACCTATTCTCTTTAATGTAAACAACAGCAATATATGTGGAGAAACTGTGTTCCATGGAACTCAAGAGGAGGAATGCTTGTTAACAGTGACTCGGTGATATCATTTGATCAACCTGTGATCGATAAAACTAGAACACTAGCGCTGTCACGACTTAGAATAGACCCGTGTGGCTAGCACCCACTGTCAAAGGTTAGAATAGAAGAACGGATAGGATAAGAGATCTCCTAAAGATATGGACAAGAAACCCTTATGTGGAAAACACTTTTTAATATGAGCACACTGATGATATATACATCAGTGGTGACATGCAGAGAATTTCAAAGTGAACGCTACAACTATATACGATGGTCTTCTTCAGTAGAGTCAGCAAGTAATTGATGGTACTGCTTTGTTTTTCATTAACCTCAGTCAAACTCACAAAAGAGGACCATTTTATTATAGGATAAACTATAAAGGGAACAGCTGCTCAGTAATTATTGAGGTTAGTAGGTTGCTAAAATTAAGAGCTAATGCATGTTGCTTGAAGGGACTAGTAGATATATAGCTAGACTGTTAGGCAGCGATTGCTTGCTTACTTACTGCAACCGAACTTCAGTGGATGCATGCGAAAATAAGAATATTGTAATAATAATAATTAATGTTAAGAACATGTATTTGTAAAAATAAAATTAATTAGGAAAAGATAGGCAAGCAGACATGTTTTTTGGAAGTATATCCTGTAACGAATCAAGGGCCCTGAAACTTATAACGAGAACCGCCCTTAGACAAGAATGTGCAACAAGATAAGCTCTACACGCACACCAAAAAGAACATGCGGGCTACACAAATTTCATATAAAAACCATGACCATGGCTGTAAAGTGGTGAGAATATCCCTGCCCAACTAGGTTTCTGCTAGATAGGGCGCCTTGCAAAACGTCAAACATTCACAACTTGATAGCACATATGCCGTCAATACAGCTGAGTTTAATTCTAACAAGCCTGGACCTGAGACAAGAACTAGACAACTAACACTGTGATGTTAAAGTACTGAAGAAATCGGAGAAGGGCTCATTGTTTATTGCTTGACAGGGACAGTCACTAAGATCGAGTGTGATGCTGCTTAGCTTTTCTGAAGCTAGCACGAAAGTGTTTGATCTAGCGGCCTCCTCCCCCCCAACATACTCTATTGCACCTATAGAGGTCATAATTATTTAATGATTTGTCATAGGGCAACTACTTTGTTAACTTGTTGGTTGTTGTATTACAAGAGGAAGATGTCGAGATGGCTCTGAATATGTTGTCTAAAGGAAGGATAAAGGAATAATCATAGTAACATACTAACCTCATTGGTTATCCTCTTCTGTATGGCTGCATCCTCAATAATTCAATCCTGTAATTCTTTCTATTATATCTGAATGCCAGCAGCAAGTTTGGTGCATTAGAAAAATTCAATTACCTCTCATGACAGGAATGAAAAGAATGTTATGATGACTGTTGCTGTACTATCATGTCATATAAAAAAATAATGAAATGAAAAAACACGGTAAGATGAAAGATGATGCAGCATATGAAACAGCCAGGAAGAATGCATCATGCTGTTGCAGCTGTCACAAGTTTCACAAGTTGGATCCATTCAGAATATGAATGAACTGGAACTGACACTTGGCTGAAAAACACTGTTCTGGCTGAAATGTTGTGAGAGAAAAACGCTGTTCCGGCTGAAAAAAGAAGCCGAACAAGCCGGATTTAAGGTAAGCTGAACGGGGAAAGGAAACCTTTTGTTTTGTTTGTTTATAAATTATAAATGAGTGTAACACTGTTGATTCAATACACATATTCCATCCTGCTGCAGAACAAGGCCAGTAGCATAGTTATATAGCACCAAGCTGAACAAAAGAATAATATGCATAACAGAGAACTATACCCAAAAGGCCTGTCTAAAGCACAACACTGACATATTCATGTTACAAAAAAATGATTTAGAGTTTTCTTATATTACTCAATATATGGTTGATTTAGTTTTCTTATTTGTGAGCTATAATAAGCTCGCTACTCTATCCAAAACCATGTTAGCCATGTCTAGTTTCTCATGGACCAAAATACTAACTGGTGGAAGAGCTGCTGGGCCTTTTGGTCAAAGATGCATCTGAGCCAATTAAGTTATCTATGCCAGTAAAAAGGAATCCAAAGTTACTGTCATGCATTCTCAATCAGAGTAATTGATTTCATCCCTAAACCACATATTGTACATTTGACATGCTACAATAAACCTAGGATCTACCACTTGCTCTTTCGGCACAAGATTGGAACCTCTTTTCATGATCTAGGATAATCAAATGGTCCCTACTTGTCAAAAGAGAAATAAAAAAGTGGACATGATGCACCCTTTTACTTGGTAAACGTGCTTCATCAACATTTCTTTCTAGGGAAAACCCAACCTAATGGAGACAATTACTCTGGTGACCAATGGGTCGACCCAGCATTCGCCACGTTAGCTGTACAAGAGAGTACGAAATGTCAATAGTACTGTGTATATGCAAGCAAATTAGGACACTAACAAAACTGCTACATGCAACTGTACTATGTTGTAAGGAATCTCTCTCAAACACAAATGTTTCAGTAATAAAAAAGGGAGTACGAAATGGCAAATAAAGTTCAAATTATTAGACTACTGAACTATGCTAGCTTATGGGTCAAATGTCAGTTCTGAACTGAACTCTGAAACACTACTGCTACACCAAACACTCCTATACTGATCTCTGAAGAACATTGCAGCATGTCAGTTCTAGTAGATGCATAAAATGCACAGTCCGATGGCAAATAAAAAGACTTCAGATCCACTTTCAACTGAATAGCTTGTGGCCGCCAAATGGTACAACATCTGTTCAAGTTATTATATTACCGTACCATGCAGAGCAGTCTTGCCCCCTTCTCAGCCTGTTCAGCAATTAGAAAGTCGAGCAACCCCCTTCTCCTGCCCTCATCGATATTCGACTTGATCGATTTGCGACCCCTACAACAACCCTGGTAATGTAGAGTTCGTTCGTCGATCGACTCGCGAACAACAGCTATCCATTCTCTCCGTGTACCGTACATCGAGAGCAGGAACCCAGAGACTGCGAACAATCACGTGAACCAGCCGAACTAGAGAAGGACGAATTGGATGAAACTTTTTTTTTATAACAAATTGGATGAAACTTTGGCACCTGTTGTGATGGTCTGGAGGGGAATTCGTCTAGATGGCACCGTCGGGTCAGCACGAGCCAGGGAATCGTCGAATCGGATAGTCTTCCGCCGCCTCTCCGAGCTCCCACCGGCCGCCGCCACGATCCCCTTGCCTGCCCGATCGAGACGACAGACGAGGCAGCGAAAACTTTGGCGGCACGACGGAGAGGCCAGCGGGGAACCGGAGCGTCGGAAGCGGCGTGGCCGCGTGGGGGAAGCGGAGGGTTGCGTGGGCTCTCTGATCCTGATGGGCTGAATGCTTTCGGCCTAGAAGGCCTCCAGTGTTCGAGTGGAATGGCTTCTTGGGCTTCATGTTAGAAGGCGAATTATGAAGACTCTAGTGGCTGTGAAGAGAGGAATCAGTTTGACCCAGGTAATCAGGCTGCGCTGGGCTCGATTGACATTGGGCTTCTCTGCCAAGCTGCGGTTCACAAATCACATGTACATTTCTAGTGAAGTTTGGACCAAAATATCGAGAGGCACACAAAGATACAATCTGCCCGTGATGAATTTATCTCTAGACACGAAAATGAATAGGTAAATTTTGCTCACAGGCAGTATTCTTGTGTAGGATTTACTGATGCACACCACCAACGTTCGAATTTATCTAATACCATTATAGGGTGTGTTTGGTTTGAGCAATGGGATGGTTCATCATCTTCTCACTCCTCACTCCTTGTATTTGGTTTGTGAAATGAAATGAGTTGATCCATCACCACCCTCATTCCTCACAAGCTAATAATTAGTATATGCATGAGGAATGAGTTGGCTCCACCAAAGTTTATGGGATGAACTCATGATGCATCACCTCATGATACATAGGGTGACTCCACGAACCAAACACACCCACAAAGCTTGAATCTTCACCGGTAGACACCTCAACAATTAAAATAGCCATTTATTCAATAGCCGAGAGAGGGAGGATTATGTCCTCGGTCTATCTTATTCCTCCTATCTCTCTACCTTCTATGTTGTATCTTATGACCGATTTAAATTGGTGGAGCTGGAGTGCGCAGCATTGGGGTGGCTACCATATTGGGGTCACTGAGGTAAACGAAGGGTGAGAGATAGAAGGTGTGGACCTTGCAGGCGAGGCAGCACGATAGACCTTGCGAACATAGAGGGGAAGTAGATAGAGTGAGATAAGAGGCGATAGTCACCAAATAGGAACTTTAGAAAATCCATGAGCCAGTTTTTGTCTCAGGTGCCAACATCCCACAGCGGCCATGTAGATCTCAACAGAGATGGTGGCACATAAGTCATCGGCGATTGAGGCTTCACGCACGCAATAGAGGAGGCATGTGTGCCGCACCAGGTTGAGACCGCTCATGGCTTCCCTCACCCTCCTCTTCTACCTCTTCCTCGTCTCACTTCTCGCCGTCACCCAGTAGATGCCCTCTTTCGCCACTAACAACACGGCCCGAGCAACAGAGGCATCCTTTTTCTCAATGATAGTATTTTTAGGATACAAGTTGTCTCACCACCCTCAGACCTCAAAGCCTAGAGCGTTTAAGGTCGCGTCGTTATTCAACCATTAAGCAAAGGATGTGTAGCTTACAAATCACGATGGTACAACCTTAACGTCTAATAACAAAATTCATTGACGAAGCTACTATAGGAGTGGGACAATATAGTAAAACATGTGATGAGGACACTTGCTAATTTATTTTCACTAGAGTATGAACCATGTGCTAAGCCATGTAATTATACGGTCATGCGGCTAGTTCCACTACTGGAGGTCGCGGCTTTGAAGAGCCCTTTGCACTCGACAAGTGCCTGGGTCTGGCTCTCGACAAAATAAGTTTTAAAAAATAAAAGAAATTGTCGAGTGTCTATCTCTGGCACTCGGCAAAATATTTTTTTTTAAAAAAAATTGCTGAGTGCCATGGGCTGGCACTCGGCAAAATATGTTTTTTTAAAAAAAAATTGCTGAGTGCCTGGGGCTGGCACTCGGCAAAATAAGTTTTTAAAAATAAAAAAAAATTGTCGGGTGCCAGCTGTTAGGCACTCGTCAAAATCTGACGGCAGGTGGTCGCCGTCATGGGCTACCACACCTTTTGTCGAGTGGGATCTTTGTCTTAAGTGCTTTATTTTGCCGAGAGCTGCACTCTACAAAATATTGCTTTGCCAAGTGCCTCGATAAAAAGCACTCGGCAAAGTCTCAGGCACTCGGCAAGTCTAGTTTTCCAGTGGTGTTCTCTCCAACCCTATGGATCATCACCGTCTGCTTTACTTGTTTTCCTACTCCAGTAACCCGGTTAAGATGCGTTTGGCGGGCTCAAGGCAACTCGCAGCTCCGGTGACACCTCGACATGGAACTTTGTAGCTCGGAGCTGTTTTCTCTCCCACTTTTTTTTCCTCACTGTAGCGCGGTTATTGTTTATGGAGCGGTGAAGCTCGAATTTACGGCTCCGTGGCTCCGGTTCGGCACGCTACTGAGTGCATACCTGATGTAGAAGCCGAATCTCCTCGCAGCCGTACCAAACGAGAACTCGGAAGCAGTTTTGACCTCCCTACATGTAAATGTAATCCCACCGATCCATCGAGTTCAATCAGTTCAAGTTGCAGCAGTTGCCAACGTCTCTGGAGCCGTGGAGCTGCCATGTGCCGACGCCCACCGTTTTATTTAATAAAAAAATCAAAAAGTAATAATAATCCCTCAATCCAACGCAACGCCGCCGCTCCAACGGCTAGTTGCCCAGCCTGCCGACCCTCCGCCCGCTCAAACTCCCTCTGCGATCTCAAATTCATCCAGCACCTGCGCCACCAGGCATCATCTCAGATTCTCAGCCCAAGCACTGGCACCTTGCCGCCGCCGCCGCGCCAGCGAGCTCAGCTGCCAGCTCGATCGCCCGCCAGCCGACCCCGTCGAGGATCAAAAAAAAAACTCCATGGGGATCCTGTCGAGGCACCCGGACCACGAGGAGGAGGAGGAGTACGACGATGCCCTGTTCTACGAGGACATTCAGGCGCCCAAGTTCGTTGACTTCACCGCGCCCGACGCCGGCCGCCCTGACGACGACCCCGCCTGGTTCTGCCTCCGAGTCGGTAAGTGATCGACAAACCCCCTCGCAAGTCATCTCGGTTCTTCGCTGCGTCGCGGGTTCTGCGCTAGCGAAGGGTCCTGATCTGTGCCGTGGCACGCAGGTTGCGACCAGAACCATGAGCAGGTCGATCCGGAGGCCCTGGACAGGAGCTTCTTTATGCGGGTTTGTCCCCTTCTCTCTCCCATATCTCAATCAACCTAGGGTACAACGCGAATGTCGTCGATTGATCAATGGTGGGATGCTAATTGACAGGTCATGGCGGCGAGAAGCCCCAACGTGCGGCTACAGAAGGCTATCAGCAGGAAGAACCAGAGGTACGGTACCGACAGCATCCACTTGAGCTGGATGCTCCATTTGAACTCTACAGTCTTGGAGTCAGATTTATATCCCGGGTTCTAATTTTGTTGCAGCTCGATGCTGAAATGCCCGCACTCTGCGCCGCCGAAGCCTCCGAGGGCTCGGTTCGCGAGGCTGAGTGCGGAGACGGAGGCCGCGGAGAAGGCACCGGCGAAGCCCAAGCCAAGGGTCCAGCGGATCTGCGCCCTGCGAGCATCCCCAATCCGTACCAAGGCTGTGAGGGTGGAATGTCCCAGCGAGAGGAAGAAGGCACTGACAACGCCGCGGAGCAAGTCCGTCCGGCCGAGGCCGGAGCTGTTCCACAGCGTGAAGCACCAGAAGGAGCCGTTCGCCGCTGCGGCCAGGAAGGGGACGGTCGTCAAGGCTCTGTTCATGAGCACGCCAAAGAAGGAGCCGGTCCAGACGCCGGCGGCAGACAAGGGCAAGGAGACTGTGTCCGAGGCCTGTTCCAAGCCGAGGAAGCTGAACTTGGCGTGCCGGGAGGTGCCGAGCAGGTACATGAATCAGAAGAAGAATCCGAAGGCTGCCAAGAAGGGCGAGGAGACGACGGTGGCCAAGAGCGAGAAACGGGGGCAGGAATCCAAGATGAATGCCAAGAAGAAAATTTTAGTACGCTCAGTGAAGTGTGCTAATGCCGAATCTGATAGAAAGAACCGAAATGGTTGCAGCAGCACTGTTGCAGACGAGAACTCACTCGCAGAAACTGCTAGCTCCGATCAGGAAAGGAAGGTGGTGCTGCAGGAATTGAGAATTGAGGTGGATACATCGCGATCTGACAATTCCGATGACAATAAGGAGAATCTGTCGAGTGCTCCGACTGAAGAAGCATTGGACAGTTCACATTCTGAAATTGAAAACAGACAGTTGGAGAACAATGAGAATGTTCCTCTGAAGGAGAATGTTGCTCTGAAGGTAACTATGACTGTGAACTGATGGTACTGAAAAAGAAATGGAGCTTTTTTCCTGCAGTTCGGGTGTGAACAACCTGACATGCTGTTGTGGATCAAATGCAGGTGGCTAAATTGCAGAGCAAAGTGCATCAAGAGCAAGCAGGAAAGCTCAAGAAAACTACCAATCCTAGGCCATTCAGGCTAAGGACTGATGTGAGTATCTACACACCTCAGATTCTCATTGTACTGCAGGATTAGTTACTAGTAAAAAATCTTTGCCTCTCACTGGTCCATTCTCTATAGGAAAGAGGAGTGCTTAAAGAAGCAAAACCAGGGAAAAGGCAGCCGTTCGCTGAGAATAACTCCATGGCAGTACTCAAGGATTCGAATAGAGGAGTGACAGTAAGTTCATCAGCTTCTAGACGCCCAGCATTTTCAAGTTTCAACAGCCAGGTCGCTGACTGCTCTGTATGTTTGCAATACAATGCAGCAAATGGACAAACACACCCATGGCAAGGACGAGACAAGCCGACCTGCGGCAAGAAACAGGTGAGCATTGATGCTGCCAAACATTTCAACTCGAATTCAAACGAGTACTGGAGTTTTCATGCTGATCTGTGCTTACGATATTGTTCAGAAGAAACAAAGCACCCAGATTGTAACGGGTCAGCAGCAGCTAGGTGAGTCCAGGCCGGCCTTCAACAGCATCCAATGCAAAACTGTGAAACCGCAGACAGTTTCTAGGGTTGCTGCGTCATCATCAACACGAACAACCAAAACAGCAAGGTTTGCAGGACTCCTCGCTGAGTTCAAACAGTCTAACTTTCCGTTCCACTTCCACCCCTCACGCCTGACATAACATTTCACTTTCCGTTTGCGCAGTGGCCTTATGGCACCTTCCCGGGTTGGGAAGGAGAGGAAGGCTACCGTGAAACTGTCGAGATTCCAAACAACAGTTGCTTGAGTTCGTGCAGGATCAGGGAGAGAGGAGACTGTTGACAATGGTTTTATTGTCTGCTCCAACGACGAGTTCTGTATTTACGGCGTCGAATTCGTTTTCTGGATTTTGTTGACTTATGTACATTGATCATTTCTTTTCTGCGAATCATGTGGTGGAATTCCTCTACTTTGTTACTGCACCACAACCTACCAAACAAGATTCTTTCTGTAACATGTTTCGGAATTGATTCTTTTTTTTCGGAATTGATTCTTTCTGTAACATAAAGGCCCCGTTCGCGTGCCCTTAAACACAGCTTGATCCGCTTCTTTTTTTCATCCGAAACAGTTTTTTCTCTCACAAATTCCTTGACGATTCTCCAAACCATCCAAATTCATAAAGAATTCCTCCAAATTGAACACCCCCAAACTGGGAAAAGGAGGCCCAGCCCATGAGGAGACATTTTAATTTAGCTGTGTGGACTAGGAGCCATTTTATCTCAGTATCGTGTTGCCCTTGGCTCCTTGTTCTGTGCGGCTTGCGTCCCATTTCCATTCATGTACATGAACAAGATCCAAATCGTCACAGCACAAATTCAGGAAACTAGTCCATCATAGATTATTCGTCATGGCCACATGGGCTAACTTTGAGAATACTTCAGCAATAGAAAACCATGTTTAATATATGTTTTAATAAAAAAAATACTTCATTCAGTTAACTTTTATTTGACTCCAGAGTTATAGAAATGTTTAGAATTGGCATTGGTATGTCTGAGAGAGATCGCCTTGGCATTGCTAATAGTCTTAATTAATTTGATTCCACGGTTGGATATTTTCTTTTCTTTCTTTTGTTTTGTGCCCCAACTCACTTCGTACATTATTTGGACGTGTTGGATATCTCCCTTTAGTAATTGAACCGTGTGTATAGCAATATTAAAAGATTTTTTTTAATAACAGATGTCAATAATTTAGATACAAATTTAAGGATTATTTTGAATTGTAGTTCATAATGGTAGAGATACATGATTCTCTTTCTTATAAAACACACTATATCATATAGCTAATATTGAAATTTTTTAGGATTTAGCTTTTCCTAGTGTGTCATGAAAGCTGTCAAGCGAAAAATATTATTATTAATTGATGACTCATACAAAATCAAACCTAATTCTTCTCAAGTTCTTTTACTGTACTGCATTTGCTCCTCCAATTTCCCTTTTAAATTGTCATCAATATGAATCTCTTCTATACTATACCACTTGAATATAAACTTTTTTTATACAAAGAAATTTTACCATGTTAGAGTGTAAGCTACATATACAAAATAGAAATACCATTATTTTAATTTGATTTACCTGTTACATGCATTCATAGCTTCAGGAATTGGTAAATCTACAAAAACTTGTGTTGCATTGGTTGATGACAAAGAATATTCTGCAAAATAAGAATTATTTACTTTCCTTAGATTCTTGTTGAATGGCTAATATTATTGAATTATTGATATTAAATGAAGACTTACTGTCAATTTTTTTTCATGGTTGTAGATGTTATTGCAATGACATGAGATTCTGCGCTCTCATCAATTTGCTCAACTTTGGACCCCTAAAATCGAACCTTAACTTCTTGTCCACTGCAAATTTTGAAGTAAAAAACAATGTAATTTAAGATTACTGAAACATTAGGGAAAATAATCTAATTTAACGTGTGAAAAACAATAAGAAAATATCTTTAGTTCATCAGGGTTGCTGCAGTAGCATTTGGGAAGGAAAAAATCCTACTTGATCAGGAGCACAATATCACAGATTTTGGTCACTTGCTCCAAAGTATGTCCTGGTTTCTTCTATCGGTCCCATGTGTGCTGCAACTCCTATGATATCTATGATAAATAAATATTAGTTCTTATTATCAAATAGTGATCAAATGAGGAAAAGCATAAAAAAATATAACATTAGCAGTAGTTTACCTAAGAGGTACATGTCGTTATTTGTACTCTATTAGAAAGCATGTCTGTACTAAAGAACTGGAAACTATACTTTGGAATGTCTTGTGTATCTTTGATCTTCTTTATATTAGTTGTCGGGAAGAAGTTGAGTACCTTATCAGTCTCCACATTGGTCGATATTTTTGTGCAGCTGTTGTGACTGACATTTGCAGCGATCAGTGTTTTGAATTTTTCCATACATGCCTTATTGATAACTCCATGCATCTTGGTCCCCTAGTTTTTTTTTTATTATCATTAGCATGTAAACTGGAAAATTATACGTGATGGTCAATAAGAATCACATTGAGACTGATTTGATTGCCACTACCTAGCAAGATTGCATCCGACATTCTAGTGACCCGTGCTTTTGGTTTTCCACAATTCCTTTCCTGGCCGAATCTCACTTAGGCCTCGTTCGGTTACCACAGTTCCTGGCCAGAATCATTCCTGAGCTACGGTTTCTTCAATATTTTGAATAGCACCGGAACCATTCCTGACCAGAAATGGCTGGGAACAGCGTAACCGAACAGCGCCTTAAGGTTTTGCTAATCATTGCAACTTGTAAACTAAAAATAATAATGATTCATGTAGATTGCAGGAGACAGATTAGATTGCAAATGGATGAATGATGAAAACAATAGACCTTTGGTTGGTGATGATAGAAACAACCTAATGAACAGTGAATAGATGGATTCCTACGGTGAATAGATCGATGGTGATGGTGGAAACAACGGGGCGAACAGTGTGAATAGATGGATTCCAGCGGTGAATAGATGGACTCTTGTTTGCTGGTGGTTGACGAAATATGTAAAGGCAGTCTAGATTGGCTGGATGGGTTCCTATATTTGGGAGTCCAGTAGATGTGTATCTATTTTGTTGGTGTCGATATATTGCCTTCGATATCTTTTATCCGAATTTTGTTAATACATTTAGTTCTCGGTTGGATGGATTTGTTGGCGTGGATGTAATAACCAACCATGGACGTAGGACCATAGAGATATTTGTCTATATTTTAATCTATAATAATGGCAGAGGCCAACCATGGACGTACTACCACCGTATCTTATTAACTATACTATATGACGTCGGTATTTGGATGGATTTTCCCAGAGCAACGGAATCTTTTTCTCCTTAAAAATGATATATTTGTCTATTTTTTAATCTATAATGGCGAGAGGTGGATAATTTTCTAGATAACAAAATAGATTCAATGGTTAGGAGTGGCTACACACTTTAGATTTGATAGTTGGATGTTTCTGATTAACGTGAGAATTTCTAATATTATTTTTTTTGTCTATCGCATCTGGTCAGAATTAACATGTAGCCAATTAGTGATTTTCCAACCAGGGTGTCGTCACGAGGAGAGCGTTACTGGCGCGTCGCCGCCCAACCAATCCGAAACCCGCTACCAGCCCTGCTGGTCCCTCGACACAGGACGACAGCGTCGCCAAGCGCCCGAGCCCGGCATGGAAATGGAAGAGGAGGCCCCCTCAAGGCAATGATGGACCACTGCATGTACAGTACAGTACATTGCACGGAGCAGAAGCAGATATATTTCCATCGCACGGATACAGCAGCCCCGCGCCCCCGCCATGTGAAGTGAAGCCATCCCTCCATGGCTGGCCCTGTCCCTGTCCCCGGGCACCTCTGATCAATGCTGCCATGGACACGGCTGATCGAGCTGCGCAGCGCAGCCGGTGATCCGGTGAACAGTGCCACGGATCTCGGATTGATTGCTGGTAATAATCGAGCGCTGCGTGTCGCGTGGCGCCTCGCTGCTCAGCTCATCAGCCAGCCGCGACATGCATCTCTCATTCTCTCGTGCGTGCGCGCACGGTGACTCGGCCCCGGGGTGCCCTACACGCGTGGGTACGTATCGACACGCCATTGTTCGGTGTCGGGTTTTCTCACTCTCTGATCGTGATCTGTGATAGGGTTAGCATTGTTACAGTACTGAGTTGGTAGGACACCTCGTGTTTGCTTGTAGCCTTATAAATGTAAAGTGCCTCGTTTTTTTTTTGTTCGTAATATTTGTTGCTACCTTTTCAAGAATAAAAAAAACGATATGCCATCACGATCGACCGCTGACTGCTGGGTTAGCATTCCGGATGCCCCAAATGTAACCGAGCAAAAGGTTGTCCCGCCGCGGCTCGCATTTTGGCACGACACTTCTGTAGCCGTGTCAGTTCACGCGTGAAGAATTGGATTACTTTGAGGCTTTGACGCCGTCGTCGTCGTCGTCGTCTTTGGCGAGACAAGCACATAGATTCGCAGGAAGTCGTTGGGCGTCAACACCTGCATTCACAACCCGAAACGTTCCAAAACCGCCGGGCTGCAGCGGCGTGGTAGACAAAATTGCAGATGCGTGCGTTCAACACAGATAAACGCTGCAGCTCGTACGCTTCTGCATTAAAACAAATGGAGGCACACTAGAAACAAACGAATGCTGCTAGTGAACACCCGTGCAGAAAGGTTACGAAAAGCTCACGGCGTGGACGGCGGCGCATCGTGGAAGACGTTGTGCTATTCTTATGCACTGGGCTAGGGTTTTGACACGGGATGGGAGCATGACGGCGGCGGCAACCGGACCGGGCGCCGCCGGAGATCGTGCAGGCATCGCGGCGGCCGTTGAGTTGAGGGCGTGCGTGACCACGCGTCGGCGGGGGTGGGCTGGCAGCGGCGAGGTCACGGCTGGATGGGCCCAGACAGACAAGCAGCCTTATCTGGACAGGGGAGGGGAGGACAAGGTGGGAGGACCTCGGTTAGTTGCCGATTTGGCATGTGTTACGTGACAGGCAAGCGGTGCACGCACTTTCCCTGACGCACGGTTTCCCTGCCTCCTTGTCCTTGGCTCCTTCTTCGTAAAGAAAAGCGGTGTGCGATATACTCCGTAACACATAAAACACGCCTTCAGCATCTTTGTCTGGCATCTACTAGCGGAAAACAATCCAATTCTACTTTACTCATGGAGAGAACAGATGGAGCATTTCATTTTGTGAAACTGTGCGTCGACCAATAGAAAACATGAGGAGGAAAAAGAAAAACACGATCACAAGCCGGCAACGACTGCATACAAGCGGTAACAAGGTTGCTGTCAGATCGGGAACGAACAGAGAATGTATTGTGCCACTGCCACCAGCGTTGAAGGCTTGAAGCAGTGAAGCAGCTGCGACTCTGCGTATAGGGTGTACAGTGTACTTACCAGGGGAGCAAGCTATTAGTTTTCAGGACCGTGTTTCCTAGCGTCCGTCGGCGCTGCCATCATCGCCATAACTGTGGACCTGTGGTGGATCTCACATGCCAAGACCCCCCCGCCCGGAGACGGAGATGGTCCAGCGACAGTGAGCGCGGAGCGGCAGCAAACGTCGTAGCGTAGGCGACCTCACTATCACTCACATGCGGCGTTCCCGGCCGGCACGTGGGTCGCGCGCGCACTGGAGCCTACCGGGACGGCGGACGCGGGCAAAAGCACGTGGCGTTTCCATTTTCCATTCCGTT
This sequence comes from Miscanthus lutarioriparius, assembly GCA_904845875.1. Lineage (NCBI taxonomy): Eukaryota > Viridiplantae > Streptophyta > Magnoliopsida > Poales > Poaceae > Miscanthus > Miscanthus lutarioriparius. The sequence goes on along the minus strand of CAJGYO010000002.1, from coordinate 130,529,206 downwards.
CCACTCTCGCTGTCCCCGTCACTGGCCGCGTCGTCTACCGAGCTGATTCCCCATGCATGGCCGCGACGCTGCTTTTGCCTGATTCCGCGCCGGATTCGCTCGAGAAAAATCGCGGTGCTCTCGTTCTCGTACTCCGGTCGCGGCAAGTTCATGCATGCATGCACGCATGCTGACCGGAAGGTGAAGGTCCACTGCCGGTCGAAATGCGACGTTTGGATTTGGTCGTTATCTTCAGCTCTGCGAGTGCGAGGAGGAGCTCTGCTCTCGGCCGAGACAGCGAGTGTGCAACCGAAGAACCTGTCCGCTCCTCTGTTCTCTAGCGGGGCAGTGGTGCAGTGACCGATTCTGCTCGCACGTACGTCTCGATTGCATGCTGCCGTGGTAGTATAAGGCCAGATGGCTCGGTATACGGCCTCCGATAGCCCGATACTCCGATTGATACCGAGGCGTTTGTTTGCTCTCTGATGCCGGAAGGTCCGCTTTAGATTGCCATCGACACGTCTTTAGTTTTTCTCGTTTTCTTCTCCTTGTCCGTCTCGCAGGAACTCGTGGGATGTATGATACTACACATCATGCATGCTACTGAACGGAGAAGAGAGCGACACATCACACAAATTATAAACGCGATCAAACATACGTACGGTAAATAACTTAACATTTGGCTACCAAAGTTAGCACATGTTTAAAGTGGCATGAAGGGTCCTACCTGCTCTGATCAACTTGTCCATCGCCCATACGGCCGGCCATAAATGATACAACTAGATGAGATGACTCAGATGAGCCCTGAGCCCCTGAGAACGCGCAGTTGCATGCATCTCGTGCTCCGGTGATCCGTCACGTTGATCGCGGGGTGGAAGGCACCTTTTCCCCACTTTTCCTCCGCTGGCCCCCTTGATTTCTTGTGCTTTGACGCGACAAGACTCATCCGACTTTGGTTAAAGGCCGGAGGCATGTCGTCATGTCGAAACACAGGCATTTTCCGTTTCCGCGTTCGCGTCCCGAGTCCCTGCGCTGGTCCCGACGTTTCCGCCGAGCCACGGGCGCAGCGGAGTAGGCCGCCGCAGGCAGCCGGCGGAACGGAAGCAGGGCTCGTGGATCGGGTTGCCTGTCACCTCTGGAGGCCGGAGCAGGGAGCACACAGAAATTTTGGGTGCCCGGTAAAATTAGGCACGTACTCCCTCCGTCAAAAATAAAACACCATCCTAACTTTGAACTTGGACACACGCCGAGAGTACATAAGTTTTTGGGAAACTTGTGTGTGCCTAATTCTTTTTTGACTAGGATGTTTTGAAAAGTTGCTAGTGTAGGTCTTGTTAAAGGTTTATTGTCTGGTTGTAGGAATGGTGGGATCATTTATTTGCACCGTGGAACTAGACATCCAAACAAGCTTCTCCAATATTTTATACGCATAAGGCATGCGAGCTCGTCGGATGGAGGCATCCAAACAAGCATCATTGTCTAGGTTGAAATTGACGCATACCAGTTCCCACTTAACCTCAGTCGTTACAATAACCTCGTTGTTAACGGCCCTCGACACCAATGCTCCCTTGCAATAAGTGTTGTCCTACCCGTCTTATGTAGCTGCGTCTCTGCTTGCTTGACACCCGGTGATGCACGTTGACTAGGTTGTAGCTTCTTTCCTCGGCTCCTACCAACTGCTCCGCCTGGTGGGCAGCGACTAGGTTCAACTCGTTGCTTCCTCGCTAATAGTCAGGGACGACAAGGAGGGATAGAAACACACATACACGCACGATAGACTGGCAGATGTCGAATGAAATTAATCGTTTAGATTATTAAACTTGAGCTTTCGAATGGATGGTTAATTGATAATTTTTGTTGGGCCACTGATTGACAACTTAACATTTCTCTCGACCCTTTAGAGAAAATTGCTAGGGAGGGGAGAAGGGCCAAATGATACTATGACTAGAGATACAAAGCATGCCATCGCAACATTGGGGAAAATAAACCACGAGTACGAGAAGGTTTTCGACTAGACTTACCAGTCATGAACTGGAAATAAAATGACTCCAAGGAGTATGCGAAAATTTACATATAAGTGGACGTAACTTGACAACATTTTTGCGAAAAAGGCAAATCGATCCGTTGTAATTATGATTCCTTTACCAAGTTAATTAGCACTATCCATTTCTAGATTAGCAACTATCTGTGCCAAATATGTGGTATATCATTTAGAAGCATACAATAGTAACCATAGCGGTGTATTGGAATTTCATTTTCATCCGAACCATCGGGTTCCATAATACGATTACTACGATGTTGGAGCTAGCCAAGTTTCTCACTACTCAAGGGAGGCAATGATTCGAATCGATTCAACCGGGAATTTATTCTAACACAAACCCAGTCTACCAAACCCACGATAGCCTTAGGTCACCTTTGGTACAACTCGCGTTACATTTCATGGTCTCAGTCTTTATACCGCACAACTGGAACACCGGATGCCGGGATGCTTTCCAGCCAAGCCCGCCCTTGAGGCTCTGGTCGATCGTTCCGGAAGGCGCTGTGAAGCGATTCTTATTTGAGTTGAATTACTACGACCGGTCGTCGGAAGCAATTATCCGACCGACTAAGTGAGAGGCATGCGTTCAATCTTGTCGAGAAGTTCCAACAGCGGTGCGGTTCTTGATCGACATTGAGGCGAGGATAGATTCACACCAAGACCTCCATGTCTTGTTGCTTCTCTATCGACATCCCGCCTGGTCTCCATTTACATTAACCATGGTTCTTTTTCCACGATAGCAATTATAACCAGCCGTGCCGGTATCCACCTATATCTACGCAGGTAGTGATGAAAATCACCCGACTTCTACCGGTCTAAGCATGGCTAAGCATATATTCGATCCACGGACCTATACCGGTTAAAAGGTGTAATATCTGGACAAGGAATGTACATGCATCAAGTGGTTTCATTCAACTCTTATAACCTAATGCAATGATCATAAGTACTTAAATAAACATTTATAATTTCATTGGGAGACTTATAATATAAGGGGCTTGCCTCAGAAAGGAAATGAGGCGATGGTCGAGGACACTCGGAGGTGGTTACGCTCCACGCCAACCGAGTCTGCGCTTGCGGATCCTCCTACTTGGGTTCCTTCTCCCGCTTGGCCCGAATTCCGACAAGAACGTGATCTCTTCCTCCGATCCTAGATGCATGAGTATGGTATAAGTATTATGAATGCATATATGTTAACAAGTGCATCACGTTGTTTGAGTAGGTGCATATCTCTTCTCGATTATTACTTAACTACTTCTACAATGCATCGACTATACCACAAACAAAAGTAGCTTACTTGTTTCACTCATAAATTTGAGTTCTACAAATCCAAAAACAGTGATCGAGGACTTTCACCGGAAAGCTTATCAAATTCTTTACCACCTTGTTATTAACCATTTTGGTACACATCATTTTCAACATGCAATTCATTAAACTCTAGAATCAGATCGAAACTATTCAACATGCAATATAAAAGTGATACTTCTACTTCATGCAATCATTCAAAATTTGACAACATAAAATCCACCAACAGTTTAAGCATACCAATTACATTTAGAATCATATAATGGTGAGGCCTAAACTATTTATTAAATTTGCCTTTATTATTTTATTTAGATATCTAGGTTAAATAATAAATATATATCATATATTGCTTCATAAATTCTCAAAAATTTACAGAGCCTTACTAATGCTATCAAAGGACTGCTATAAAAATTTCAGGTCATTTTACTAAGTAGAACATTCTATACAAAAATGATAAGGCAAAGACAAAGGCTTGAAATAGCATAAAATGGAAACCGCCCTATTGAAAAGTGTCAAGCAACAGATTTCATATTTTCTTAGCATCCACATGGTACTAGGATTACCTCCAACAAATTTCATGAATTTTGGACTCATAAATAATTTATGAAAATTCATGCAAGGATTAACTAGTCATAAAAAAGAAAAATCTATAACTACAAATCTACACATGCATTGGTCCTCAAATTTTTACCAGGGCTCACATATGCAAAGATTAGTTCACCACAAAAATTTCATAATTTTTGGAGCACAGAGAACTCTAGATATAAAATAAACAAATTTGAATGCATTCAAAAGCACATTTCAAATCCCTATTTAAATCTCCAGAAATTTCTACTGTTGAAACCAAGAACATATTTTCTTAAATACTACACTTCCTAAGGAACACAACCATATTTATTTCACAATTTTAGTAGCTACCAAACTGAAGATATGAAAATCACAAAAAGAAATCAAAAGCTGGATCAAATGAAAGCTATCCTTTCACTACTCAGTCATTGACTGGTGGGACCCGGTGGTCGAGAGAGGACCCCACATGTCATTGACTCAAGCAGAGCAGTGCTGCTGTGGTCTTTAAGCGTGTGAGCTTCACGCATTCGGCGAGGTTGCCGTGGCCAGTGACATCATCACTCTGCGATCTCACGTGACCTAAGCATCTATTGAGCCACTTGTAAGCCCTATGATGGGGACGACCAGCGGTGGCAATGGCGGAGCGGCGAGGCGGGATGATGGCGAGACATCGGTGAAAGCTTCTGGTGGCGCAAACACAAGCTCTGAGACGAGCATCTACGAAGCTATGGTTGGCCTATTATGCAGCTCAAGCGTGGCTGGGGTGAGTGCAGTTTAGGTGGGACCACGGCGGCGACGGAGGGTGGCGGAGGAGCTCGTGAGGCGGTCTGTGGGGTTAAACTCACCGAGCTTGAGCAATGAAACACTTGGAGGGCGCGATAGGATCTTTGGGGTGGTGGTGGATTTATTGCAGTGGTGCTTAGTGGCAGTAGCCTTTGTGCAGGCAACTATGGCAGCAATGCTGTGAGGCATCAGCCCTCGGCTTCCGGGACGCCAAGGAAAAATAATGAGGAGAAACAAAACCTTGTGCTACATGGTGTGAAGCGTAGCGTGTTGAAGTGTTAGGTGCCGGTAGCGTCGTGCTTCTGTGGATAGACCGGTGGCCAAAGCAAGCGTTGCGTTCGCGCCATGCCATGTATGAGGTGTCTGAAATCGATTCGACCATCGTTGCGTCGATTGATAGCTTCGACGATGATCGCTCATGCTCGGCGGCGTGTTTTCTGGTCATTTAGCGCTAATCCAGAAGTGGCTCCAACGTGCAAACTCTCTACATCGAAGCGATAGACCTATGTACCCGGCTACAACTATTGTTCAAAGATCGTGTTCCAATTCTCAACGTAAACCGAGTAAAATCATGATCAAAGTCAGCTTGTCGGTCATTGGGGATCTCACACTTAGAAAAATTAAATTAAGTGTTGACAACAAAGATTGTTGTCGACCTTTGTGACCCCAATTCGAGCATGTTAGAAGCTAAATCAGTCAATGACCCAAAATAAAGTTGTTCCTTATGTCAAACACTATAACTTTGCTTTAGTGAACTCCTCCATGCAAGGTCCCTAACACCTAGTTCAACTTTAGTCAAACATGTCACTTTGAAATCACGATACATACACAAACCATGGCTAAATGACCAAACTAGCCTTAGCACTAAATACCAAAGTTGTTCCTAATGATATCCTAAGCATGTTTACACAATTTGCAAGGTCATTTAAGCATTTCATGAAGTAATCATTCATATAGCTATCCATGTCAACACATGTGATATTACTTAATGCTTGATCATGAAAGGTGACCTTCATGAACAATGTTTCTTTTGTTAACCTAAGTGTAGCTAAAGTGTTTTAGTGACCAACATTACCTACTTGCATTCATTTGCACATGATCATATGCATATGTTCCAAGAAAACACGAGATAACAAGCAATGTTTCATATGTTTCGATCAAAGGTTTCAATTGTGAAGTGATGATTTATGAATGCTTGATGCTCATGCTTATGCTATGCAAGTCAAGTTATGCAAGGCTAACACCCGAATGTTATTCTGAGATAATTTGGCGGTAGAAGAGAGTTAGGGGGATATGAAGAGTAGCAAGTGCCAAGTGGAGTATGAAGATCTAGAGGAGGAAGAACAAAAAGTAAATCGGAGGGAAAATTCTGAGTAGGAGGGAACATGTCTGGATTTCACAATAGCCATTAATTGTCCATTCAACTTGTCGTCCAGGTTGTTTTATCGTTATTTGCCCTTGCCTTTTCTCCTTTAACAACTCGAGCCGACTTTACATCAAGTATCGTTGCACATCCGTACTGTTTGCTTGTCTTATAATCCGTATTTTTTGTTTGTTTTTTTGACCGAGAAAATATTTTTCTCTCACAACAACTAAATCGGAACAATGTTTAGCTTGTTTTTTCAGCCCGAATCGAGCAGGAGGGTTAACATTATCGCTGACTAATTGAAGGCAAATGTCCCAAGTCGCCTGTGGTGGGGGCTCCAACCTCATGCGATTTTTTTTTATTTTTAACACTTTTGTAAATTAATTTTAAATCTAACACCTGTTTTTTTTCAAAACTAACACTTTTGGCCGCTGTCTATTGCCATGGCGCGCGACGAACGCCTCAGGTGCGCCATGCATGGTGGCGCTGGCGGGGAGGTCGACGTGGCGATGACCCGGAAGGACCGACAGGTGGCGATGGCGGTCGCATGCAATACGATCTTGGCTTAAGCGATGACGCACATAGGCTACTAAACGCGAGAGACCGGATAAATAACGCCAGCGAGCGCCCTCCCTCGCCTGCCCCAGCTTCGCCTCGCCACCCTCCCAGAAGGTGCCGCCGCCACGCCCATCTGTCTTGCTTCCCCTGCGCACGCCCGCCACATAGCGCAGGCAGCGACCCTCCTGAAGTTCAACCTCGTTGAGGTAAAATTTGGTGCCCTATTTCTTCATAATCAAAATCCTCGTACCTTCACTACCCCTTTATATTAATCGTTAGCCATTAGATTGAGATATTCTTTAAAATATACTTTAGTCAATTAATTTATCTTACATTGTATTATTATTTATATACTTTAATTGTTAATTTTCTTACAATGTATTATTAATTATAAGCGAAAACAAATGTCTAATTAAAAGGCACGTGGAATATAAATCTATTTATGTGTTTTTTGTGCACTAGACATACATATATATAGCGACAATTTTGGTTGGTTGAGTTTTTTATGATTTAAATGGTTATATGCTTGTTTTCTTACATGAAAATATTAATCCAAATGATCATTTTACTCAAGCGTATATTGAAAGCACTATAACTCCAAAATCATGCACAACATCGTCGATATCGCATCGCTATGAGTCCATCATAGCATTGTGAAAAAAAAAGTAGACGACTTGTATTTTAGACATATTAGTATAGAGTATAGGACTAAGTATGACACACATGATAGTTCTCAATCAATTCATCTTATCTTGGGCTACTCATCCCTAGGTTAAAATTATAATGAGTGCTCTAGCAGGATCTTGAGACAAACTATTGTAATAATTTAATAAGAACAACTTTGGTGGACAAAGATGTCCTTACATAGAAGTGGCTTCTTTTTTTAGTGAAGTTGTTTAATATGTCTCATTAATGTTACTTTGAATATATACATGTGCTTTCATATTGTGTTCAGTATTGCATAATAAGTAGTTCAAATTTTGCAATGCTACACAATGTTAATTTGAATACTCTAACCCTTTATTTATCAATTTATTACTGCAGTGGTACGCACCTCGTGGTATGTGAACCTTGGGGTTGCTCCTACCTACTCTAGGTTTTGTGTTGGGAGCGATGGTCTCGCTGGGAGGAGCCTTAATATTGGTTTACTGGAAGTACTTGCTCACCGTATTCCTCGAGGCGCTATATATGATGAAATTATTAATGGCTAATTCATTATCGTGTTCAATGCAAAGCAATGGAACGCAGGCGTAATACACTCCCTATAGCTCTGTATATCTAGACGCAAGCAAGAGTTAGTTAGAGGAATGCAGGCGTAAGGCATGTGTGGAGTACACGAGCGGTCTCGACGATCCGACCAAAGACACTGTGTTACTCTCTTTACTATCTTACATGTGTCTTGTTCGATGTACACTATATCACAACCTAACTCAATTACGAAATGTTCAGTGCATTGGTGTCCTTGGAATACTCGGGAGCTCGAAGTACTATCTAAGTCCTATCACTAGGGATGAGTCGGATTTAGTATCGCTCAACGTCCCTCTTAAAGATGGCAGGCACGAAATATCCTGCGTGCTGTGATAGAAAACCCGATGGGCATGGATATGGGTTTAAGTTTGTGCTCACGGAGCACGGGCATGGGCGTGATTCTAAACCCGATGGATATTTGCTCGTGGGTATGGAAAAATGATATCCACACCCGCAAACCCGCTAGACCCGCGTCAATGACCCTATAAGTCTATATACGGTTGTATGTCTTTATTCGTGTTAATTTGTGATGACTTGAGATACACTAATGTAGACTTTTGATGACTCTTGTATGGTCAATGTGTCATACTTTATCTAATGTTGAGATATAGACGCTTTATTTTTGATATATTGTTTCTTACTTGCTATTAAGATATGGTTGGGTGCTTTGTTGCTTCATTTGTGCGGGTACGGGTGTGCCTCAGCGGGCATGTGATATCCACGGATAGCGACGCGGGCATGGTTTTCACCCGTGACGGTTATGAACACAGCGTGAGCATGGATTTTGCTCATGAGGTATGGATATCTAGGGCTAGTATCCGCGCTTGATTTTACCGTTGCCATCTTTAGTCCCTCTTATTTTTTCTTCCATGTGGTCGAGATTTACTTGCCCATCGTGGTGCAGAGATAGTTTGAAAGAATAACGGTGACCCACCACCGCTTTACTCCACCAACCAAGAATTGCATGGGTGCGTTATCGACATAACAAAGCTACCATTCAGAGGTGTGTGTGGTACAACTAACATCGTTTTGTTGCAGGTATGACCGCAGGAAGAGGTACAAGACCATGGATTGACGCGTGACACACAACGCGTACATCCACTTGTGGCAGAACAGGGAACGGGAGCCGGTCCATGTGGGTCCCCCAAACGACCAGCACACCTTCGACGAGTACCTACGGTGGCTTCACAGGTCTACAAGGACACATATCAAGCCCTCGTACACTGAGGAGGCGATTGACGAGGACTCAGAGGAAGATGTGATCGAAGATGTGTACGACATTGCCACTAGGGATGACACACAACTACAGAGAGCCCCGCTTCAAAGATACATGGTAAGATACTCGAATGGTACAATTTGTTATCCAAAAAACTGTCCAACCACGTTTCTGTACCCAGGCGACACAATTGTTAAGGATGTCCAATAAAGCAACGTTTCGGCTTCACGGGTCTAAGGGCAGGGGCCAGGCGTTCTCGAGGCTTTTGTGGAGGTAAACATAAACTTGTCCGTTCCAAAAATATATCTTTAGTGTATATGCGTTTGGAAAATACACTAACTTTAACGTCTATTTATGCAGAAGGTGAAGCAGAGCAGCAGAAAGCTAGCTCAGAAGCTGAGCTGCATGGACACTCCTTGGGTGGAACCGGCAGTCCCGACGCATTCGGGTAGCACGTCTTCTAGCTCTATGAGGACACCAGCCGGCTCTTCTCAGCCATTGACAGGTGCCACTTCCGCAGTGCGTACACCACCATATCATAGAGCCGGAAAGGACCCTGCAACCGAGGACGACGATGACGATGACGACGACCCCCCGGGCTTCCACAGACAGCACCACCAGTGGGACAATTGGCCGCAGGACGAGATCGGCATGTCTCAGCTAGGTGGTGCCCCGCTTGGTACCCAAGGAGCCTCACAGGTAGTAACAAATGTAGTTTCTTTAAATACGTAGGCTCGATGAACTAACAATAATAAAGATTATAAGTAATTGTGCATATCATATACTTGTAGAGTACGAGCTGTACGCACCGGCAACGCGACCACACCGACGTTGGCTACACTCCCAATGTGTTGCCAACAAATCCGAAGAGACAGAGGCGTCCGAGGGATCCTTACACTCCTGGGTCTTAATTTGTTAGGTCGATAGAATATTGTCGTCCGAAACTTGCAGGCTTAGTTGGTTATGTTATGTCGAACCAATAAAAATGTTATGTGGTAGCTTGTCAACTTGCGCACGGACTTCATTTATTTGTTTCATATTCGTTTAAACGTCGCAAGCAAAGATCTGGGCGAGATTAACTAGCAACTAGTTCGGGAACCAGCAGCCCAGTCCAGATTCGCCACCGGTGGTGGCGTCTTGACCCCGATCCTCCCGAAGCTTGGTCATCGCCGCCACGAAATCGCCGAAGAAGGCACCACAGTTGGACGCGCGCAGAGGTCGGCCGTCTTTCGCAGCGACCTCATGTCAGATTAGTTTAGAGCACTCCGCCCATCGGCGAGGCCGAGGAAGGCGAAGGCGCTGGGGTCGGAGCTGGTGCCGTTAAACCGATCGCGAAGCGGGAGTCCATGGTCAGCGTCATTGCCGATCCTCACCGGCGGCGGTGATCTTCTATCTGCGCCCGTGTCCGCCGCCAGTGGTGCCAGCGCGGCGAATGTCACGCCGTGGTTAGTGGCGCGCAGAGACCTGCCACGCCACCGGTCACCCAATGACCCGGTGCGCCGCCACGTCGACCTCCGCGCGCCACCACCACCATGGCATGAAGATAGAAGCCCGGCCGCGCCATGGCAATAGGCGCGCCAAAAAGTAATTAGTTTTGGAGAAGAAAAAAAAAAGGTAAGATTTAAAATTAGTTTACAAAAGTGTTAAAATAAAAAAAATCCCTCATGCAAAGTTGGATGACTTGAAGCACGAGCTAAAGATAGGCAAGAATTTAATGTTCTGGTGTCTCTTTAGAATATCTTTTGGTTTTGTTGCTGTGTTGCATGAGTCATGTTCTCTCTTTTTTTTAAAAAAAAAAGTCGCGACGAATTCTTGAATTGTTGGTTGGCTATAAACCCCCTGCTGATGCATGGGCATTATCTGAATAACTGTAAACAATTTAAAGGTCTGGTTGCTTGTTTCCCCCCATAAGGATCAAGTATCAACAGATGCACGGCAGCACGTGAGGGCAAGGCTTTGTTAAGGTTTCTGGAAGATCGAGAAGCAAGTCTAGTTATTCGATCCGCTTTCTTACTAGTTGGTTCTACGAAATTTGGAAGAGTTAAATTTGGTCTTTGGTTTATTGTAAGAGAAAAATATTATTGAATGACTGGTTTGGACTGACTAAAACCAATAAATGAATAGGCTGATTAAAGCACGTGGATCGAGAAGGATAAGCAAGGAATCTTTCTGGGGAATCGAACGGCACTAGGAGTAGTATGTAGCATCAAAAGTCGACCAAAAAAAATTGAAATATTGGGTGGCCTTCTCGATGGTGCAGGAAATCTCTGCCGTTGACGTTTGGACGGTACGCGTACTATAAAACAACCGAATATTCGTCGCCGAAGTCACCTGGTCCTCCTTTCAGGGCTCACGTTCTTGGCATTTGTTGCGCGCAGTCAAACAATAGTTTTATGCTCTTGTAAAAAAAACAATAGTTTTATGCGTGAAAACATGATATATTATCTCCATCCCAAATTACAAGACGTTTAGTTTTTTGACCCTAAATCTGAACACTCGTCTTATTAAAAAAATTTATGTAAATATAGTCAAATTTAATTCATTCTTGAAGAAATTTTATTAATAAAGTAAGCCATGATAAAATAAATAATATTTTACATAAATTTTTTAATAAAATAAATAGTTAAATTTGATGTCAGACAAGTCAAACGTCTTATAATTTATGATGGAGAGAGTACGACTATACTCAGCCAGCAGCCTGCAAGGCTGGTCGTCCATGCATCTCCGAAGAAGAGTGGCAACGCTTATGGTTATGGACCGACCGACAGCTGCCGTCCGCGCGCCATTGCGGCACCTTCACTAACCAGCGGTACACCGGTGGACCACGCGTACTTACCCTGGTTAGAGCGAGAGAGCGTACGTGCATCTGTGCTTTTGTTACTCCAGCAATTTATACCTGTGTCATTACTGGCTTATTGCTGCTGCATACATACAGGCGGTATTAATGTATTATTACCGCTACTGCAGGCCACGTGTTGCTGACTCGTCCACGTACTCCTCCTCTCGCCAGTGGCAGCTAGCCAGGCACCACCGCATCAAGCAGGCGGCGCGCGGTCGCTGCACGTAATAGTAGTACGCGTGCCAGCAGAATGCCAACCCGGCCGAGCTGATCTGCTTTCGCCCGCGACGCGATGCAGTGCTTTGCAGTGTGCAGATTGTGCAATTCACCGCCCCTGCCTGTGCGGACTAGCTAGCTGGAACTAGCGGAGCAAGCAAAGCTCGGGGTCGGAACAGGGGACTGGCTCGCACGGCACGAGCACGGTTCGGGGCGACCTGGACTGGAACACAGCGGAGCCGATCGGGTGGACTTTATGCCTCAACACTCCAAGTACAAGATGTACTATCTGACTTACGCACCACCACACACACACACACACACACACATATCTAATGCGCAAGCTAAGCCTGTTATACAGAAGAGGCTGCACATGACTGAGAATATTCGGGCCTTGTTTAGATTGTCTCAAAGTTCCAAGTTTTTTCACTTTCTTTCCATTACATCAATTTTTTGACATGGCGACAGAAGCATTAAATGTAAATAAAAAGTAACTAATTACAGTTTGGTTATAAATCACGGTAATAATCTTTTGCAGATTGGCTTCGCACGATCGGACAAAATTTGTTAAATACAAACGAAACGTGTTACAATATCCAGATTACAAAAATTTACAATCTAAACGAGGCCCCGATGTTATTCAGTCTTTACAAATGACAGGCCCGTCGCTCTAACTATTGTGACGTATCGGCGTGTGAGGCTGCTGAAAATCCAGGACACACCCTGGGCAATGCTGGGGAAACCCCGGTGAGACGCCAACGTCGAACCCATGGTTCGAACTCTGGCGGGCAGCAAGCCAACCACCGGCTTCTGCCATCTGCGCTACGCGCAGTTCTCAGGAGCAGTGGAATTGAATTGCGGCGCTGCGGCGGGCGAGCCAGTCAGCCAGGGGGCGCAGAGCACGGCACGGCAGCACGGGAACGCACCCGCGACCCCGCGTGGGACCACGGACCGTGCCCCGCTCAAACGGGGCCCGCACGCCCGTCTCTGTGTCCCGAGGCGGGGCCCGCGTCCGACACCTCCTCCGCCCTCGGCCCTCGCTTTCCTCCCTTTTCTGCGCTCCTCCGCGTCGCTTTCCTTCGCCTGGGATAGAAGCCAGCCAGCCAGGGGAGTGACGCCGGCAGGAGGAAAAGGGCAGAGACATCGGACGGCTCAGTTTGAAAGAGCCGCGTCGGTGGCCATCTCCGCCGTTGGTTCGGCCAGCTCCGTTTTAGCTGTTGGCCTCTATCTATTCACGGGGAGGCCGGTCAAGAGGTACGGCTCCTTGGCTCGCTTTTTCCAGCAAGGACCTCGCCCAAGTAGTTTTTTATTATACCCAAGTAGTTAATTACTTGACATCCTCTCAAGACGAAGTTAAACCAAATACGTAATCAGTGTAGTGTTTTGGAGCATGAGAGCTCTGAAACTCACAATTCAGCCCCAACCGAAACCAACAGTAGTTCGATATTTTTTACCAGAAATGGAAGGAACCCCTCGAATTGCACTCTTAGAGGAAACGTATAGGATTCTAATTAAGCATACATTTTTAGATAAAACGTGTGTCTTTCTTGGGCTCGATTCAGTGTCCGTTACTAATACTGATGGAATTTTACATTCGATTGGGTGTGGAAGGGCTTCGATATGGACATAGTTAACGTCTTGGCGGTCATGTGACCAGGAGAACGCTGAACCGTCTTCAACCTCCCGACGCCGCCTTATCTCCCCTATCTCCCCAGCCTCGCCTTCGCCGCTTCACCACCGGTGGCTTGACAATGGCCGCCTGCTGCGCCACCTCAACCCACCTATGTCCCTCGACCCAGCCCACCCTAATCCCAGGCGTGGGCCATGAGTCAAAGTGGTTACCTCACCCTCACCGGTGGCCCGCCCAACCGATTGTCCTCCCATCGCCTCGCTCGCTGCCCTTCAACCCGCCACCACTGCCGTGTCGTGCCTGTCTCCCCCTGAACCTCCTTCTAAGGTCATGGGAGATGGAAAACCTAACCTCGTCGTCATGGAACCCTAAGCACCGCCACTTCTTCTTTTCTCTTGGCACGAGTACGCAGGCGCGTGGGAGAGATGGGTCGCATTGTCGCTGGCTCTATCACGACGGGTCGCATATAAACTTTTTATGTTCTTATATACGGCAGCTTCCTTACATTTTTTTAATAGGGAATGCTTTCTACAATTGCATGGCCCAAAGGGTGCCTCCTGCATATTGTTCCTCTCTTGTGCTAAAGAGAGAAAAGAGGGCCCAGCTAGCTTGCACCACATAGTCAGGGGGGAAAAAGGAAAATGACAACAAATTCAGCCAAATACAGAACAAAACTTAAGACGAGAATATCCGTACCAAAAACAGATTGGCCAAGAAGACCAACGAAATCTGCGAGATCCTAATTTCGCAATTTCTCATGAATTCTGGCGACAAAAGAAGTTGGTTCAAACGGTACAGGTAGGCGAGGCAAGTGTGAAATGTGAAAAAAAATACATACCTGACGAAAGGTTATAATGATGTTTCCTCTTTTGCCCTTCTCCCCCTGCCATGTTTAACCCACAGAAAACAAGTAATTAACTCCCAAATTAAAAGCCTTACCAAACCAAGGCCAGAAAACAAGTAATCAACCAAAACAACGCGCCGCGAAGACCACAGATGCGGAAAGAGAACGAACATCTCGTAAAATATTGGGGGCTTCCCTTCCGCCGGATCTCTCTCGGCTTTCTCTCTCCCCAGACGTGTTGAGCTGTTTCCCAGTCCTTCGTCGCCTTCCCTCCGCTCAGCCTCAGCAGCATCAGCTCCCACCTCTGCCGTCCTCTTCCCCTCATCTTCATAAAGCTCACTCTCAAACGGAAGTGGAGCGGAGCTTCTGCGGAGTAGCACTAGTACTAGTAAACTTTGGTGATTTTCCTGTGAGAAGAGGGATTGGCATTGGAGTGGAGCTGGCGGGGCCAAAAGGAAGGGAAGCCCAGGATTAGCGTGTGGCGGATTGAGCGGCAATTCTGGGAGGGGAGAGAACGACAGGCGTGGTCTAGGCCGGGGGAAGCGGCGGGCTTCTTGGACCGGCCATTGATGGCGCCGTGGAGCGGCTTGTGGGGCGGCAAGGCCGGCGGCGACGCCTACCGGGGCACGCCGGTGGTGGTCAAGATGGAGAACCCCAACTGGTCCATCTCCGAGATCTCCTCGCCGGAGGACGACGACGAGGACATCTTGGCCGCCGGCGGCCGCCGCAAGGGGGGCCGCACCAAGAACGCCAAACAGATCAGGTGGGTGCTGCTCCTCAAGGCGCACCGCGCCGCCGGGTGCCTCGCCTCGCTGGCCTCCGCCGCCGTCGCGCGCCAGGCGGCGCGGCCAGGCGCAGGGTGGCCGCGGGAGGACCGACGCCGAGGCCGGCGTGGTGGCCGCCACCGGCGAGAGCCCCGTGGTGCGCTCCAGGTTCTACGCCTTCATCAAGGCCTTCCTCGTCGTCTCCCTGCTCCTCCTGGCCGTCGAGGTCGCCGCATACTTCAACGGCTGGAACCTCGCCGCCTCCGCGCTCGCCCTCCCCGTCATCGGCCTCGAGTCGCTCTACGCCTCTTGGTTGCGCTTCCGCGCCACCTACGTTGCGCCGGGGATACAGTTCCTCACCGACGCCTGCGTCGTGCTCTTCCTCATCCAGAGCGCCGACCGCCTCATCCAGTGCCTTGGCTGCTTCTACATCCACATCAAGCGCATCAAGCCCAAGCCCAAGCCCCTTGCATTGCCTGATGCGGAGGACCCGGATGCCGGGTACTACCCCATGGTACTTGTCCAGATACCAATGTGCAACGAGAAGGAGGTTGGTGTTGTCTTTCTCGCTCTAAATACTACGCAATTCTGGTCACCTACCTTTCAGTCTTTTGACAATTGGTTTGTTGTTGGGTTTGTTCAGGTGTATCAACAATCAATTGCGGCCGTGTGCAACCTTGACTGGCCGAAATCCAACTTCTTGGTTCAGGTGTTGGATGACTCCGATGACCCACTGACACAGACTCTGATTAAAGAAGAGGTGGCCAAATGGCAACAGCAAGGTGCCCGGATTGTGTACAGGCACCGCTTGTTGAGGGATGGTTACAAGGCTGGAAACCTCAAGTCAGCCATGAGCTGCAGCTATGTGAGGGATTACGAATTTGTCGCAATCTTTGACGCAGACTTCCAACCTCATCCTGACTTTCTGAAGCGCACTGTGCCACATTTCAAGGTGAATTGAGGGGAATTTACTTTTGATTGTTTGTCTTCCTTTTTAGGATTCTAAGTCTGATTCTTCAAATGGACCATTGCAGGACAATGATGAACTTGGGCTAGTGCAAGCAAGATGGTCCTTTGTGAATAAGGATGAGAACCTGCTGACTCGGTTGCAGTATATTAATCTTTGCTTCCACTTTGAGGTGGAACAGCAGGTGAATGGAGTGTTCTTAAACTTCTTTGGGTTCAATGGCACTGCTGGGGTGTGGAGGATCAAGGCATTGGAGGACTCAGGTGGATGGATGGAACGGACAACCGTGGAGGATATGGACATTGCTGTTAGGGCACATCTCCATGGCTGGAAGTTTATATTCCTGAATGATGTTGAGGTACTACTCTGATATGAAAATCTTCCAATTGGTGTTTGCTCATGTTTATGTTTTCCTCAGTTGACCTATTTTTTGTCGTATTGTGGACAGTGCCAGTGCGAATTGCCCGAGTCTTATGAGGCTTACAGGAAGCAGCAGCATCGGTGGCATTCCGGTCCAATGCAGCTGTTCAGGCTTTGTTTACCGGACATCATCAAATGCAAGGTATTGCAATGCTCTTTGAATCTACCTTATCCCTTAGCCACTACTTAATAATTGAAGTTGTGCCGTTAAAGAGGAAATTTAATGATGTCCTTTTTGGCAAGGAATTTACGATATCTATAGTAGTTATTATGATTTAAAGGAACTGTAGTTGTCAGCACAAATATGGTTTATGTTTGGGTGCTATGATGTAGCATTGGATTCTATTTGCGACTATTCGATTAATATCTGTAGCAGTAATGATTACAACGAATTATCAGTCACTGCAATCCTTGTTTACATGTTTCTTTGGTGTATATCTTGAATTTTAAGGTGTTATTGTTGCTTCTTTAACAACTTCGCTTAACCTCAACTCCAATAGCATGCTTGGCCGTCGGCGTATCCTGTTCAATTAACATAATGTTTAGTAAGATCGCATTATGCTAATAAAATACATCCTTGCAATGGTTTATTTTCTTTGGCTATGGGACACGTCTGTCCGTGCCTAGAGTGTGCTCCAATGATGTACATGCTAATAAAAGCATGAAAAGCTAGATGTTTTGTGTGTGATGCTTTTGATCTGAGTGTCTGGATACATCCAATTCATTGCTTAGAACCTGTACTCTACATTATGTGCCTTTCCACAGTGCTACTTAGGTTGATGCACTTTTAAGATGCTGTCATCATTTGGTTACCTCTATTTGTAGACTATAATATGATACTCTATTAACTTGCTCCTCAGTTATCTTTTAGTTATTGTTATGAACATAATTTACCTTCCAGACTTCTAATTTATTGTTCACTTTCTTTCACTTTGCTGCAGATTGCATTTTGGAAGAAAGCCAACCTGATTTTCCTTTTTTTCCTGCTTCGAAAGCTCATATTACCTTTCTACTCCTTCATGCTCTTCTGCATCATCCTCCCGATGACGATGTTTGTGCCTGAAGCCGAGCTTCCTGACTGGGTCGTGTGCTACATTCCTGCCCTGATGTCCTTGCTCAACATCCTACCTTCTCCGAAGTCATTCCCTTTCATCATCCCATACCTGCTCTTCGAGAACACCATGTCCGTGACAAAGTTCAACGCCATGATCTCCGGTCTGTTCCAGCTCGGAAGCGCATACGAGTGGGTGGTGACCAAGAAATCAGGCCGCTCATCAGAGGGCGATCTCATTTCCCTGGCCCCCAAGGAGCTGAAGCACCTAAAGACAGGCTCTGCACCGAACCTCGACGCGGTCGCAAAGGAGCAGCTGGCATCGAAGAAGGACGCGAAAAAGAAGCACAACCGGATATACAAGAAGGAGCTCGCGCTCTCGATGCTGCTCCTAACCGCGGCCGCCCGAAGCTTGCTCTCGAAGCAGGGTATACACTTCTACTTCCTCCTGTTCCAGGGCATCTCCTTCTTGTTAGTAGGCCTTGACCTCATAGGCGAGCAGGTCGAGTAAAATGTGTAAAACAGAAATTGATAGGTGTGGAAAACGGGGGGGTGCGGGGGGGAGGGGACGGGAGGGGGGATGTGTTACTGGCTCACTGCCATGGACGTGGCAGCAGCCCTTGGCTGAGATTCGAAAGATATGCATTGTGCAGCTGTGCCTTCCGGATCTGTCCTGGCTGCACGTCATGACGACAACCCGGCTTGATCCGCTTCTTTTTTCATCTGGAACAGTGTTTTTCTTTCACAAATTTCCCAGCATTTCTCCAAACCATCCAAATTACTCCAAGCGAACAGGCCCATCCACACGTGAAGAGGAACCCTCCTCCGCCTCGGAGGTGTAGATACAGTTTCCTCGGCCTGTAAAATTTGCGTCGGGGCTCTTCGAGGCCCCCCTCCATTCTTTTGTAACAAATTTTTGGTGCTCATGTGTGGATCTGTCTCAAGGATGTAACAGCACACACTTGTTCGCCTGTACGATTGGTGAAGGCAAACAGAAGTGCCACTGGATTAGAAGACGTCCTGGTAAATGCTGCTGGACGCTGCTGATCTCTTGCTCTACTTGTGAAATTGAGAGTAGATCCAGATAGCTTGTCCATGTGTGTTTGTTGTACCTGTCCCCCCGCTTGGCGCTGGGGAAAGTTGGGAGTTGTCGAGCGCAGTGTCACATGATTGGAAGATCTGTGTCTCCTCCTTATGCCCATAATCACTGTGGATCAAGGTTCCAGCAGCTGGTCAAACTGGTTCTTTCTGTCGGGCAGAACATACTTTTTCTCTTACTGGACATGTAAAATTTGCTGGGCGTTTTTTTCCCCTTGCCCTCGAAGCAAATGTCAAGCAAAGAGAAGCTTCTGTAACACTGACGTTTTACCGAATACTTCTAGAAGACAACAATGTGCTTGCTACACCTGGCCAACTGATCTCATGGTCAAGAAATGTGTGGCCGAAGTCTGGACTAGGATTAAAATGGAACGTTTGTCTTCAGCTGCCAGGCATCAAGTGTGAAGCTATTTAAAACTCTATACGGTAGTAGTAGTCCATTTTTTATTTTTATTTTTTTTGAAGAAAGGCACACTCATCCTTAGGTCAGGTGGGCTCCTCTGGAGCTGAGCTGTGAGTAACCGAGAGTCAGGTGGGCTACGTAGAAGTGGTGGCAACGCTTGACCCTTGCCGAGTCGCCCTGCCTTCGTCATGCCCATGCACCGCACGTCGCCGCGACTGCGGGACAGCTGGTGCCGTCCGCCGTGCCGAGGCATTTTCTCCTGGGTCGAGGACGAGAACAGTGAGCAGGCACGGTAGTAATTTCGTTTGTATTTGATAATTATTGTTTGCCTAACTAATCTTAAAAGATTCGTTTCGTAATTTACAATCAAACTGTATAATTAGTTATTTTTTTTATCTATATTTAATGCTTCATACAGATGTCTAAAGATTTGATGTGATAAAGAGAGAATGAAAAAACTTGTTATCTAAACAAGGCCAAGCGCGTTTCACTTGACGGTTTGGTGCGGTCGTGGACGCTGGACGCGTGCGGTGGTGTGTGGTGGTGGTTGAGGCCCCTCCGCCGCCCGCAGAGAATAATAATGGGCGATCAAGTGCATCTCCCTTTGTCTGACGCAGTGACGCTGCTCGGCGTTAGGAAATCGGAAGCCCTCGTCGTGCCGTACAAGCCAAGGGACCGGCGATTGCCCTGATCGGTCAGTGCTACGTGGGCTTGACCTCTTGCGATCATGGCGGACCGGACGCGAGCCATGATGGCCGCAGCCCAGCGATCTGGTAGAAGTGGCCGCTGTCAATAATGCATGGCCTCCCTGCAATAATGTCTTTGACGGGTAGCACAATTTGCTCGGACGATGGTGACGTCATGCATTATTGCAGGGAGGCCCTGGACCTCGCCTGGGGCTGGGGGCGTTTCTCGGACTCGGTTCGTGACTTGTAATGAAATTTCGTATGGATTGGGGATTTTTTTTTTCTCCTGACGACGTATGTACTCGTACGTGCTACAAATATCATGGCGCGTGGATTGTATTGTATTTACGCCACCGACAGCGTGCAGTTCTTTTGTAAATAAAAGAAAATAACAGCACGCAGGCTGGCACGCAGGACAGTAAAAACGCACGGGTAGCGTGAGCGAAAGCAATAACTTGCTACTGTAAAAGACGCGCAGTTGACAGCGGGCAACACTCAGTACAAACCCGTATAAATATTTCACTGCACGATCTAAAGGATTCCAAGCTATAATAAAATGGCTGGCAGGTGGCAGCCCAGTCCAGCAATGCATATACGACAGTATAGTACGTACACCGTATCTGCGCGCGTAGCCACGACACGGCGACACCCACCAAATGACCCAAGTCACGAGTCAGAAGACTCAGAACTGAACATAAAATATAAAATCGCTCGGCACCAATAAATGCCACACGGGCTGGGCCTCGTTGTTAGCCTGTTCTGGCGCTAGTAGATGAAAATCAAGCCTAGCAGGCCCTCCACGAAACAGGCTGAACCTTTATGGGCCTATTGTGCCCGTCGTGTGGCGCACGGCCACGAAACTCCGTACGGTAGTTTGGTAACCGTCACGGTGCCCATGGAGCGTGTTGCGTGGAGTCTTTGGGCGAAGGAGACGGAACAACAGGAACAGGACTACAGGAGACATGCGGCTGCCGCGGTGCCGCCGGCATGCGGCATCCGGCATGCCGCCCACCCCACCCACCACCAGCAGCGCCGACCGCGCGTCGCTGTGAGCTAGGCCGCGTCCGCGTGTTTGGGGGGTCTGGCGCGCCGCGCGCTCGCTGAGATATGACCGGACGGAACGCGGACGCGGGGCAGTCGGGCCCGGGAGGCGGGAGTAGGGACGAGGCGGCGGAGCGGACCCGGGCTTTCGGGCGGTGCGACGCCGGCCGCGCTTGCTGATTTCCCGGCAACCCGGCCAACACGCGCTGCGTCACCGAGACAGCGGAAAAGGACGGTGGGCCATGGCGCCGCCCGCTCTCCTCTGTCGTCCAGGTGTTGCAAGACGACAGGGACTCAGAGGGGGGTACGCTGCACGCACGGGAACAGTGCGATCGGTCATCTTTCTCTTCCCGCGAGCCCAGTCTATCTAGCCGAGTAGCACGAGCACTGTATGAAAACTGAACCTCGACATCAGAGATCAAATCAAAAGCCGTCGCCGCCGGAGAGGGAAGGTAGAAGGCACTGCTACCACGACCCTAGCCTAGTTCATCCAAGTGAATTCCAGCACACTGATGAAGTTTAAACTTGGCATGTTTTCGTAGTTTAGGTTAGGAGATCAACACTAACCGTCCTACTCCAAATCAGTGTGGCTATAGGAGGAACCAAGCTTCTGCTAGCCCCAACATTACAAAAAGAAACCTCCTCCAACGCAAATGGAGGAATCGCAAGAGGCCGAGCAGCCATGCATGGCGAGTTCTAGTTCTGACATATGCTGATTAGACTACCGCTGCACTACACAACTAGTAAACCTTACCCAGCTAATAAGCATGCCCTAATCAAACCAAAAGAACCACAGTTTTTGCCTATCCACCTCCACGGCTCCACCGTACCCTTCTAAAAGCCATGGATGTTTGTTCATGCGTCGGTCCACGCGGTGAACATTGGCAGGTGCGCGATGGACACGCCGGGCCTGGCGGACGACACGGCCGACGGCGAGACCCAGGATCCCAGCGGCAGCGGGCAGGCCAGCCTGGGCACCGCCGCCGCGGGCTTGGCGAAGAACATAGCGAGGCCGCCATCGCCCCGGTGCGGGCTCTGCTCCCGGGAGTTGCTCACGCTTGGGGCCAGCGACGACGCGTTCGACGTGTGCGCGCTGGCGCTGCCGCCACCCGTCCCAGCAGCGTCCACGGACACGATGTCGTGCAGCAGAGAGAACGCCTCGCTCGACAGCAGGTCCTGGTGCTGTTGCTGCTGCTGGCCGCCGCCGCCGCCCCGCCCGACGGCAGCAGCCGGCAGCGCCGCTGCCTGGATCTTCGAGGTGTCCACCACGCAGCTGCCGCCGGCCTGCACCAACGCCGCGGCGGCGCCGCCGTCCTTCTTGCGCCGGACCTGCTCGCCCGGGAGCAGCGTGTTGCTCTCCATGATCTTCTCGACGTCGTACCGCGTGATGTCGAAGTTGGTGACGGCGTTGAGGCCCCGGAACTTGATGGCCGCCACGTCGTACGCCTCCGCCGCCTCCTCCTGCGTGCCTGCACAAAAACGTCTCCACCTTAACAGCCGCTTAAACACCAACACGAGAGAGGCGCCAGGTGTGACAGCCATCGGAAATGCGCTTTTGGCCGAGCCAGCGGTCAAACGGGCAAAGCGCGAAAGCGACGCGATCGAGCGTGCGAACGCAAAGCCGAGCGCGGGCAGCCCCCCGAGCCCGACCCCCGACTGCGGCGGCGCCAGCCTTAGGAAAAGGAGGCCGGATGCATTCGCGAGGGCGAGACCACTGGGGCCGGCGAGGCGATGCATGCGCGAGCGAGAGAGCCACCACAAGCACGCAGAGGGCAAAACATTCTTTGGGGGAGGTGGGCCAGGGCATCGCAGAGAGCAGGGGCATCATTGGCGATGCTCGCTCGGTTTTCGATCATTGTGACTGGACACCCTGCGTCCTTAAACCGTGACACACCTCTGCGACGGCAACGGATAGCCCGGCAGCGAGCAGTCGCACTGGTGATCATGATGCGTGATAGTAGATAGGAGTTGAGATTGCATTGCAGGCTTCTCTAGATGGATGGATGAGCCAACACTGATAACGACTTGGAAGCGTGAGAAGATGAAAGAACACATACTGAATGTTCCAAGGTAGAGGTCCTTGTTGCCGGAGACGCGGCCGATGCGCGCCTGCCACCGCCCGTGCTGGTGATGCCTGCGGGAAATACAACTAGCGTTTGTTTCAGTAAACCTTCTAGCACATACAACGAGCAAATAGACCGTGTAGTATTTCGCATTGATCCACACGTGATGAATGGCCGTGCACAAACCTGGTCACTCCACGGTAGATCGAAGCACCACGCGAGAACCCGCTGCTTTTCCTGCAACAAATGGCGATCGATTCGCTCCGTCACAATCTGTTCGAACAACTCAAACATCCATCAGAATTCAGAACAGGATTAGTACCTTCTTAGGTGAGCGACATACTCCTGCCTGGTCATGTTCTCCATGTCCTCAAGCTCCTCCCTGTAGTCCTCGATCTGAATCCGCGACAACAAGACCAATCAGCACACATTGTGAAGACACCATATTCAGACTATCGTTGTATATTCAGTTCATTACCGGGAAATTTACGTGTGGACTTCCCCCAGTACTTGAGCGCCGCCAGGTCATACGCCCTCGCGGCCTTCTCCTCCATGTCATACCCGCCTAAGCCAACCAGAAAACACAAGGAGACAAAATCTCAGACCTCTCTCGTTCATAAAGACACCTGAAACATGTGACCTGCCTACACACAGGATTACTGATCCTAGTGAGCAGTGATTAAATACGAAACGCACGTGCTTACCGAGATAAACTGCAGGGAGGCAGTGGCAGTAGTACGTCGTCCCAGAAGTTAACCAATCCCCATGGGCGAAGATTCAGCAGGGAGACACGGGAGTGCAGTTCATCAGGCTCTAGCACAGGGAGTTTACTACTACTACTACTCCTAGGTGACGGAGAGATGAAAGGCGTAGCTAGGCTGCCATGGCGGCAGTGGCGCGTACCTTGCCGGCCTTTCCGGGACTGGCCTTCCTTCCTGCAGCTGTTGTCCCAGAGGTGCGCCTCATACCTCCCCGTCCACCTATGCCTGCTTTTACACGGTGGAAACCACGCGGCCAGTGAGCGACTCGTGCGGGACGGGCGCCGCCGGATGGTGCGGGTGCGACAGCGACGACATCGGCCACGGCGTACGGACGGTCGGGAGAGGGGGACTGGGGATACCTGGTGACGCCGCGGTACTTGGACGTGCGCTGCCCGAATGTGTCGATGGACTTGCGGTGGACGACGGCCTGCTTCTGCCCCGCGCTGCCGCCTCCGCGCTTCTTGCTCCCGTCCATGACGACGTACTCGGTGACGGCGGCGGCGTGGGCACCGACTTGCATGGTGATGCTGCTGGACTGGGACCCCTTCCCGGAGCTCATGGAGAGGGCCAGCGGGTGCGGGTGGCCCTGCAACGGCACGATGGCGCCGCCGCCGTTGACGTCGTAGCCGCCGCCGCTGCCGCGGGCTGAGTACCAGCTCGCCGCCGCCATTGCCGCAGCGGACTGCTCGTCCACCAGCTGGGCGTGCTGGCCGTACACTTCGTGCCCGCCCGAACTGGGGATCACCGCGCACTGCAGCGGCTGCAGGTAGCCGCCTTGGTCGTGGCCGTGGCCATGCGCGTGGTGGCCGTGACCGCCGCCGTAGTAGAAGCTGGAGCTGTCCAAGCTCAGCGCCATCGCGGTGCTCGCGCCCAAGAAATCCTCCAGCTTGGGCGATGTCGAGGACACCACCACCCCTGATCGATCACGAAACAAGAACTTGTCAGAGCCATCCAAGAAACATAGAAAAACAAACGTACGTACTAGTTTAGGAACCAACGAGCCAAGAACTCGACTGTAGCAAGTACGATCGAGCCAGTGGTCGGAAGATCTCATTGCCGACCTAGAAACAATGCCATTGAATCATTGGTTGAGGAGCTAGCTTATTACCGTGACGTTCTTGCTCGCTCCTATGGAGGGCCTCCACGAAGCACAGGGAGCCGTCGGAGTTGAGCGGCATAGAGGAGAGCCCGGGGTAGAACCCCCCGCTAGCATTGGCGGGACCATCTTGGCCGCCGCCGAGAGCGTAGCCGAAGGGCGCGGGCGAGGAGCAGACGACGGGAGGGTAGCAGAGGCCTCCGTGGTGCTGCTGCACCGGAACGCCGCTGGCGCCGTCGGCCGCGCAGTCCATGGTCGCCGCCATGTGAGGCAACAGCGAGAAGCCGAGCCAGTTGCCGCCGCCGCCGCCGCCGACCGCCGCGTCGCTTCCGCCGGTGCTGCAGCTGCTGATGTTCTGGCTGCTGTTGCTGGTCATTTTGGGGAGACAAGGCGGGCAGCCGGGCAGGAAAGGGAGGAGGGCGAGGACGAGGACGCGGAGGTGGTTGGAAGAAGAGACGATGAGAGATCAATCATTGGCGATTACATGCCGCAATGATGCCGCCACTCTCCATGGCTGAACAGGCTGCGCGCGTTTGAAGGGGGATGGGAGGGCTTCGGTTTGTGTGTGTGCACAACCTCCGTGCGAGGAGGGGGGCGACAGTAGTGTAAGCTAAGCTGAGCTAAGCTCTGGTCGCATGTGCGCGTGTGCGGAGGGGCGCGGAGGAAGAAGAGTGATCGACGAGGCCACGAGAATGTTGTGTGGGAATAGCTTTAAAGCGTGCAAAAGGAATGAGCTTGTGTCTCGGCTCGCATTTGACCCACACGCAGGAAGGAAGAAGGGGAGCAATGTTGGTCGGAGACGTAATTACTGTACTATCCGTGTTGTTTGATACCGCAATTGCCACGTGGCATGTAGGTAGGGGCCGGTTTTTTTTGACGCGTGTTGTTAGAGCAGCTCTAGTGTGCATGAAAACCAAATTATATATAGGGTTTGTCTGGTACGTTTTGGTTTCGACCTCAACAGCAGCTTCCATAGGCGAGCCGAAGAAACTGTACCAAACACCTTAGAAAGAAAAGAAGAAATATTTTTCTTTTTCTTTTTTTCTTTTTCTTTTTTATATTCAAGCGGAGTTAGCCGTTTTTTAACTGGGCCTATTCTGCTTTGGAGCATCGGAGAGAGAAGCCATGTCAAACAGACGCAGAGAAATAGAAGCAATACAAAATTTGGTTGGAATTATACACTAGTCACGAAACGGAAAGATTCCTCACGTCAAATCAAACGGACGAGTTGAACTGTGGGAATAAAATGATCGACGTAGCAAAAACTTACCTTCTACTCCGTAGAAAAACTCCAATGTCAACAACACAGATTCCATGCCCGTGGCTATAAAAAAGACATGCGAAGCAACAACAAAGCACCGATGATGGTTGATGTTCGGTGAAACGTTGAAACCTCATAAGATCAAGATCCCTTGGAGTGTTAGTTATGGATGGAGATGAGCTAGCGGGAGCGTAGGTAGAGGCGGAATGAGTTTTGTTAGGTGGTCAGGGAACCCCTCAATCCCGACTAAGAGCATCTCCATGAGTTCCTTATTTTTTTTCTTCTAAAAACTTATAGTTTGACAACTTCTAAAAAGATTTGCGGAGGAAAAAAGAAGGCCATCTCCAAAATTTTCTAATAAATAGCATCTAAAAACATCTGCGTACGTCGCACAAGACAGTGAGCAGTGAGTGAGTGTGTCAGATGGTATATATGCACATCCACCTGAACTGTAATCAGAAGAGTTTCCCGGCGTAGTCCTTGATGTCGTCATCCTTCACCGACGCCGACACCGACGCCATCCTTTCGAACTGCCGGAGCTCCAGCCGCATCGCGCCCACCACAATGGCGATTTTGGTCCGGAACACCTCCCGTTCTCCCATCGCTCCACGTCGGCGTCCCCTAGGGCGGCCTCGATGTCCTCCTGCACCTTGCGGTAGAACCCGGTGATAGCTTGCACAAGCAGCTCAAACAAGCATGCCCAACAAGCGCGTGCTCCACCGTGTTCCTTGCCGCCGCCCAAGGCGCCGCGCGCGCCGCTGGCCGGGCGCCGGACACCCACGCCACGCCGTCGCCGGTCCCGATGAAGGCCGCAACCACCGCTGGGCGGTGCCGGCCAGCGATGGCCCGTCACGGCAAGGTCGCGGTTGATGGACAGCACCAGCTTCCCCACCGTTAGGTACTGGTGCACGCCCTGGCACGGAGCACGCGCATCTCCTCCTCCAGCTCCTGGCTCCACCCGTTGGAGGTGGTGCAGACGTCGCGGCGATCAAGCTCTGGACGGGTGGTGGTGGTGTTGTTGCTCTTCGTTTTATTTGCGGTGGCGGACGACCACCACCGCGCGGGCTCCACGGCCTTGGGGAACTTCTCCAGCATCGCCGAGGGAAGGATACGGTGCGCATAAAGTTACGCGGATTGGCTCGGTTTTTCCGAAGTGCCTAAATTTTAGGAGTTAAGATTAGGAGTTGTTGGAGATAGGTTTAAAAAATAAGGATTAGGAGGGAGTTTAAAGAACTCTTAGAGATGCTCTAACCCCCATAGAATGAGGAATAACCGAACAAGGCTTAAGGGGTTCTGTTGATATAGCAATGACCGAGCTTAGATTATCCGTGGCACAGAGGCGGCGGGAGGGGTATTCCTAAATATATTCATTGGAATAACCCTGATTTTGGTAACAACAGATAAATATGTACTCCCTCTGTCCCTAAATAACTGTCGTCGTTGGTGTGCACTGCCGCAAGTTTGACTCGATTTGTAGAAAATGCGTGCAACATTTGTATCTCTAAATAAATTTGTTAAAAACTAGATTCAAAGATCTTTCTAATGATACTAATTATGTACCTTAAATATTAATATTTTAATATATATTTAGTCAAAGTTGTTTTTTCCAGAAGCGAAAACGACATATATTTAGGAAAGAGGGAGTACGTGTTAAGTATTAGCATATTTGCCTCGCACTGGAAAGAAAATTCGAAGGCAAAGAAAATGGCTTCCACATCCACACCGAATACTCCTCCTTATTATAGACTTATGATCCTATGGATTGTTGCATATTTACAATGTACAATTTTATTTGTATGGAATACCTTGATCGAGGTAATATCCGGGCTCTGCCACTGCTGTGGCGGCACTTATTTTCGGTTCATTCTAGCTGTTCTTAGATCCTTATGAGCTAATGGCTAGCTGTTAAACTTAGCTTTAGTGGATACAAAAAACTTCGCTAATGGCACAACTAATACCTTAAACTACTCCATCTGTCTGAAAATAAATCATTTCTTCGAAACACCACAAGTCAATCTATTTCAAATTTGAGCAGTTTTATAGAAAAGGGCAGCAACATCTATGACATCAAATAAGTACATTATAAAAATACATTTGATGACTTAAGACAACTATAAGAATTGATTTAATTTGAGACAAAGGGAGTATGTAGCTAATAAAAAAGACATTAGCTAACTCTTACTAGCTAAGTACTGCCACCTCGGGTTGAAAACGGACGGGATAATTTCTGACCCGACCCACCCGGATTTCTACATTTGACCGCCCGTTTCCGTATTATCGGAAAAATCCAGAAACGGGACGGGACGCGGGATGGAAGTCGGCGGGATCAGGATGGAAACGGGGTAGCTCTTTTTCCACCCGTTTTCTCGGGTTCCCGTATTTAGGCAGAAAAGACCCGGATTTGACCCGGATTCTTCAAATACGGGTGAAGCCCAATAACAGTAGTAAAGGCCCATCCAGCCCAAAACTTCTAACCCTACCTCTCCTCGCTCCTGTCTCGACTCTCGAGTCTCCTCACGGCCGCCACCCCGACCCCCGCTGTGGCCTGAGCCTTGAGTACCCGACACGGCGCCCCAACGACCCCAGCGGCCACCGCCGGCGGCCGATCCCCGCGGCCCCCGCCGCAAGCCCATCCCCGCGGCCCCCATCGCCAGTCGTTCCCCCCGCCCCCCCGCCGCTCGACGGTTGCCTCCTCCTCCTGATGTCGCGTGACTCGTGTCCTGGAGGCGCTGGAGCTGGACGTCTCGGGTCCACCTCCATGCCGCCTGAGAAATACTTGGGGCTGGGCACCATGTTCCTGCCGGCGCCACCACCACCACCATCTCCTATCATAGGCAGCACCAGTGGATCCGGATCCATTTCAGCAGCAGCAGGTATGTCTCTCACAGTCTCACTTAGTCACTTGTTGAGATGTCAGACTCAGTTGCACACAAATAGACTCAAGTTGCATACTTGCATTATTGTTGATTTTTTTTCGTAGGCAACAAGAGGAAAGCGAGTGAAGTTGGCAGTTAGAATCAGAGTGTACCACACAATGTATTAGCCTCATCTTCAGCAACAAAGAATGCAGATCAAGTGGTTGGCACTAGCACTGGTGGTGGCAGTGGACCTGGAACTGAAGTTGATGGGGGTAACACTAACCCTAGTACCCAAGAACCAGGTGTTGTTGCTGCTGCAGATATAGTGGCCCTTGATGGTGACGATGATGAAGAGAAGGTTGTGGGGTCATCAAAGAGGACGAAGAGGTGCACCTCTACTGTGTGAAAGTATTTCACCAAGCGCACTATTGTCATAGAGGAGGGTGGCAAGAAGTATGAGCAGCTGTGGGGCCATTGCAATTTCCCACATTGCAAGCATAAGTACAGGGCTGAGTCCAATAATGGAACAAATGCATTTTGTAATCATTTGAAGTCATGTCATAGTATTGTCAAAGGACAGATGCAACTCAGGGCTGAAAAAGACCTTGGGAAAGATGTTAGCACTGTTGTTCCTTACATATATGATTATGAGACAAGTCTCAAGAAGTTCTATTTGGCAGTAATCATTCATGAGTACTGAAAGCTCTAGTTTGGTTTTGGTGATTTGATGAAACCCTAAGTGCTAACCTAGTTTATCAAGTGATCATGAGATAGGTAGCACATTCCAAGTGATGAAGCAAATGAAGATCATGACATGATGATAGTGATGCCATTGTGATGATCAAGTGCTTGGACTTGAAAAGAAGAAAGAGAAAAACAAAGGGCTCAAGGCAAAGGTATAAGTGGTAGGAGCCATTTTATTTTAGTGATCGAGACACTTAGAGAGTGAGATCACATTTAGGATCGATAGCCGTACTATTAAGAGGGGTGAAACTCGTATCAAAATACGGTTATCAAAGTGCCACTAAATGCTCTAACTCATTGCATATGCATTTAGGATCTAGTGAAGTGATGATGAACATGATAATGAAAATGATAGTGATAGTAATGATGATGAACCTACTAAAGATGAATTATTTGACATGCTAGAAGATGCTAAAAAACACTTTGACATTAAGAGAAGGGAATGCAAGAGCTTGAATAAGGAGGTAAAAGCCCTTAAGCAAGCTCTTGATGAGCTCAATGCATCTCATGAGAGGCTAGAGGAAGCCCATGAGAAGCTTGGCAAGGCTCACAAAAAGCTTGAAAAGGCTCTATCGATGTTTTGGACCGGCAGGTCCTCAACCAATGAGTGAAAACGTACTGTGTGTCCCTATCCCGGATGGTGATACAAAGAGACACAAAGTTTATACTGGTTCAGGCAATAGGTGCCCTACGTCCAGTCTGAGAGAGCGATCTTGTATTCCTTGCACCGAAGTGCTTGTAGTAGGGATTTACATGCAAGGCGAGAGAGGGGGTTAGTCCTAGGTCTCTGCGTGGAGCGACGTGGGTTACTTGAGATGTTGATCTCTCGTAGTGAGGAGCGTGTGTATTACAGAGTGTTACTCGTTGCTTGCGCGTGTGTCTATCTGAGCGATGTCTCCATGAGTGTGTGTGTGTCCGCTCGTTGGGTGTCTCTCCTTGTCCTAGAAACGGCCTCGGTCGCCCCCTTTTATAGTTGAAGGAAAGGACAGGGGCGGTACATGCGTTTGCTACGTGGTGCGTGGTGTGAGCAGAGGCGGCGTGCCGAGCCCTGTAGCTCGTTACTACGGCGGTATGGTGGATGGACTGGTCTTGTCCTTGGTACTCTAGAGCGACGCGCCGGTCACGCCTGGCCCTGTGCGACGTGGGAGCTCCTATGGTGGCAGGTGCGTTGGAAGCGTGCTGGTTGCTGTACGTTGGACCAGCGTGGAGTGACGAGGCCGGGTTGATGCGATGGCGTGGGTGTGCTGACTCCGAGGATACAGGAGCTCAGCCCTGTACGCGACGTGGGAGCTCCTGCAGCCTGACGCAGGGTATGGCGCGTTCCGCGGGCGACGTGCTGCTGCCAGAGTGTTGACAACGTAGAGAGCCGAGGCCCAGTTGATGCAGAGGCCGGGCCATCATGGGGGGCTCGGCAGGCGTGAGTCCCGAGACTACGGGAGCGAGGAAGCGATTTGCCGAGGCTCGGAGGGAGCAATTGGTTTTTTATGCTGATTCCGAGGCTACAGGGGCCCGGACATGACTCTCCACGCCACACTGTCGTCGGAGCAGGTGGGGTTAGATAGCACAGTGCCACATGGGTGTTAGTCGTGGGCATAGCGCCGGGTACAGCGGCTGGTAACCCCTGCCCTGTCCTGTCCCGGACTGCATGGTGCTGATGTGACTCCCGTCCCGTCGGCCACTCTGTTGTACCGCGCCGGAGTGTGGCACTCTGTCAGGGTGGTCGGTCAAAGCTATGGCGGGACTGATGCCGAGCCGGCCTCGAGCGAGACAGAGAATTGGTACCTTGCCCGAGGCCTTTCGGGTGGGGCCTCGGGCGAGGGGTCTCGGGCGAGGCGGAGAGTTGGTAGCTCGTCCGAGGCCTTGCGGCGTGGGCCTCGGGCGAACCGGAGAATCTGATGAGGCCTTGCGGCGTGAGCCTCGGGCGAATCAGAGAATCGGCCAAGGCCCGCGTGGTTGTCTCTTGGCTTTGGTTTTTACAAGGTCTAAGCAATTTTTTCGGTTCTTGCTTAGGGTACCCCTTTCTATGGTATCCGACAGGCTCATTTCTCTTTGCTTGATGAGCAAAATAAAACGAAGCATGCAAAGACTTGCAATATTGGCTTAACTTGTGATATAATTGATGAATCATTATCTTTGCCTACCATTGTTGCTCCCGCTAACCCTTCTTATAGTACTTCTACTTTCACGTCATCTAGTAGTGATGGTTTCACTTGTGATGCCTCACTAATGGTTGAGAATGAGAACCTCAAGAAGAAGGTCAATAAGCTCACTCACACCTTGGCTAAGGCCTATGGTGGTGAGAACCGCTTGCTTATGTGCTTGGGTAGCTAAAGAGCTTCTCTCTACAAAGAGGGATTGGGCTATACCCCCAAGAAAGGCAAGGCGGCCTTTGCTCCTCACAAAACTAGTTTTGTGAAGAACAATGATCGGTTTTGCACTAGTTGCAAACAAGTTGGTCATAAAGAGCATGAGTGCAAGAACAAGAGCAAAAAAGCTAATGTATCCTTCATTAAGCTTGGTTCTTTCTATATGGTTACCAAGGGTGCAAATAGTGTAAAGGCTAAGTTCATTGGTAAACCATGGATGGGCTCAAAGAAGAAAGCCATTTGGATGCCAAAGAGCTTGATCACTAACCTTCAAGGACCCAAGCAAGTTTGGGTACCTAAAAAGAATTAATCTTCTTTTGTAGGTCAATTACAAAGCCGGAGGAAGGCATTGGGTTCTTGATAGTGGGTGCACTCAACACATGACCGGTGATGCAAGAATGTTCAACTCAATCAATACCAATGGCAATGATGATTATGATAGTATCACATTTAGAGACAATGGCAAAGGCAGGATCAAAGGGCTTGGTAAGATTGCAATATCCAATGACATGAGCATATCCAATGTGTTGCTAGTAGAGAGCTTGAACTTCAATTTGCTATCTGTGGCTCAATTGTGTGATTTTGGATTCAAATGCATATTTGGGGTAGATGATGTAGAGATCATAAGTGTAGATGGCTCTAACTTGATCTTCAAAGGCTTTAGATATGAGAATCTATACTTGGTTGATTTCAATGCCAGTGAAGCTAAATTGTCTACATGTTTGTTCACTATGTCTAGCATGAGTTGGTTATGGCATAGAAGGCTTGGTCATGTTGGAATGAAATAATTGAATAGATTGGTTAAGCATGACTTGGTTAGAGGCTTGAAAGATGTTGTGTTTGAGAAGAATAAACTTTGTAGCTCTTGTCAAGCCGGCAAACAAGTTGAAAACACTCATCCTAAGAAAAGCATGATGAGCACTAGTAAAACATTTGAGTTATTGCACATGGACTTATTTGGGCCAACACAATACACTAGCATTGGTGGTAACAAATATGGCTTTGCGATAGTGGATGATTACACTAGATATACGCGGGTATTTTTTCTAGTGGACAAAAGTGATGTGTTTGCAACATTTAAATCATTTGTCAAAGGCATTCACAATGAGTTTTAAACAACCATCAAGAGAGTTAGAAGTGACAATGATAGTGAGTTCAAGAACACTAGAATTGATGAGTTGTGTGATGAATTTGGAATTAGACATCAATTCTCGGCTAAGTACACTCCACAATCAAATGGCCTTGTTGAGAGAAATAATAGAATACTCATTGATATGACAAGGTCTATGCTTAATGAATACAATATGAGTCTATCTTTTTTGGCCAAAGCTATCAACACAGCATGCTATTGTAGCAACCGTCTCTATTGTCAACTATTGAATGGTAGAAAGCCCAACATTACATATTTTCGGGTTTTTTGTTGCAAATGCTATATTTTGAAGGACACTAGATTGGGCAAGTTTGACAAGAAATGTGATGAATGATTCCTACTTGGCTGCTCCACTACAAGCGAAGCATATAGAGTTTAGAATTTGGATAGTGGTACTCTTGAGGAAGTTCATGACGTTGAATTTGATGAAACCAAGGGTTCATAAGAAGAGAATGAGAACTTAGAAGATGTTAGAGGTATTCAACTTTCAAATGCCATGAAAAACATGGATGTTGGTGAATTGAGGCCTAGGCAAGTGAATGATGATGAAGATGATCAAGTGCAAATGCTCTCTAACTCAAATGTGCAAGATGACACAAATCAAGCTAGTACAAGTGGCTCTCATGATAATGAACAAGATCAAGTGGCTAGTATATTATCTCAACCCAATGATCAAGCAAGTGTAAGAAATCAAGTTCCAATGCTCCAACCAACCAATATTGTAAGGGATAATCCATTGGACACTATAATTGGTGATATTTCTAGAGGTGTACAAACTAGATCAAGATTTACTTCATTTTATGAGTATTTCTCATTTGTGTCATCCATTGAACCAAAGAAGATAGATAAAATATTAAAGGATGTTGATTGGGTGAATGCTATGCATGATGAATTGAAAAACTTCACAAAAAATCAAGTATGAGAATTAGTAGAGAGACCAAAGGGACACAATGTGATTGGAACCAAATGGGTCTTTAGAAACAAACAAGAACAAGATGGGATAGTAGTAAGGAACAAAGCAAGATTGGTTGCACAAGGATATACACGAGTTGAAGGTCTTAACTTTGGAGAAACATATGCCCCGGTTGCTAGATTAGAAGCAATTAGAATCTTGCTAGCCTATGCTTGTGCCCACAACATCAAGCTCTATCAAATGGATATGAAGAATGCATTTCTTAGTGGTTACATCAATGAAGAAGTATATGTTGAGTAACCTCCCAGTTTTGAAGATGACAAGAAGCCTGACCATGTGTACAAGTTGAAAAAGGCATTATATGGCTTGAAGCAAGCACCTAGAGCATGGTATGAGAGATTGAGGGATTTCCTACTCTCTAAAGGGTTAATGACGGGCAAGGTTGACACCACTCTTTTCATTAAGAAGATTGGAAAATATTTATTTGTGTTGCAAATCTATGTTGATGACATCATATTTGGATCAACCAATCAAGACTTTTATGATGAGTTTGAAAAGATGATGGCTAATGAGTTTGAGATGTCTATGATTGGAGAGTTGAGTTACTTCGTTAGTCTTCAAATCAAGCAATTAAAGAATGGTACATTTGTGAGTCAAGGTAAGTATATCAAGGACATGATCAAGAAATTTGGCATGAGTGATAGCAAAACCATTAGTACACCAATGGGAACAAATGACAACTTCGATAATGATGCAAGTGGAAATATGGTGGATCAGAAATTGTATCGGTCTATGATTGGAAGTCTACTCTATGTGACCGCATCAAGGCCGGATGTTATGTTTAGTGTATGGATGTTTACAAGATTTCAAGCCTCGCCAAGAAAAAGTCATTTGAAGGCTACAAAGAGAATATTGAGGTTCTTGAAGCATACACAAAATGTCAGTTTATGGTATCCCAAAGGAGCAAAGTTTGAGTTAGTTGGTTACTTCGACTCGGATTATGCAGGATGCAAGGTTGAAAGGAAGAGCACCTCAGGCACATGTCAATTATTGGGAAGATAACTTGTTTCATGGTCATAAAAAAGCAAAAATAGTGTAGCATTATCAACCGCCGAAGCCGAATACATATCCGCCGGTAGTTGTTGTGCACAAATACTTTGGATGAAGGCCACTTTGAGTGACTTTGGAATCAAGTTTAAAAAAGTGTCATTGCTATGTGACAATGAGAGTGCAATCAAGTTGACCAACAATCCGGTTCAACATGCAAGAACAAAGCACATTGATGTACGCCACCATTTCATAAGAGATCACAAACAAAAAGGGGACATTTGCATTGAGAGTGTAGGCACCGAAGATCAACTTGCCGATATATTCACCAAGCCATTAGATGAGAAAAGGTTTTGCAAGCTAAGGAATGAGTTGAACATATTGTATTTCTCAAATATGTGTTGATGCACCCCCCCACTTATATGACATGCCTCTCCTTCGAGCAATCCAAGGTAAAAGTTGATTAGCATGGCATACATCCTTTCTAAGGACATGTTTAGTGCATCTAGTCATCTATCACATTTAATAGGCTCATTCATGAAAATCAAATGATTTTGATGTTTGTATGGTATGACTATTGCTTCTATGCTTGACTTGATCTAGTGGTAGCATATGACATGTTGTGGGCTTGTAAACTTAGTGTTTGATCTAGAAAATGAGCTCTAAGTGTTTAACTCAACATGGTACAAGATAACCCTTATTTGAAGGTGTGAAGAAGCTTGTCCTTGGATTAAACCAAGTTAAATGTCTTTGGCATGTATTCTAGATTGAACCAAATTTGGGAAAATGGTCCTCACCCCCATTGATTGGCATTGATAATCTCAACCTATCTATTTTTTGAACCTTTGTGGTCATTGATGACAAAGGGGGAGAAAAACAAAGATATTAGTGATATTAGTATTATGGGGGGAGAAACACAAAGATATTGGTGTACTAAGATAGTGAAAAAACAACAAATGAGAGAATTTGACATAGGGGGGAGATATGACAAAGGAAATGGATCAATTAAAACTTTGAGCATACAAGTAGGGGGAGCAAGCTCATAAACTTGTATGGTGCATTTGAATGTGCATTTCATATGTTTGCTTGCATGGCACAAGTTTTAAATTTCAATATCCATGTTTATGTGGTGTATGCTAGTTGTAGGTTTGAATGTTGAAATAAAAAATTAGCATGCATAGGTTATCTAGTGATTTCATTTCCAAGTGGTATCAAGCTAACCATGGTGCTAAGGATGATATATTGGTGCACTCTGATTGGTATCACGCTTCAAAGGTCTATCTTTTATACCTTAGCATCATTTGGTAAACATTGTCTCCTATATTTCCTATCTAAGCATGTGTACAATCTACAATCCAAACTCTTAGCACATATGTAGGGGGAGCAATTGCTACCATTTGGGGTTCATGAAATTTGTCCATATCCTTTTACACATGGTTAATATGTTTGGGAAAGCAACATTGATTCAATTAAATTTTAATTCATATCTTTGTGTAAGGGTTGTCATCAATTACCAAAAAAGGGGAGATTGAAAGATCTAGTTTAGTTTTGGTGAATTGATGAAATCCTAAGTGCTAACCTAGTTTATCAAGTGATCATGAGATAGGTAGCACATTCCAAGTGGTGAAGCAAATGAAGATCATGACATGATGATGGTGATGCCATTGTGATGATCAAGTAATTCGTCTTGAAAAGAAGAAAGAAAAAAACAAAAGGCTCAAGGCAAAGGTATAAGTGGTAGGAGCCATTTTGTTTTAGTGATCGAGACACTTAGAGAGTGTGATCACATTTAGGATCGATAGACGTACTATTAAGAGGAGTGAAACTCGTATCGAAATACGATTATCAAAGTGCCACTAGATGCTCTAACTCATTGCGTATGCATTTAGGATCTAGTAGAGTGCTAACACCCTTGAAAACATTTATGAAAATATGCTAACACATGTGCACAAGGTGATACACTTGGTGGTTGGCACATTTGAGCAAGGGTTAGGAACTTCACCGGCGGAGTGTCCGCCCATAGAGTGCGGACAGTCCAATGGTGCCACCAACGCTCTATATAGAAAAGACGGAGGTCACTGTAAGTGACCGGACGCTGGTCTCGGTAGGACCAACGCGTCCGGTCAGTGGTAACAGTGAGCGTGCGGTTTCGGTCTCATGACCGGACGCTGGCGTGAGAAATGACCGGATGCTCAGGGCCTGAGTCTGGTCAGTATGATGTATGATGACATATGCAGCGCATAGGGGAGACGTTGAGTGACTGGACGCTGGGTGAGTCCAGTCGAGCACGACCGGACGCGTCCGGTTGTAATTTTTTGCTTCTGGTACCTTACTAGAAATGATCGGACGCTGGTGTTGGTGCATCCGGTCACTACTTAAATGTACTGATGACCATTGTGATCGAGCGATCAGCGTTTAAAACCGATGACACGTGGCAAGAATCGGGCGACCGGACGCTAGGGTCCTGCGTCCGTCACATCGACCGGCGTGTCCGGTCGCCCCGTGTTCAGTGCAGTGAGGAGCCCAACGGCTCTATTCGTGGGGGCTCTCTATTTAAACCCCATGGCTGGCTCAAGCTCACTCTCTTAGCTATTGCATTGACATAGCAACCTTGTGAGCTTAGCCAAAGCCTTCCCACTCATCTCCATCATTGATTCATCATCTTTGTGAGATTGGGAGAGAATCCAAGTGCATTGCTTGAGTGTTTGCATCTAGAGGCACTTGGTGTTTGTGTTTCGCTGCGGGATTCGTTTGTTACTCTTGGTGGTTGCCGCCACCTAGACGACTTGGAGCAACGAGGATCGTCGAGCGGAGGTTGGTGATTGTCTCCGGCTCCAATCGTGGTGATTGTGAGGGGTTCTTGACCTTTCCCCGGTGGAGTGCTAAAAGATACTTTAGTAAATTGCTCGTGGCTTGTGTGATCCTCATCTTGTGTTGGTTGTGCGGCACCCTATTGAGGGTTTGGCGTGTGATGCCAATTAGCGCGTGAACTTCCAAGTGAGTGAATCGCCACAACGAGGACTAGCTTGCTGGCAAGCAAGTGAACCTCGGTAAAAAATTATTGTGTCATCATTTGATTCTGAGGTGATTGGTATTTATTGGTATTCATCCTTGTGATTGATTGGTTCAATCCTCGACACGGCAGTATAACCATCTTACTCATTCTATTTACATTACCGTAAACTAGTTATCAAGCTCTTTAGTGTAGCTAGTTGTGAGAGCTTGTTAGTTTGGTTAGTGTGGCTCTTTAGTTAGCCGTTAAGAGCACACTAACTTAGTGTAGTGACATAGCCATTGTGTGGTTAGAAACTATAGAAACTAGAATTGTGGTAGGTGGCTTGCATTTTTAGTAGGCTAGCGCAACATTTGCTTCGCCTCATAATTGTCTAACCGGTTTGTTAAGTGTTGTTGTAGAAATTTTTAATAGGCTATTCACCCCCCTCTAGCCATTAGGACCTTACAAGTACCCATTCAACATTGTTGAGCATTACTACTTTGTTGATTTCATCAACTCCTTGCGTCCTAGCTTTACATTCAAGTCTAGAGTCACTGGTAGAAAGGATATAATGGACATATATGAAACAGAAAAGGATAAGTTATATGCTTATTTGAAGACAATTAAATGACGCTTTAGTGTAACCATGGACATGTGGACATCACATCAAAACAAAGGGTATATGTGTGTCACGTTGCACTGGATAGATGATGAGTGGCGTATTCAGAAGAGAATTATGGGTTTCTTTCATGTGGAAGGTAGACATACTGGCCATAAGTTGTCAGAGTCATTTACTGAAACCATGGTGAAGTGGTTTATTGAGTAGAGGTTGTTTGCCTTGACTTTAGATAATGCATCGAATAATTTTGTGGCAGTCACTAATATTGTTGCTGATCTCCAAGTGAATGGAAAAGCTTCTTTAGTGTGTGATGAGATATTTTTCATATTAGATGTGGTTGTCACATACTTAATTTGGTTGCAAGAGATGGGTTGGCTGTTATTTCTAAAGCACTTAAGAAGATTAAACATTTTTGTACTAACTGTGAAGGGTTGTCCCTTACAATGGGAAGTTATTGGTATTCATCCTTGTGATTGATTGGTTCAATCCTCGACACGGCAGTATAACCATCTTACTCATTCTATTTACATTACCGTAAACTAGTTATCAAGCTCTTTAGTGTAGCTAGTTGTGAGAGCTTGTTAGTTTGGTTAGTGTGGCTCTTTAGTTAGCCGTTAAGAGCACACTAACTTAGTGTAGTGACATAGCCATTGTGTGGTTAGAAACTATAGAAACTAGAATTGTGGTAGGTGGCTTGCATTTTTAGTAGGCTAGCGCAACATTTGCTTCGCCTCATAATTGTCTAACCGGTTTGTTAAGTGTTGTTGTAGAAATTTTTAATAGGCTATTCAACCCCCTCTAGCCATTAGGACCTTACAAGTACCCATTCAACATTGTTGAGCATTACTACTTTGTTGATTTCATCAACTCCTTGCGTCCTAGCTTTACATTCAAGTCTAGAGTCACTGGTAGAAAGGATATAATGGACATATATGAAACAGAAAAGGATAAGTTATATGCTTATTTGAAGACAATTAAATGACGCTTTAGTGTAACCATGGACATGTGGACATCATATCAAAACAAAGGGTATATGTGTGTCACGTTGCACTGGATAGATGATGAGTGGCGTATTCAGAAGAGAATTATGGGTTTCTTTCATGTGGAAGGTAGACATACTGGCCATAAGTTGTCAGAGTCATTTACTGAAACCATGGTGAAGTGGTTTATTGAGTAGAGGTTGTTTGCCTTGACTTTAGATAATGCATCGAATAATTTTGTGGCAGTCACTAATATTGTTGTTGATCTCCAAGTGAATGGAAAAGCTTCTTTAGTGTGTGATGAGATATTTTTCATATTAGATGTGGTTGTCACATACTTAATTTGGTTGCAAGAGATGGGTTGGCTGTTATTTCTAAAGCACTTAAGAAGATTAAACATTTTTGTACTAACTGTGAAGGGTTGTCCCTTACAATGGGAAGAGCTTATGAAGTGTGCTACTGAGTGTCGGTTGGATACAACAAAGGGAATTCAACTAGATGTTACAACTAGGTAGAATTCAACCTACTTGATGCTTAAGGATGCCTTGTACTACAAAGATGTTTTCATTCGACTCAAGACATCAAATCGAAGTAAGTATACGAAAATTACTCCTAATGATGATGAATGGAAAATGGCTACAACTGTATTTCAGTGCTTGAAAAAGTTCTATGACCTTACTGTATTGCTTTCTGGTACATCATATCCTACTGCAAATCTATTCTATAGAGGTTTTTGTGAGATAAAGGAGTTGCTTGATAATTGGTGTCTTGGTGCAGACTTCACAATTAAGAAAATGGCCATTGCTACGAGTGAAAAGTTTGAAAAGTATTGGATCTGTTCTAGCATGAGTCTTGCAATAGCTTGCTTTCTTGATCCTAGGTACAAAAAGAAGCTTTCAGAGTACTATATGAGAAAGTTCTATGGTGACTACTATCAGATTCATCTTGATGAGTTTCTTACTGTTGTGAAGAACTTGTACCAATTTTATGCTAGCTCTAGTTCAAAGAATAAGAGTGATGTGAATCAAAATGAACATCTTAGTCCAACGGATCCTCTAGCTGAAAATAGAAATGATGAACTTGAGAGCTTCTTATATGATGATCATGGGCCTGATAGCAGTGACACAAATGAGCTAGACAAATACATGGCAGAGCCACTGTTGAAGCAAAATCCGTTTGATATTTTATCACATTGGAAGAACAATACAGGCAAATACCATATCCTTTCACAAATGGCTCGTGATATGATGGCCATTCAAGTGTCCACGGTTGCATTCGAATCTGCATTTAGCAGAGCTGGCCGAATAATTGATCCATATCGTAATCATCTTGATCCTGAGATAGTACAAGCGTTGATCTGCACCAAAAATTGGGTACATGCTGCAAGAAAAGGTATTAATTGGCTCATTTGTTCAATTAGAATTTTTCAAATATATGTGATGTACTGTACTGATGTATATGTGCCTTGACTTGTCATTTTTCAGATTCTAAATCTATTCCTTCAATTGTGGCTGATTTCAAACCTCCAAAAACTATTCCTGTGAGCTCTCGTCACCCAACAGATGATGAGGTATTTGTTTATTTGTCTTGGTTGTTGTTTCAGTAACCATTCTTGCAAGAGAAAAATAACATAGCTACATGATTGCAATTAATCATGAATACATATGTGCTGAAAATTGTAGGAAAAAGATGTGATAAGTGATCCAGATGCCATGATTGAAGATGGTGATGAGCTGTGACTGCAGAGCTTTGTTTCCTTGTGGTAGAAACTTTGTGATGTGTGGACTTATTAAATGTTGCGGACTATTGTACTGGATGTTTCCTTGTGGTTGTGACTATGTGATTTGTGAACTTATTAAATGTTGCTCGGTCATTTTCTAATATTTTGTGGTTGACTGGTTGCCTGGTTAAGGTGCTTTTGAATTCTTGACAATACTTTGGGATTGCTAGCAGTGGTGGCGTGGTGCATTGCACTGGTGCCTGGTGGTCTAGTGCTGTTAGTGTTAGCAGTGGCATGCTGACAGCAGTCAACCAACCGTGGCATATTGCCTTTTCCAGCAGTGGCAGTAGTTTACTGCATTGCGCTGGTGCTTGACTGGTTGCCACTTGCAGCACTGGTGGCGTACTGTGCAGCATATTGATATGTGATTAAGTATGTGATATGAATTATGATATTGACATGTGCAGCAGCTGGTGTTATGATATTGATATGTTATCGTCATTTCGGCTTAAGTTCTCGGTTTTCGCCCGTTTCTGTTATCTTTCTGCCCATATTTCATATTTGTTCGTTTCCGAACACCCGTATTTTCCGCTCCCGCATCCGATCCCGGCCTTTCCAATCCTGGTCCTGTTTCCGATGATGAAATGTAGAAACGGAAACGGGAAGGGGGGTTTCCCGTCCATTTCCGTCCGTTTTCAACCTTACTGTCAACTACTACCTTGATAATCTAAATAGAGCTCAACTAATAGTAAAGAGCTAGCTTTCATCCGCTAGAAGTTAAGAGCGTGCTAGGATCCTTTGATACTGTGTAGCCTTCCTAAGCAAGAATGTGGATGGAAACCGCTCCTTTGAATCTCCAGCTAGAGTACCTCAGAGTTTGTGCGGCCAAGGGTTTTCTTGCTAGCCTCTAGGTGTCCGATTTCGGTCGTCCAGGGAGCAAATCGATATGAAGGCGCCGTGAGGTCATTAAGTTTAATCGTCTTGTATCTTTTTTTTTGCAGAAGATTTGTTGTTTAAATTGGAAAAAAGACTAAATTCATTATGTTGTTTTATCCACCTTTAACACTCTGCGCATCACATAGAAGCTGCAATTGGCTAGGTTTCTCCACGTCTCCAACAAAAAGCCTTTCAGCCTGTTTTGCTGGTGGGTTTTTGACTAATAAATCCAACTGGTACTGATTTGTTTCGAGATAAAAACATTGTATCATGACTGATAAACCCTGATCGATACCAACAAACATGGCCTTTATGTTTAGGGATATGTAGTTTGGGTTTTTGTTTGGAGCTTGTAAGAATCTGTGAGGGCTTAAAGCTGATAGGACCGTCGATGGGATGCTTGCTTGACGATGGTGGTAGCTGGGGGCGGCGGGGCAATGCTGTGGGGATGCCACCGATGAGAGTGGCAGATGAGAGTTAGTGAGTAGTACGACGAGGATTCTCTGGTTTTATTGCCGAATACTTCCTTCGTTCTAAATATTCTAAAGTCGCTTTAAATTTGTTGATTCATCCGTTCTACTGTATATATATATAGAAATTTTTGTTGATTCATTCGTTCTACTGTATATATATATAGAAAAGTTAAAACGATTTATAATTTGAAATGAAGGAAGTATCTAGTAAAACCGTGTGACTAGAATACACGACATAAGGGAAAGAGTTTGATTGTACAATTTAGAAGTTTTTTTTAACTACAATTTAGAAGTTGCTTATATATAGGCAGAATAAGCCAGTAAAGCCAAACGCGTATTTTATCTACAGTATTTCCTGACCATTTAATTACAGTTGCGAAATTTTGCTTTGGAACTAAAATAGTTTGAAACAAAGTACAGCAACTATTGACCGCATCATTTGGTGTTCGTCTTCGTCTTTCTTCGCCTCTATCATCAACTTACCAAAGACAGAGGGCACATGACCAACGCTTTGCGTGCTCGGCGCATGTATACGTAGTACTACCAGACGCGAGTAATTTTCAGAAAGTAATAATCCCCAGGCCGGCCTGTGTACCAGAAAATTCTCCTGCCCTCGAATATACAATACGCGCAGGTAGCCAAGAGAAATACGTCTGGCAAAGCACTGGCTCGCTGCGTGCCTGTGTGTGTGTAGGAGTATATATATATATCTGTATGCCCCGTGCATCTGCTTTTCTTGTACTGTCATCGGACGATCTCTCTCGGTCTACTATACTCCTACACTGTACTGTACAGTAGGAGAGAGAGAGGGGAGTACTGTACAGCTTGTCACTTCCGAAGAGCAGCATGCAGTAGTAGCCCAGCCCCCTGTAGTAGTGCCTGCAACGCCCAACTGACCGACCGATGCGTCTGATTTTAATAAATCCCGGTCTCTCGTATGAAATCCATACCACTGCCGGTCTGCTGCTGTTCACGCACCAGCCAGCACCACGCTCCTCGCCTTCACTCTTTCGTCGCAGCAGAAATAATAGCAAGGGAAGAAGGGAAGAGAGAGAGAGAGAGGGTGATTGATGGAGACAGCTTGCTAGACTCTAGAGAGAGAGACGAGAATGAAGGATACATACAGAACTATTCCTTGACGTTGATATCTCAATGCAAAAGTGCAAAGGCTAGAGTGGAGTAGCGTGTAGTAGGTATAAATACCAAGGTCACTTCAATGTATACCACCTCTCAAACCTTACATTTATCAACGTATCTGTATCTATACAAACACGACGGCATTGAAATGGTAGGATCGTTTGACATTTATCAACCTTTACTTCCATATATAACAACACGCAACGTATACAGTTCGGAACTTAGTACCTGTCCTCTCCCGTGGTGCAATCAACATCAACTACGACCATGCGAGCGAGGTTCATCAAGTTTGTTCAGGAATCCCTGAGATCACGTTTCTCAAATTGGAAACAATCTTGAATATACTACTACTATATTTTTACTACGTGGATTATTGCCCATGAGTTCATGTGTATAAATTAATCGCGATGGACGGAGCATATACTTTTCGCTGAAAAAACAAGCCGAAATACTATTCTAGCTAATTTATCGTGATAGAAAAACAATGTTTTAACTAAAAAAAATAAACTGAAAAATATAGATTATAAGGACAAGCGAACAGGACCACAGTGCAGGCAGGTGCAGACTCTTTATGCAACACATGCAGCAGAAGGAACCTTTGGTGGCAATGGCATGTCTATTAACTCGGACGGCATGGTGTATGTATACAGATACAGAGACACCAAATGCTGCTACAGAGCAAACAGTGTTGTAGTGCAGCGCATTGACATTGTAGCGGCGTGAATGCGAGCCCTAGAGAGTATTGTAATGCGAGGGATTCAAAGGGGGAAAGGCGTGGGGGACTGGCCTGGCGCGTTCGACCGGAGCGTATGCATATCGC
Organism: Miscanthus lutarioriparius; assembly: GCA_904845875.1. NCBI lineage: Eukaryota > Viridiplantae > Streptophyta > Magnoliopsida > Poales > Poaceae > Miscanthus > Miscanthus lutarioriparius. The sequence goes on along the minus strand of CAJGYO010000002.1, from coordinate 130,484,251 downwards.
AGTGATGTGTCCATGCAAAGCTGGATGGATTAAAATCGTTTTGTTTCCCTTTTGAATGATCTACAGTGGTCAAGTGCAGTGTGTGGACCAAAAAGAAATAGGCGTCGATCAACAATTCAACAGGGTGAGAGAGACAGAGATTGCAACTGTTTGGAGCAGCACCGATCCTATCCTAAGTGGAAAGATAATGACACTTCCATGTATTTTCAATATTTATTTATACATTTATGAGTTTAAACCTATATCTTAGGCTTGCAACAAAAAATAGAGACTCAAAGCATTGCTGATATCAGGCTAACACAGGAGCACGGTGTATTTCGCAGCTCTTGGAACCAAAGGGCCAGTTTTAAGTGAGATCACATTATTCGACTTCGATTCAACTAGAGGTCGCAACTTAAACAAAATTATTTAGGACTTAAGCTGCGTTGAACATAAATTTTTTTCTATGGTATCTCATAGAGGAGTGATTCCAACAAAAGATAGCTTAACCAAACACAATTGCCAAGGCAGTGAAAAGTCTTGTTTTTCCACAACAAAGTGAGATAATTAAGCACATCTTCTTTGAATGCCAGTTTGCTCGTACGGTTTGGGCCTGCATACATGTTGCATTAAGCATTCCCTAACCACATAGTATTCCTCGTATGTTTGGGAGTTAGCTTCAGGGTTATGGGAAGGACTTAAAACCTTTTAGTTCTGCTGGGGCAGCAGCTACCTGTTGGCCGCTTTGGTTATGCCAAAACAATTTGGTGTTGGAAAAGAAACATGCTTATTTTCATGTGTAGGCAGTACATTTGGTTATCCATTGGCTCTGCATATGGGTTATCCTCCGGAAGCTTATGGCGTAAGCTTTGGTTGCAACGGCATCGCAACAGTTTTTTTTTCGCGGTCGTGCCAAGGCACGTATTTCATTAAGCAGGCCATCGCAACAGTTGTATTCGCGCAAACAGACATGGTGCTTTTCACCTAGGCACATAGGTGGTAATATAGTCTTAGGATCGATAGTCATTAGAGTGCCACGCTCTTCCTTTGTTTTTTAGGTCACGTGTTTTATTTATAAAGATCCGAAGTGGATTCACAATTTTTGTATCAACTCGATGTAAGGATTGTGAATTAATAAAATCCTTCTTTTATAAAAAAAGTTATGATGGCCTTCATCGCAGTTCATATGTCATGACGCCACACTACTATACGAATACTTTTTTACAGTTGTATTTTCGTCGCCGGTTCTGTTAGAATATCTCACCACTAGTTTGTAATAGAACCGATGGAAAAAATCATTTTCATCACTGGTTCATCATGACTTGAACCGGTGGTGAAAATTGACTTAGTTTTCATTGTTATTCAAGTCACGCAGACTAGTGGTGAAATATGGCCTCAAATATATAATCGGTGAAAACCCTAGCCATCCCTCCATCCAAACATGCCCGCACCCTTCGTTCCGGTGTCACGAGTCGTTCTCATGCAGCCTCAGTGTCCCGGTGTCACGAGTAACCTGTCATTATCAATAGACTGAAGAGCAGGAGTATATTTCATCGGCTAGTTCTATCGATGCCCCAAAATTCAACACACAGCCACCCAACCCCAATGATCCAATCTTGACGATTACATTGAAATTTCTTATGGTACAATCTTAGGACTTCCTTGATAGACCTTGACTCAGCTTCCGCTTCACCATTTTTTTTACTGTGGCTACTATAGTATGAGCCAACTTGAAGCCCTAAAACACTAGCTTCACAGGCTTGAACACCTATCTAGCTAGTTCATTTTGCTTCAAATGACTTTATCGGGTTCACACTACAATACCTCAACAAGCGCGTGACAGTGAATTTATCATCGAAGCTAAAGCCTTTTTAGGCTATGTCAAACAGGCCCTTATTACAACTATGTTGCCAAACAAATTGGCCGCAGAGGATCACAGATTGGATGCCTGGGGATCATCCTCCTGCGTCCTGTGTCCCCTTCCTGTTACCCGCACCCAACTTTGATTAAGGGAATGATGACAAGTTGCCAGCAGCTACAACCCATGCAAGCACTTTTGGTCTTTTGCTAGAGCCAGCAGGGCCACCTGGGGCAAAGCTGGTAATCTTAGCACGCACGAGCCTCGTGTAGTTGGCGAAATTTTTTATAAAATGGTAATATAGTACTTTCGTTGTTATTTAACAATTAGTGTTCAATCATAGTCTAATTAGACTTAAAAGATTCGTCTCGTGAATTTCGTCTAAACTGTGTAACTAGTTTAATTTTTTATTTATATTTAATCCTTTATGCATGTGTTAAAGATTTGATGTGACGGAGAATCTTGAAAATTTTTGTAAAATTTTGGGAACTAAACATGCACCAAAAGGCAAGTAGCCAAGTACCAGGAGATTGCATATGCCATTACAATATGCGTGGAAGATTAACTTCTTCTGCCTCTTTGCTCCATGCTTCAGTCCCTTTCATGCAGGGGGGTTGGGCCAGCCGGAGCCGGCCAGGCCCCGCCGGGCGCCGGTCTTAAAGAAACTTTGCAGACAGGACTGATGGATTTTACTATTCCGTTGAAGGAGTATTTATAGATTGTTTTGCAAGTCTTAGAACTTTTCCCTGATCTGTCATGCATGGTTTGTCACTGTGAGAAGTTATTAGGATCATAGGATGTGCCATGAATCGATCAGAGGGCCGGTGCTTGCAGTTCAGATTACACGTTCGTGTGCAGTTGTGCACAGTTTGTCTGATCAAAGAATTATTTTAGGCTAGCAGAACCATTCATGCATGGCTGGCACCTGGCACGCCATTATTTTAGCATGTTTGCTGTATATCTCTTCCCCAAAACATTCTACCATTGAAGAAGACGCCTAGTAAACTGGAAGAGACGAAGACGAAAGGTGGATACTCTAGTACTGTGATGGCGTAGATAGGTACAGTAATACCTACTAGCTTCGTACAGCAGCGTACTAGCTTAACGTCGGCGAGATTGCCAGGCATTGAGGCCCCACGGTCTATTTCCATACGATTAGACAATTCATGATGGTATCTCCGCCTAAAGTTCGATATATATTCCATCATCATGGGCCGAGCTTGTTCTATCTGCTGTTTTTTTTATACTTACACCCATTCCAGAATCATGTGCACTTTGACTATAGTATCAAGTAACATCTAGTAGTATATTCTTTCAAAAAACATCTAGTTGTATATACGTAAATGTCTTAATGTTACTAATTGGTATATATTTTAATGTTGTCAAGCCAAATACATAGCTGAATTTAATGTTTCAACTATGGCCTTATTTGGATGTTGTCGGATTCATCTCAATCCATATGTGTTGGGGTGGATTGGAGTGGAAGCTAATACGAATCCGACTACATCCAAACAAGACATAAATAAATGTCGAGCACACCTGAAGGTACAATGCACAGTGAAAAATATGAGTGGGAAAAAGGTACAAAATAGTTAGTAACTGAAGTCTATCATAAGCTAATAAAAATGAGAAAATATCTATATGAGTTTTCTATTTGAATATGAATATTTAAACACTAGAGTAGATATAGTAGTTGTGATGCAATGAATTGGACGAAGAAAGTAGATAGAGTAATTGTAAATGCCTATCATAGTAGGATAAAAGAAAATAAAAATACTATCACTATTGTATTAGAATATGAAGGCAACTATATATATATATATATATATATATATATATATATATATATATATATATACATAAATATGTAATGCAAAGTGGACACTACAATCTAGGATGGAAAGTTATATATAGCACATAAATGTGTGCTAGGAATCCTATAATGTCTCATGGGGAAAGGGTTTTGTGTACAGGTGGGACGGGTTTTCAGCCCGGACACAACAGTAGCCACACAAAGAACGCATGCTAAGTCAAAGTGGCGAAACACAATAAATCTAAGTTTTCTTTGATTCGCCAGCGACTCGGAGTGTCGTGGAATGATTGTTGTTGAAGAACCTACAGCTCTTTCGAAAGCCACATGGTATAGATGGTCGTTGAACGCTCGCTTGTGCTCTTTAGGAATTGATCACAAGACACACTCCCACCAATTTGCAACTGTGGTGAAACTTGCTTGTCGTGTTACGCCAAAATTTGCTAGGCGCTCCCAAGAAGATTTGGCTCTCGACCTCTTGCACAAAGGGGCAGGTAAGACAAAGGTGGAAACCGGTCTACGCTAATCCATTACAAAGGTGGAAACCACTGTGAGGATTTTGTTTTAGATGAGGATCTAAGCGAAGATTTTGCATTTTTCTCGGTGTACGCCCTCCAGATGATCATCGGTTCTGTAGCTCTGTAAGCCAATTTGGTGTTATACTATCCATCGACAGTCAATTTCCAAGTGATTTTATCCTCGATCTCCAGTTTTATACTATCCAATTTGGTGTTATACTCTCCAATTCTGTAGCCCTTGTCGATTTGTTTTCTTTCCCACACAATCAGCAGAGAGACGGTCAGGTGATAAGTTATGGAAAGCAAGAGTGATGTGACGATGGTGTACCGCCTATTAGTCGGTAGCTAGTTGGGACTCTAATCAGCTGACTAATTCTAGCTACGAGCAATAAACTAGCTATCTACTATTGGGCCTCCTTTGATACAAAGGAAAATATAGGAATTTTAGAGGATTTTAATCTTATAGAAAAGTTTTGTGTACGTCTCTTTGGAACAAACGATTCAACCCTATGAAATTCTTTAGGATTGGATTCAACCCTATGAAATTCTTTAGGATTGTCGTACGATGCACGAAAACATAGGAATTTTAGAGGAAAACTAATATGAAGTTGGATCTCATGGAAACTTTTCTTTATGTCTCAATGTCTTCTAGTTCCTGTATTTTTCCCGTGTTTCATTCATGTGGCAGAACCGTCTAATCTAATGTCTCCCAGGAGTACTTCTCTTTCGTTAGACACTAAGTGCCCAAGGGAGGACACTAAATCGCACGGTCCCGTCGGGCACACTCCAAGGGGAACCCGAAAATCTACATTTTTCCATCATGATCACAGATGAGAGAATAAAGCTTACATCATTATTAACCATTTCTTACATCACTTTTAATACAACATCAGAGTTATGAGCAATTTAATTTAACAACGGAATATAAACATGTGATCAGAGTTACGACGAAAATAAATAGCTATTCATGACATGATGAAGCATTGATATATAAGCTATGACAACAGATTATAAAACTTCTATTTATAAAATATTTAGTGAGAGTTACAAATAAAGACTATGATCGCAGCGTAAAGGAAATCATCTCTGAGCCCACTAGGAGGAATCCACACACAAGGGTCAGCTCTAGCATCCACCTGTCACCTGCAACATGGAGAAATAAAACCCTGAGTACTCAATTGTACTCAACAAGACTTACCCGATAGGAGAAAAGAAAAGACTTCAAGGATATGCAAGGCTATTTGACTTGTGGGTTTATTGCATCTGCAGGAGCATTACTAAACGTACGTCTTTATATTCGATTTTTATTAGCAGTCAGCATTAATTCATTAACTAACCATTTTATGTAAGCACCTGTGCTACTTTCAAGCAGGTGGTAAGCAATCAGAATTATTTTACCATCTTTCATCTTCCAATTCTTACTACGTTGCTAGACTGTAGATAAGTCATACCGGATCGCCGACGATTCACGAATCAATGTGCCTAGCTGGGTACCCCGAAACACACGCCCCGCTTATATATATTCAGGAGCGGGGGCTTAGAGTCTAAGTTTGGACGAAGACCTGGACCCGGTGAGAGGACCCCATGTTTTGCTATTTTCTTTCTTTTTCTTTTACCAAAATATATAAATAATTATGTAATAACAAATATGTCATTATTTCTTTATCACTAATATCCCTACACACCTGCATATATTTATTGTATGTTTAAACGTATACTTATCTATAGAGATACACTCGAGAAGAAATAAGTTTGTACACTACTTTAATTAATATAGCAACATGCTTATCAAAATGAGATACGTGAGTATATATAAATATATATATATATATATATATATATATATATATATATATATATATATATATATATATATATATATATATATATATATCGGTTTACTAATTTAGACAATTAGCAACATCTAGGCATAAGAAAAATTTCAACAAAGCTCGAATTTAAATTAGATTCAAAAGCTATATATATCGTTCTATTTAATAATGTATTTTATTTCATTCTATTTTTGAGTTCTTTTCTACTCTAATCTTGCTCTAATTTATTATTAACAAGATAATAATTACATGTTTAGTGCTAAAGAGCTCATGTAACACTGGAGGTGTTACAACCAATCCCCTAAAAAGAATCTCATCCCGAGATTCAATGTAAGAATCGGAAGAGGGGAAAACACGATTACATTTCATAAATCAAAAAATACACGAAAGGTGACACGACTTCGAATGCTAAACCACACAGGGATTTAGAGATACATGATTAAGAGCAACCGAATACAACCGATGCTTAATCCAGAAGTCGAGATAGACGAGGGCAATGGAGAAACAACAAGATAATGATTATCCAAAACATGACGTATGACCAACAAATCCAGAAACAGGAGACTGTGAAGTCAAACATCGTAAACCCTAAGACTGAACTAACCAACGGTAGACTTAAATTTCTTCGAAAACCAGATCATTTTTCTTCTCAGATTACACCATCACCTCAGACTGACGAACATAGTTCCACAATAATGACTGGATCTCGTAGCTCTACGCGGGTTCGAGGGAATGGGGATGAAGAAGAAGAGCAAGGACCGAAGGCGTCTTATAGTGACGAACGGAAGTGGGTGCAACAGATCGGAAGTGGAGACCATGGTGCGCTCCCTGCACGAGTGGTAGAGGGGGAATAAATGAGAGGGGAGAGGTTCGCTCAACGAGAAAGACGTGCGGATGGCCGTGTCCCCAAAAGAAGAAAGAATGGAGGGGAAAGTGGGGGGTCCGGTACGGGGACTAGGGTGAGGAGTCGACGGATGCCAAGAAAAAAGGGGAAGCACACAGTACACGAGGACGGCTAGTGTGACACGGTGTCGCGGCCACGTTCAATTTAGCTGATTTATTTTGAAAAAAATATTATTCATTGGTTTAAAAAAAATAAAGCTTACGAGCGAAACAAACAGGCAAAAATCAAAACGATGAATAGGCGGCAGTGGTCAAGCTCGCATGCAGCTACGTACAGTACGTCCAACACGCAATCCATCCATCTGCGTCATGTCAAGCTAGCCGTCAATCTTTCTCCGATTTGGAACTTGAACCGCTGCCCTTTTCCTTCTCCAGAGCTGAAGCATCATCGATGAGGAGGCAACTAGCTGGCCATGGTACTGCGTGTTGTGTGACACACACCGGCCGGCATCAGTCACGGAATTTATTCATCACTCTGGCTTTACAAAAACAGCTGCACGAGCAAGGAAAGGGGAGAAGACGTACGTACGTCGCGCCGGAGGTGACAAACGCAAGAACCGTAAAAGAGATCGCAGATCATTCACGAGAGTAGATACGGAGAACCAGTGGCGGAGCCTGGGGTTTTTAGACGGGGCCCAGCCAAGTTTAATTAATAAATTGTTATAATCGAACTCCCAGAGAAGATGAAGATTGGATATACTTTACCAAATATATCTCATATAAAGTCATGTTTCATATTTTTCATTACATAAAAGTTACTGCAAGCAAAAGTATTCATAGAAACTAGCCTTTTTCATTTTAGTCTTACTCTGCGTGTCTTCATATCATAGAAATTATCAATAAGTGTATCGGTTGTGAACTCAATTAGAATCTCCTTCTCAATGTATATTATCAAACAATCTCTCAGGAATTCATCTCCCATTTTATTTAAGAGTCTTGTCTTCACAAGTTTCATTGCAAAGAATGCCTGCTCTGACGTAGCTGTCAAAACTGGTAGAGTTAGAACAAGCCGAATCAATCTGTCAAAGAAAAAAATGCTTAGTATTTGCCATCTATAAAAATGATTTGAGATAATAGATAAAAAATAAGGGATGTTATATAACCTGTCAATCAAATAATAGTCATTTGATTTTCTAGTTTCAGCTAGTCGACGGCATAAATCAGCAATAATTGATAAATTCTGGAACTGTGGATTTGCGAGGACATCAAGCTCATAATGTTGTAATTGATGTCTCAAGTTATTTCTTTCTTGTTCAGAAAAATTAGCAGGATAGAACTTTAAAGCTAGCAGACAAATATCATCAATTTTGAACGATCTAATTGAATCTCAAGGATCCAAAGATGTACACAAAACGAGAAGCTCTGTGGCTTGTTCACTAAACCTACTATTTAACTCATGTAATTGTTGATTAATAGCAACTGTGAAAATGTCATATTTGTAGTGATGCTCAACTGATAGCTCATTCTCAGCACGAGATTGAATATAATCCGCATAGAAGGCATTTATATTTGGCACTTGTATTCCTTGTTTTATGCAAAATGATGTCACATCATTAAGAAGGGCACTCCAGCCATGATCTCTTCAACTTTGGATCAATTTCTTGGTTGTGGCCACATCATCCATAGCATCGACAATATCCTGAGTTTTTTGCTACAACTTTTTTGCAAAGTAGGTCTGTGATGCCCATGAGTTCTTTCATAACATGCAAAAGTCAAATGACATCATTAATTTAACAGCACCAGCAGCCTTTGCTCGTCCAGCAGGTGTGCTTCCTGAACCTTTAGCAGTAGCAATATGTTTCAATACTAGAAATGTAGTCTTGTAAAGCTTTAAAAGACTACAAATTGAATCATAATATGAGCTCCATCTAGTATCCCCAGGACGATGCAAGGTTCTAATCTGGTTAGCACCACTTCGAGTTTCAAGCTCATTAAGTTCAATTAGATGCTCCATTTCAGCAACTTGATTGTCATGAAGGTCATCATTTCTCTTAGTGGAGGACACAACAGTATTGACAACAACATCAAGATGTTCAAAAAAATTATGAACCTCAGTTACTTCTTTGGATGCAGCAACAAGAGCTAACTGTAATTGATGGGCAAAGCAATGAACATAATATGCATAAGGACACTCTTTCATAAACTTTGCTTGGAGTCCATTCCACTCTCCTCTCATGTTACTAGCACCATCATAACCTTGTCCACGAATATTTTGGACATCCAAATTATGGATAGATAAAACAGAGCATATTTCTTGTTTTAGAGTTGCAGAGTTTGTATCATGAACATGCACAGATCCAAAAAAATGTTCTTGGACAAAGCCTTCTTTGCCAACAAAACGAATAACAACTGCCGTTTGTTCTTTTCTGGACTCACCTCTTGATTCATCAACAATCAAGCAAAACTTAGCATCACCTATTTCATTACGAATGGCTGTTTGCACATTACTAGCCATAAGGTCCAAGATTTCTTTCTGAATCTGTGGTGATGTGTATTTAGCATTCAATGGAGCATTATCCAGTACCACAGCCTTTACCTCATAATCATAAGAAGCTAGAAGTTTTACCATCTCAAGAAAATTATCTTGGTTTTTTGAGTCAACAGATTCATCGTGTCCTCTGAAAGGACAAGCCTGGAATGCTAACCATCAGACTGCATCAATTGATGTTCGAAGATGGAGTCTATTCTTTTTTATTTCTTCATTTGTTTGCTTCTCCACTGCATGTACAATATAACATGGCTGATTCTTTAAATTCTCATAACACTGAACATTGTATTTATGAGCCGAACCACAATCTTTTCCCATGTGAATCATGAAGGCACAGTTTATTCCATCATTGACTTTCTTCCAACTTCTAAATCCTTTCACTGTGAATGCATTAGATCTTATTTTTCCAACTAGTTTCGTCGGGGACCTAATACCGGGGTACCCAAGGAGGTGGAACTAATAACCATCGAACGTTAAAAACTCCTGAACGGACGAGAGCACTACTACACTTCTTGCACGAACGACGGGGGTTTGGTTCCGCCTCGCCCGACGCCCGTGGGCCAGCTCCACCTCACCCGACGGCTGGAGGGCGGCTCCGCCTCGCCCGAGGGCTGAGGGCTAGACTCTGCCTCGCCCGACCCCCGAGGTATAAACTCCGCCTCGCCCGACGCCCGTGGGCTAGCTCCGCCTCGCCCAAAGGCTGGGCTCGGCCTCGCCCGACCCCCGAGGGCTGGGCTCGGCCTCGCGCACCGGATAGAAGCTAGGCTCCGCCTCGCCCGACGTCCGAGGACGGGCCTCGCCTCGCCCGATGTCCAAAGGCTGGCTCCGCCTCGCCTGACAACCACACCCCACTCCCTCATGATGATAGGCACAGGGTAAGACAAGACGTTCGGGTCAACCGCGGCATCGAAGGACCATGTCCTGCGCCCCTGCAGGAAAGTACCGTCAGGGCATGACGGGACGGGCGCTTAGACCCTTCCAAGCATGGCAGAGCCTGAATAGTGTTGCAGGCGCGTGCTCTTCGCTCTACAGAGTTGTAGGCGCCGCCTTCAACCTCCGGGCGAAGAACCCGACATGGACATATGAAAACCACTATGTTCCAAGGAGGGACTCCCATCCTCTACAGTGGCAAACGAGTAGTCACCACGCCATCCACTCCCCACGGGGTCGGAGATCGACAACCCTGTCTGACACGCCGCCCGCGGGGGCGGGACAGGACGCACCCACTTGCTAAAATAAGGCCAGGGCATGGCCTACGAAGATCAACAACCACGCCGCTCCTGACACGGTCTATCGTGTTATGTAGGGCAGGCGTGGGAAAAAGGGAGACCCGGGTCCTTCGAAGGACCTTCTATACTCTTGGTATTTTCCTCGTTCTCCCATCTGTAACCCCTGCTCCCCCCTTGGTCTATAAAAGGGAGGGCAGGGCTCCCCGCTAGAGGGACCAACTTTTGACAGACAACTCACACACAGACGAACTCATAGAGAGCTCGGTTCAACACACCACGCACACAGGCAGGCCGCCACCAGGCTCTTGGCATCCTTTCGACCCCTCCATCAGAGACCTGGGACCAGTCCATCTCTCGACCATTTGTACCTCCTACTACGAACCTTTTTCGGTGCTAATAACACGAGCAGCAACAGACTGGACGTAGGGACATTCAGCCCGAAACGGTATAAACCTTGTGTCCTTTAGCACACCATCCGGGCCTAACGTGCATAAATAGAAATTTACTAGCCGATGTTTCTTTGAAACACCGATAGTTGGCGCACCAGGTAGGGGACTTTGCACGTTCCAAACCAGGCCACGGATGGCTAACCACGACATCAGCTAGGTCCCAGGCGCACACGTGCGCTTCAGGAACCTAGATTTCATCATCACGGTGGGAGAAAAGTTGGTACGGGCTTACGCTGCCATCCAATCTCTCCCCCCCTCGGCCTCGACGACAAGAGGCTTTGGGGCCAGCTCGACGCCTCCCTTGGGCTCCAGCAGTCTAGGGAGGACCAGCGTTGCCTCGCCCTTTCCAACAACAACGACATGGCGCGGCCTTCCGGGGAGGGGCTCCTCTCTCTGGAACACCACATGCGGAGCGCCCTGATAGCGTTTCCGTTCGGTCTCCGCAACGCCACAGCAACCGCTGGCCACCTTCTAGCACTACGCATGGTTCAGTCGCCCACGGACAGCAAGTTCGTGGGGGCAATTGAACACGACACGGAGTCTCTCCACAAGCTCCTCACAGAGGAGCCAGGATCGTCCTCTAGCTCTGACTCCAGCAGGGGGAGCCATCACCCTTCCCAGGAATGCTTCATGGGGGAAACCCCCGAGGGGCGCGTCGAAAGCGTCTTTGGGGAGGAGGCTACCCCGACAAGCAACCCTGACGGTAGGACCGGAGGGGAGGCAGCAGCCCCATCTCGTGTGAGGATGGAGCAGCTGAGAGCCCGGAAGCTGGAGATCGATGAGGCCTGACAAGGGCTCGTGCGGGAATACGCGGACATCAATCGCGAGATCGAACGCCGTGAAAACGGTGGGCGCGCGCGCGCCAGGGCCCACAATGTACATCAAAGGATCCTCACCGACGATGGGACCCTCCCTCGCTTCGCTCGGGCAAGTCAGAACATCGCCGCTACGACAGCCTTGCTTCATGGCCTCCCAGAGGCCGCGACGTCCGAGGATCACCGGGCCCGCCAGGAAATTTGCATGTTGCTTGAGCGTGCGGCAGCGCAGCAAGTAGAAAGCTCGTTGTCTCGGCGACGCGAGCTCGGCGCCAGCCATCGTACGCCCTTGGTGCGCCCCGCCAAGGACGCGTCGGTTCACCAGACACCGCCAGGCGACAGGCAGCACACCGCTGTCCCGATACATCAACGACTCGGCCACAACCGCGACGCGTGCAACACCATCGACGCCCACAGGCGCACCTACGGCGACCCAAGGGAAGGAGCCCGCCGTGGCTATCATCCTCGACGCGGTGGACGCTACGACAGTGGTGAGGACTGAAGCCCGAGCCCCGGCCTACCAGGCCCTCAGGCCTTCGGACGGCACATCCTCAATGCTGCTTTCCCTCCAAGGTACCGACCGCCTACCAATATCCCTAAATATTTTGGGGAGACAAACCCCGGGCTTTGGCTCGAAGACTATCGGCTTGCCTGTCAAGCCGGTGGCATGAGTGATGACGATTTCATTATTCGTAATCTCCCGCTATTCTTGGCCGATTCGGCATGAGAGTGGTTGGAGCACCTATCGTCCAACACCATTTAGAGTTGGGCGGATCTGAGGGAAACCTTTGTGGGGAACTTCCAGGGCACATACAACCGCCCTGGGAACCAATGGGACCTCAAGAACTGCTGCCAGAAGGCCGATGAAACCCTCCGTGGGTACATCCGGCACTTCTCCCTACAGTGCAATGAGCTCCCTAACGTCGCCGACGCCGACATGATAGGAGCCTTCCTATCCGGTACCACCTGCGAGTCTTTGGTTTATAAGCTGGGACGCAAGGGCCCGTGGACCACCAAGGAGCTCCTGAACATCGCCACCAGCCACGCCTCAGGAGAGAAGGCGGTCAGAGCAATCTTCGACCGTTCCGACAGCAAGGCGAGGCGAGACGAGGGCACAGGCGAAGGCACCTCCAACCGTTCTGCCAAACAAAAAAATAAGAAGCAACGGCGCGACAACTCGCTCGTGGCCGCTGTCGACTGCAAGGGTGGCCGAAAGCCCAAGGAGGGCACTCCGAACCACTTTGAAAAAAATGCTTGAGGGGCCATGCCCAAACCATGCTTTCCTGGGCAAGCATCTGTACAAGGATTGTGGCCTCATGCGCAAGTTCTTGTCCAGAAGCGCCAACAAAGGGGAGCAGGGGAAGGATCCACCTCCCGCTACAGACGACACCGAGGAGAAAGACGATGCCTTTCTGACACCAAACGGCGCCCTTGTGATCTTCGGGGGATCAACGGCCTATGACTCTAAACGCCACCAGAAGGTTGCACTCTGCGAGGTCTATACGACCGGACCGGCCTCGCCTGCCTTCCTCCGGTGGTCAGAATCTGCCTTAACCTTCGACCGGGCCGACCATCCGGATACTTTCCCGCACCCGGGGAGGTATTCGCTTGTAGTCGACCCTATCGTTGGCCCGAAGCGACTCACGAAAGTACTGAGGGACAAAGGCAGCGGCCCCAACATCATGTACGCCAAGTCGCTCGATGAGATGGGCGTCGACCGGACGAACCTCCGCCCGATCTGAGTGCCTTTCCATGGCATCGTGCCTGGCAAACAGGCCGTGCCACTGGGACAGATCGATCTGCCCATCACTTTCGGGGATCAGTCCAATTACAGGACTGAGACCCTCACCTTCGACGTGGTGGGATTCCTGGGAACCTTCCACGCCATCCTAGGACGACCATGTTACGCGAAGTTCATGGTCGCCCCCAACTATACATACCTCAAGCTGAAGATGCTGGGTCCCCGCGGGTCATCACTGTCGGCACCTCCTTCCAGCGCGCTTACGAGTGCAAAGTCGAATGCTGCGGCCACGCCGCCGCGGTCGTCGCCTCTAGGGAACTCGCCGCCCTCAGGGAGGAGGTTGCCGAAAAAGCGCCCGACGCGAAGAAATCAACCGGGTCATTCAAATCGGCAGAGGGCTCCAAGGAGGTCCTCATAGACCCCAGCAGCTCCGAGAGTAAAACAGTACGCATTGGTACCGCGCTCTCCACCGAATAGGAAAGCGCGCTCGTCGGCTTCCTCCGCGACAACAAAGACATCTTTGCGTGGAAACCCTTAGATATGCCGGGCATCCCGAGGGAGGTCGCCGAGCATACTTTAAAAATCCACCCAGGCTCCAAGCCGGTGAAACAACGGCTGCGCCGCTTCAATAAAGAAAAGTGCAGGGCCATCGGTGAAGAAATAGCAAAACTATTGGCCGCCGGATTCATTAGGGAAGTACACCACCCAGAGTGGTTAGCAAATCCTGTTCTTGTACGAAAGAAGAGCGGGAAATGGAGGATTTGTGTCGACTACACAGGTCTCAACAAGGCGTGCCCAAAGGGCCCGTTTCCTTTGCCACGCATAGACCAAATAGTCGATTCTACCTCAGGGTGCGATACCCTCTGCTTCCTTGACGCGTACTCCAGCTACCACCAAATCACGTGAGAGAGTCTGACCAGCTCATGACGTCTTTTATCACCCCTTCTGATCGTTCTGCTACATCTCAATGCCGTTCGGTCTGAAGAACGCTGGGGCAACTTACCAGCGCTGCATGCTCAACTGCTTCGGGGACGTCATCGGGCGGACCGTTGAGGCCTACGTCGACGACATCGTAGTTAAAACCAAACGGACTGACCACCTTGTCGCCGATCTTAAAAAAACCTTTGCTAAACTCTGGCAAATGGCATCAAGCTCAATCCCGAGAAATGTGTTTTTGGGGTCCCGAGGGGCATGCTGCTCGGCTTCATTGTCTCTGAGCATGCATCGAAGCCAACCTAGAGAAAATCTCAGCCATCACGAAGATGGGCCTGATCTAGAACATAAAGGGCGTTCAGCGGATCACAGGGTGCCTCGCTGCCCTCAGCCGATTCATCTCGCGCCTCAGCGAACGAGGACTCCCCCTTTATCAACTCCTGAAGAAAGCCGACCGCTTCGAGTGGACAGCCGAGGCCCAGGAGGCGCTCGACATGGTCAAACTACTTCTAACAAAACCCCTGGTCCTGGTTCCTCCAAGCAACGGAGAATCCCTCCTACTATACATAGCGGTCACCACGCAAGTGGTTAGCGCCGCCCTGGTAGTAGAGCTAGAAGAAGAAGGGCACGCCTTCAAAGTATAGCGCCCGGTGTACTTCATCAGCGAGGTACTGTCTGACTCCAAAACCCACTACTCCCAAATCCCAAAACTCCTATACGCCATACTCATCACCAAGAGGAAGTTGCGTCACTACTTCGAGTCACACATCGTGACAGTCGTGACGTCGTCCCCCCTCGGCGAGATCGTCCATAGCCAGGACGCCACGGCGAGAACCGCAAAATGGGCACTCGAGCTGATGGATCAAGGCATCGCATATGCACCCCAAATGGCAATCAAGTCCCAGGTGTTGGCTGACTTCATCGCGGAATGGACCGAGGTCCAGATGCCACCGATGGTCGTCGATCAAGAGTACTGGACGATGTACTTCGATGGATCGCTGATGAAAAAGGGCACCGGCGCGGGGCTGGTCTTCATATCACCCCTCGGGGTCCGCATGAGGTACATGGTTCGGCTCCATTTCCCCTTATCAAATAATGTCACCGAATACGAAGCGCTCATCAACAGCCTACGAATCGCCATCGAGTTGGGCATGTGATGCCTTGACATCAGGGGCGACTCCCAGCTAGTCATCAACCAAGTCATGAAGGAGTCGAGCTACCACGACGCCAAGATGGCGGCATACTTCCAAGAAGTCCGATGGCTAGAAGACAGATTCGACGGCCTCGAACTCAATCACATCCCAAGATGCCTCAACGAAGCGGCCGACGCGCTCGTGAAAGCAGCGTCCGGACGAGAGCCAATGCCGATGGGTGTCTTCGCCAATGATCAACACAAGCGCTCGGTGCGCTACGAGGGGTCGAAACGGGCCGACGATGGCCCATCTGATCCGGCCAAGAGGGCTGACCCGCCGACTGCTCTGTCCGACCCCGAGGTCATGGAGCTTGAAGAGGATCCAGCAGCAGAGCCTGTCCATCTGAACAATTAGAGAACGCTTTACCTCGACTACCTCCTCCGCGACACACTACCGACGGACAAGACGAAAGCTCGACGGCTCGCACGTCGCGCCAAGTCCTTCATTCTTGTAGAGGGCAAACTCTATAAACGAAACCACATCGGGATCCTACAGCTCTATATCCCTAGCGAACAGGGAAAACTTCTGCTGAACGACATCCACGGTGGGGTCTGCGATCACCATGCCGCGCTGAGGACCTTGGTTGGAAACGCATTTCGATAGGGCTTCTACTGGCCCACTGCAGTAGCTGACGCCGAGCAAATCGTACGCACATGCTAAGGGTGTCAGTACTACGCTCGGCAAACTCACCTCTTGGCCTAGGCACTCCAAATGATTCCCATCACGTGGCCCTTCATGGTCTGGGGGCTTGACCTGGTTGGGCCATTCAAAAAGGCGCCCAGGGACTTCACCCACCAACTTGTCACCATAGACAAGTTTACGAATTGGATCGAAGCTCGGCCGATCTCCACGATCAAATCCGAGCAGGCTATGCTGTTCTTCCTCGACATCATCCATCATTTTGGAGTACCAAACTCCATCATCATAGATAATGGCACGCAGTTCACAGGCAGGAAATTCATTCGATTCTGCGATGAACAACACATCCAGATCGATTGGGCGGCCGTCGCGCACCCCCGGACGAATGGGCAGGTCGAGCGCGCAAATGACATGCTCCTACAAGGCCTCAAGCCCAGGATCTTCAACCGGTTGAACAAGTTCGGCGCATGCTGGGTCACCGAGCTCCCCATAGTACTTTGGAGCCTGAGAACAACTCCCAGCCGGGCCACCGGCTACACGCCTTTCTTCATGGTCTACGGTGCCGAGGCCATCCTCCCGACGGATCTCGACTACGGAGCGCCAAGAGTCAGAGCATACGACGAACAGGGAGCCGAGGCATCCCACCAAGACGCCATGGACCTACTAGACGAAGCCCGCGACATCGCCCTCCTCCGTTCGGCCAAGTACCAACAGGCGCTACGATGGTACCATGGCCGACGGGTGCGGGACCGAGCCTTCAATGTCGGGGACCTTGTTCTCCGCCTCGTACAGAGTAACAAGGACCGCCACAAGCTCTCCCCACCATGGTAAGGGCCATACATCGTCGTGGAATTACTCTGTCCAGGTGCCTACAGGTTGAAAACCATCGATGGCAAGATCTTCACCAACGCCTGAAACATCGAACATCTACGTCGCTTTTACCCTTAAATAAACGCACTTTTCCTTATCAGTTTTTGTCTTTACAAATCCCTGATCTTTAGTGACATCTAACCCCTGCACATTGCGAGGGGTCAGACTTCACTCGGGGGCTGATACAAATGATACAAGTACGTTTATCTTGCAAACACTTCCTGTGTTATCTTTGCAAACATTCTCTACGTTTTCCGTTTTTCTCATAACAAGTCCTAAGGACTAAGATTTTGGGAAAAAATTCTGAGTACAACTGGTAGGACTGCAGGAGACCCACGCCCCAGCAGCTACGACCTCTTTGCTCACCAGCGTGATCAGAATTATTTTGCCCGCACTCCTGGTTTCTTACAACTTGAACCATGGGAAGGGTCGGAGGGCTCCGAAACCTCTTCTACAAAAAGGGGAAGCTGAAAAGCTATTTGCCGTAATAAAAGATGAAAATTTGTTCATTCATTCTTTGCACAAATTCACCACTTACAAAGTGATTTCATCACAAAAAGGACTAATGTACTCATAAATTCAAAGACTGTTTACTCGGGGGCTCCTCCATAAACTTATTCAATTACAGTCTCTGCCTAGCTTTACTACAAGTACTACTGAGGCCACTACGCCACGCTCTCCATCGGCAATGTCCAGGCATGTACATGGGCCAGTTCCTCTACTACGGCCGCCGTGCCACGCTCTCCATCGGCGATGTCCCACCGCTCCGTAGGATCCTCGAAGGCGCCGTCATCTGCAACGTCGAGCACCACGCCGACGACTGTGGTGCACCTCCGCCAGGGCATTCGGGGACTACGCCATCGTCATCAGCCGCAACCCCGACAACGACGTCTAAACGGGGGGCGCCTGCCGCCGAAGGAAGGCCACAACAGACGACGGCGAGGCCAATGACGCTCGACACCCTCTAGTGCCCCTCCTCCTTCGACGGCAGTGACCCCTTCTCAGCAAAGGCGACCCTCACCATCTCATCTACGTTGGATGACCTCCAGCTCAACATCACGCCCCAGATTCACGAGCGGATTTGTAAGTTCTTCTCTCCCTGGCATTACCCTCTCCTACTTAGGAACCGCTGCATTCGGTGGAAAGGAAGGAGAAGAAGTGGCGGCATAGAGGCTGGCAAGGAAGTGGGACGAGAACTCCCCCCCCTATTTAAAGAAGGGGCTCAGCAACTGAGGAAAGGCGAAAGGTGGGGACAAAAAACTCTCTGCCTTCCCTTATTCAATGCAAATGCGAAATCAATGCTGACAGAAAGCCGAGGGGACGCGACAGAACTGGCGGGACGCACTCTAGTCGACAAGACGTCGCCTGGTCAAACAGGACGTTGCCTAGGCATGGCCCGCCACTAATGCGTCCCGGGCACGAGAACCTGGGCAGGCCCGCATGCAGGTGACTCTTCGCTTTCCCAGGCAGGATCGTGGAAGGACCCAACGATGGAACCTCCATCCAAAGAGAGCCCAGCGGGCCTCCAGGGCCGATCGGGCAGCCCAAGTAAAACAACGAACGGATGACCGCTGAAAAGATAAGGACCTCTGTCTACTTACTTTAGGTGATAATTTCTCAACCGAGCTACCGACCCCAGCAACTGGAAGGGCACGGACATTGCTCGGGGGCTGCCGAGGGTGTCTATTCGTTTGGACACCCTCTTCGCCTAACCCCCCTTTACTTTTAAAAACCAAAGGCGCGGTGTGTGGGTATAAAACTTTGAATACAACTGGACGAACCGCCAGACCCTATGCCTCGATGGATATGGTGTTTTTTGTTCGCCAGCATAAACCGAACTCACAGTTCCCCGCACCGCAAGCCTCGGCTCCCGCCTCCCTGAGAAGGGTTTGGAGGGGTCCCCCTGCAGAGCCCCCTTTGAGGGGAAGCTGTCAGGTCGACTAAATCAATCAAGCGGCTCGAATCACCGCCGAGAGACAAAAACAAAGAATAGCGATTCTTATGCAGGTTACTCCAACCTCGTCGCAAACATCAGGGCCCGCACCCTGCACGGACACATCTGGTAGGAGCTTCCCATCGCTCATATCACCAAGGTAATCCTGCTTTCGTTTCAAATTAAATCATACATTAAGCTCATGCAGTTGCTGCATCCCAAACGCTTCGTGTTGCGTCACGAAGTGGTAGTCGCCTCGTTCGATACGAAACGACAAATGACCGAGGTTCGAAGGCCGACCCGCAAAGGGCTCGAGGCCGCCTCGTGTCAAACAGGGCCAGGGAGAAATAACTGAGACGAGCCCCAGCGGCCCTACCCAACCCCGCTCAGAAGTGGACAGGGACATCTCGACCTTTTCTCGTTCGATTCTAACCCTGAGCCAAACCCACAGAGTCTCAACCGAGGAGAGGTCATCGGGCCACCTGAGCCTATCGAACGGTTCGGGAATCTGTCGGGAGGTGGGTTAAGCAGTAGTGGAGTGCCACCTGAGGGCTCTGTCGACCCCGTCAGCAAATGATGGATCCGGATATCACATGAACATACCCGTTAGCGAGCTAATTGAGCGCGACGCTCGAGCTATCGAGGCAAGTGTCGTCAACTCAGTCCCTCCGGTTGCGGAAACCGAGGATGGGGTAACGCACGAAACACGGCCGACCCCTATCAGACCCTAACAGGGCTCGAGGGTTTGAGCCGGTCGATCCAAGATCGAAAGACCGAGGTTCGAAGGCTGACCCGCAAAAGGTCCGAGGCCGCCTCACATCGAACAAGAGCCGGGGGAGAAAAATACGGATGAGCCTCAGCGGCCTTTGCCCAACCCGCATTGAGGTGGATAGGGTCATCTCGACCTTCTAGTTCAAACCAGCCCCTAGCCGAGCCCATAGAAATCCCATTGAGGGAGAATCTGTTGGAAGGCGGGGCAGGGAGCAACGGAATGCCACTTGAGGGCTTTGCCGACTCTATCGCAAAGCAATAGGATCGGATTCTGCCCGAACACCTCCATTAGCGAGCTCATCAGGCACTTCATTTGAGCCACCAAGGCAAATGACACTGCCCCAATCCCTCCAAATTGCGAAGAATTGCGGATGGGACGAATGTTACGAAACAGGCCGGCCCTCAACCAAATCCCCACCACGCGCGGGGGCTCGGGAAGGCCGAGCCAGTGGTCACACAGCGATCGCCAAAACCCTAAGTAAGGGGTTCGAGCGAATACAAATGTAAGTTCATTTCCCTCGCTCCGGTCTCCAGTAACATCCGACCCCAGCAACCGCAAGGGGTCGAATCTCACTCGAGGGCTAATAAAGGTACGGGTACCTCCTCTCTTTTTTCGAAAAGGTCACTACATCAGGCCTCTTCCACGCATCAAGACTAACGGCAAGGTTCGGGGGAACAGATTGGTAAGACCGCAAAAAGCCCATGCCCAGATGGCTATGGTAATTTTGCTCACCAGCACAATCAAAATTTCCCCTAAACACCTCAGGCCTTATGGTCTAAAAATGAGTGAAAGAGTCGTATCACATAAACTCCTTTTCATCACAAAAAGGGAAAAAGATAAGACCGAACGAAACGAAACGAAATTACGAAACAAATCCACGAAACCGTTTCTAGGACACGAAAGTACCGACACTTGTTCATATATTACAGATAAGTGTTTATCAAACTTATTCAAACTAACTACTTCTGCGATGGGAGAACCTATTCTTTCAGCCTGTTCGCCAGGTTCCGTGCAAGGGGAGCCGCCGCGTTCTCCATCTCGTCCAGCTATGCATCTTCATAGACAGGCACGAAGCCTTGGCACATTACCTCCAGGTTGATCTCCCAATCATAATGGGAATGGGCGACAGCGAAAGCTTGGGTGATCTCGGCATGAAAGGCGTCCTCCTCAAGTTGGCCCGCCCGCGCCATGATACCCGCGGCACGAGCCATGAGCGAGCTGGTTTCCACCGGCTGCGCCACCCTCAGGGCATGATGGCCACCGGTGGCGCGGATTGCGCCACCCCCTCGGATGCCACCATGGCAGTGTCCGACCTCGCCGGGCTTGTCGTGGTCGCGGCCACCTCCGTTTGGGCCTCCGGTGGCACGGACTGCGCTGCTCCATCGGACGCCACCGCGGCTGCATCCGACTCCGCTGGCCCACGTCAGCCACCGTCACTTGGGCCACCGGGGGCACGGATTGTGCCACCCCCTCGGACGCCACCACGACTGCGTCCAGCTGCTCCTAGCTTGGTGCGGTCGCGGCTGCCTGCTCGGCAACCACCGAGGGCACGGGCGCCACCACGGGCGCCGCCGGACCGGCCAACGAGGCCACAACGTCAGCACCGCTCCTGCCCAAAACAGGGGTGACGTCGGGCAGCACCATCTATCCCACCTGAAGGGCAAGGCTCTTGTTGGGCGCCAGCCCCAGAGGGTGGCCCCGCCGCAAGAATCTACAGAAGAGAAAAAGGCATAAGGTCGGAATAGAGAAATAAAAAGGGGGGAAAACAAGGGGAATCGATGACATACTCTGACGCTTTCGGGCGGCAGGTACGTTTTGGGGACGAACCCTCGGACCCCTGCTCTAGCTCATGTGGGGGGGGACCGTTTCGAGCTTGCCCCCTGCTCCGAGGCAGGGGGGCTCGTCTCCCTTGTCTCCAGGGGTGCGGCGACAGGGCCGCTCCCCTCCATCGGCTCATGGGGTGCGGTGATAGAGCAGCCCCCTCTGTCTGCTCACAGGGCACGGCGCCAGAGCCACCCCCCTCCATCAGCTCACGGGGCGCGGCATCGGAGCCGCCCCCTCCTCCAGCACCTCAGGGACAGCCGTGGCTCCGTCCCCTCCCATCCACCGATCCCCCATCGGCACCCCGATGGTAACAGCGGATCCACCGGCTCCCACCGGACCCAGGGGTAGGCCCGACTCCACCATCCTCGTGGACTCGCTTCCCTCCACGTGGAATGGGAAGGGTCCCCGCGTGGACAGCAGGTCCTCGTCCTCCAAGTCACCCCAATCCACGCGGGGTGCTGCCTCGTCAGACTCGTCGTCATCATCATCATCCTCACTGCTTGTCTCCTCTCCTCGATCTCAAGCTTGCTGCTTTCCGTATCGCCTTTTTCTTTGTGAGCTCCCTCGTCTTCTTGTCCCAACCGGCCACGGCGTGGTTCGCTGCCGCTCGGGTTGGGTCCTTCAGCAGCGGAGCCGAGCTATCCTTGAAGAACAGTCCCCCCGGCTGGTCCTGCTATCCCGAGGTTAGCATCAGGGGGTCAGAAACTCTAGTGAAAAGAGGAGCAAGGGGAAAGAAAACTTACGAAATCAACAAACCCTAGTTCTGGCCGCATTGGGGGATGCCCCGGCACCGGATACATGAAGTCAAGGACGACGCTGATGGAGTCCTTCGTAGGCTCCATCGCCTCCTTGATGCGCTGCGCCACTTCGGAGGGAGGGAGCGCTTTGTCGACGAGCACCGTTCCTTCGAACGATGCTTTGGGCACCATCTGATACAGGGGGAGCGCGTATGCCATTAGCGGCGCAACCCTCCTGGCATGGTAGGCGCCGATAATCCTCGATCCCTTCACGCCCCTATCCTTTAGAGTTTGGATGGCGACAAGAAGGCCGTTGAGTTGCTTCTTCTCCTTGCCCGGGACACCCCACCCCCACGACCCCGAGGCCTCCAAGATGTAGCGCCCAGTGAAAGCTGGCAAGGGGGCGGCGGCGTCATTCTTGACATAGAACCATTGCGAATGCCACCCCTTGTTGGAGGTGGACAGACGCATTAGCGGGTACGCCCCTGCCCAGTTGTTGCGGAGGTGGATGCTGGCGCACCCCACCGGCGCGTGCAGATCTTGCTTCTCGACCCACCTCTTCACAAGATTGACGGCGAAGAGATACCGCCATAGGTCGAAGTGGGGACTGATCCGCAAGAACCCCTCGCACAGGGCGACGAATGCCGCAATGTGCTGGATCCCATTGGGGGTAAGGTGCTGTAGCTCCACCTGATAGTAGTCCAGCAGTCCCCAAAAAAACTGATGGGCGGGCATGGTGAATCCCCGCTTGTGGAAGTGAGCGAAAGACACGATGTACCCTTCAGGCGGCTGCGGCTCGTCCTCTTCACCGGGCAGCCGCCACTCCTCGGCGGCGGTCAACGGGCAAAGGAGGCCTCGGTGGACGAGGCCCTCTAAGCGCTGAGGGGAGATGTTGGATTTGTACCCTAGGTCCATTACGACGGCAGGAGCAGCACGAGGAAGAAGGCAACAACGAGTTTTGACGACGGGAGCGGTTCGAGTGTGAGAAGCTCAGGCGATTGGCGGCGGAGGCTGAGATACGACGGCAAGGAGGCGAAGTACGGAACCCTAGGGGCGAACCCCATGGTTTTATAGGGGCGACGGATGCGAGAAGGGCAACGGTCTACCTCGATCTCCGAGCCTGCCATGATGCACCGCCACATCATGTCACAGGACACGCGCACGCGTTCCCTATCCCTTCCCACGAAAGTCGCGCCGAGCGGTTCGCCTTCCCAGCGGACTAGGACTCTCTTCCCACCAAGGGAACATGGGTCACAAAGCTTTTCTCTCGGCCCACCTAGGGCCCCAGAGCCCAAGGACCATCCCGACGAAGGATGGGCCCGCAAACGACCAGGACTCAAAGATACGAGTATCACCGGGGCCTCGATCCGCAGTCAAGCCCCAACCAGGCCGGCCCTGAATGAAATCCTCGCGAATGGGATACCACGATTCCCTTAAAAATATCCAGTTGACGAAAAACCAAGTCTTACGGCCTTACCCGCGAAGGGTCCGATACTACCCCCGGGCGATTCTACACGAATCACCCGGGGGGCCGGGGGCTACACCCACCGGGTGCGCTCGCGCGCACCCTCTGGCGAATTGACTCTGATACTACCCTAGGGCGATTCTACTCGAATCACCCGGGGGCTCGGGGGCTACACCCACCGGGTGCGCTCGCGCGCACCCTCTAGCAAGTTGACTCCGATACTACCCCTCGGCGATTCTACTCGAATCACCCGGGTGTTCGGAGGCTACACCCACCGGGTGCGCTCGCGCGCACCCTCTGGTTGACTCTGATACTAACCCCGGGCGATTCTACTCGAATCACCCGGGGGCTACACCCACCGGATGCGCTCGTGCGCACCCTCTGGCGAATTGGCTCCGATACTACCCCTGGGCGATTGTACTTGAATCACCCGGGGGCTCGGGGGCAACACCCACCAGGTGCGCTCGCGCGCACCCTCTGGCGAATTAACTCTGACAAAATCAAAACACCCTCCGGGCGATTCTGTTCGAATCACCCGGGGGCTCGGGGGCTACTGTCGGGGACCTAATACCGGGGTACCCAAGGAGGTGGAACTAATAACCATCGAACGTTAAAAACTCCCAAACAGATGAGAGTACTACTGCGCTTCTTGCCTGAACGACGGGGGTTTGGTTCGGCCTCGCCCGACACCCGTGGGCCAGCTCCGCCTCACCCGACGGCTGGAGGGCGGCTTCGCCTCGCCCGAGGGCTGAGGGCTCACCTCCGCCATGCATGACCCCCGAGGTATAAACTCCGCCTCACCCGACGCCCGTGGGCCAGCTCCGCCTCGCCCGAGGGCTTAGGGCTAAACTCCGCCTCGCCCGACCCCCGAGGGCTGGGCTCCGCCTCGCCCGACGGATAGAAGCTAGGCTCCGCCTTGCTGGACGTCCGAGGACTGACCTCGCCTCGCCCGATGTCCAAAGGCTGGCTCCGCCTTGCCTGACAACCACACCCCGCTCCCTCATGATGATAGGCACAGGGTAAGACAAGACGTTCGGGTCAACTGCGGCATCGAAGGACCATGTCCTGCGCCCCTACAGGAAAGTACTGTCAGGGCATGACGGGACGGGCGCTTAGACCCTTCCAAGCGTGGCAGAGCCTGAATAGTGTTGCAGGCGCATGCTCTTGGCCCTACAGAGTTGTAGGCGCCGCCTTCAACCTCCGGGCGAAGAACCCGACACGGACATACGACAACCACTATGTTCCGAGGAGGGACTCCCATCCTCTATAGTGACAAACGAGCAGTCACCACGCCATCCACTCCCCACAGGGTCAGAGATCGACAACCTTGTCCGACACGCCGCCCGCGGGGGCGGGACGGGACGCACCCACTTGCTAAAATAAGGCTAGGGCATGGCCTACGAAGATCAACAACCACGCCGCTCCTGACACAGTCTGCCATGTCATGCAGGGTAGGTGTGGGAAAAAAGGGAGACCCGGGTCCTACGAAGGACCTTCTATACTCTTGGTATTTTTCTCGTTCTTCCATCTGTAACCCCTGCTCCCCCCTTGGTCTATAAAAGGGAGGGCAGGGCTCCCCACTAGAGGGACCGACTTTTGACGGACTTTTGACAGACAACTCACACACAGACGAACTCATAGAGAGCTCGGTTCAACACACCACGCACACAGCCAGGCCGCCACCAGGCTCTTGGCATCCTTTTGACCCCTCCATCAGAGACCTGGGACCAATCCCTCTCTCGACCGTTTGTATCCCCTACTACGAACCTTTTTCGGTGCTAATAACACGAGCAGCAACAGATTGGACGTATGGACATTCAGCCCGAACCAATATAAACTTTGTGTCCTTTAAGCGCACCATCCGGGCCTAACGCGCATAAATATAAATTTATTAGCCGGTGTTTGTTCGAAACACCGATAAGTTTCTTTAAAAACAGGAAGCATGGAAAACAAAAGGCGACATCTTTTGTAGGTGAATACTCTAACCAAGGAAAAGATTTGAACCAATTACACTGAAATCTGCGTGGATGTTACTTCAAACCTAAAGGAGGGTACACATCTTTAATAAATTGGTACGGACCGTGCTTCATATATGCTCTAATAACTTGGTCTTGTTCATCTGGAGGATAATCCCAAATTTGGCAACGCAGGCCTAGATCACACCCTATCATTAAAACACTAGTACCTTCACAATTAACTCTCTGAACTTTAGCTGTTGTTTGCCTTGGAGTCTCCACTGCTACCTCTTCATCTTTTTCATCCTCTTCTTGTTGTGCAGCAAGCCAATTAGCAATTTCATCTTCAGGTGTCTCTTCGTCAGAACAAATAACACCAACATTCTTCTTGTAAAAAGAATATAGTGTCCTCTTTCTGAGTACCATGATTATCCTTCAGAAAAATAATTTTCAAATACTCTAAATTAGAATATACAAAAATATTTGTAGCTTGTATAGAGTATAGGCTATAGCCTACTGCCTACATGAACTAAATAAAAGTGATTATAACCAAACAAGATTATTTTACAAAGTATAGCTAAGTTAACTTGATCAACTGATTGCTTGATTAGGTCTTCATGGCCTGGCCTCCTGGAGACTGGAGTCCTGGCCGCTGGCCTGTGGGCTCCCCGCTCCCCGATCTATCTTGCGGACTCGTCACTCTTGGCCTGGGCCCTGGGCGCCTCCGGTCGCTCTCCGCGGCTCCGCCCTTGGCCGGGAAGGAAGACTGAAGAGACCACCAGGACCTGGGTTAGGGATTTTTTTATTTCTGGTGAATTGGAAGACAAGGTCGAGGAGGCTAGGTGGCGCCGCAGCGGCGATTCGGCGAAGGGCTCTCCGTTCGTTGCGTGTGAATATCCCGTGAGGTCATGACGAGCTCTGCGTGTGGACTTTCCTGGCTTCCTGCATTGATGGCCGGATAGCCCAGGCCCCCACGAGTCCACGACACTAGCTAGATGGCCCAAATAAAATAATGGAAGCCCATGTATGTATGTATAAATTAGTAAAAGCAAACAACATCAAGTTAATTACACCAAACTACAGCATAGGCGTTAAAAATTTTCAGCAGTGTTGCCCCCCCCCCCCTAGCTCCGCCATTGGATGCACGTACGCTCTCTCGCTCTAACCAGGGTAAGTACGCGTGGTCCACCGGTGTACCGCTGGTTAGTGAAGGTGCCGCAATGGCGTGCGAACGGCAGCCGTCGGTCAGTCCATAACCATAAGCGTTGCCACTCTTCTTCGGAGATGCATGGACGACCAGCCTTGCAGGCTGCTGGCTGAGTATAGTCGTGCTCTTTTCATCATAAATTATAAGACGTTTGACTTTTTTGACATCAAATTTGATCACTTGTTTTATTCAAAAATTTGTGCAAAACATCACTTCTTTTATCGTGGCTGGTTTTATCAATAAAAGTTCTCCAAAAATGACTTAAATTTGACTATGTTTGCATAAATTTTTTTAATAAGACGAGCGGTCAAATTTTATAATTTGGGATGAAGATAATATATCATGTTTTCACGCAAAAAACTATTGTTTTTTTTTTACAAGAGCATAAAACTATTGTTTGACTGCGCGCAACAAATGCCAAGAACGTGAGCCCTGAAAGGAGGACCAGGTGGCTTTGGCGACGAATATTCGGTTGTTTTATAGTACGCGTACCGTCCAAACGTCAACGGCAGAGATTTCCCGCACTATCGAGAAGGCCACCCAATATTTCAATTTTTTTGGTCGACGTTTGATGCTACGTACTACTCCTAGTGCCGTTCGATTCCCCAGAAAGATTCCTTGTTTATCCTTCTGGATCCACATGCTTTAATAACTAGACTTGCTTCTGATTTTTCCAGAAACGTTCGGACTGTTCGCTTAGTCGTGTTTTTGTTTATAAGTCATGGTTTATCAGTCAATAAATAGTATTTTTTTCACATCAAATCAGCCAACGTACTTTCAACCATAATTTATCAGCCAAACAAATTCAAATGAACAGGGCGCTTAACAAAGCCTTGCCCTCCCGTGCTGCCGTGCATCTGTTGATACTTGATCCTTATGGGGGGAAACAAGCAACCAGACCTTTAAATTGTTTACAGCTATTCAGCCGATGCCCATGCATCAGCAGGGGTTATAGCCAACCAACAATTCAAGAATTCGTCGCGAATTTTTTTTTAAAGAGAGAACATGACTCATGCAACACAGCAACAAAAACCAAAAGATATTCTAAAAGACACCAGAACATTAAATTCTTGCCTATCTTTAGCTCGTGCTTCAAGTCATCCAACTTTGCGTGAGGCGGAGCCCCCACTACGGGCAGCTTGGGACATTTGCCCCAGCTAGCCGCGACAATTGTTAAGGGTGTGTGCAACGATACTCCGTAAGTCGGCTCAAGTTGTTAAAGCAGAGAAAGGGCAAGGGCAAGCCAACGATACAAACAGCCTGGACGACAAGTTGAATGGACAATTAATGACTATTGTGAAATCCATACAGGTTCCCCTCCTACTCTGGAATTTTCCTTCTCATCTACTTCTGTTCTTCCTCCTCTATCAGCCTGATCGCTGGGCTGGGGCTGGCTGGACTGGCTGGCCAGCCTCTTCACATGGCTACTATTTACGCGAACCAGCCAACAGTATTTCTCTCTCACATAAATGAATCAGCAACAATACGAACCAGCCAACCGAACAAACTTAGATCTTCATACTCCACTTGCTACTCTTCGTATCCCCTGACTCTCTTCTACCGCCAGCTATCCTGTTGTTAATATACAACCCCCTCTCCCTCCCCATATATCTCTTTTATCATTTGGCCCTTCTCCCTTCCTGGTAGTCCTGTGTTGGTATTTTCTCTAGTCAGAGTCAAGCAACTCTCAAAAGGATCGGGAGAAATGATAAGCCACGGTTGAAAGTTGGTTGATCTGTTCTTATTGATCGAAAAATACAATCCAAACGACGACTAGGCGGCAGTGGTCAAGCTCGCATGCAGCTACGTACAGTACGTGCAACACGCAATCCATCCATCTGCGTCATGTCAAGCTAGCCGTCAATCTTTCACCGATTTGGAACTTGAACCGCTGCCCTTTTCCTTCTCCAGAGCTGAAGCATCATCGATGAGGAGGCAACTAGCTGGCCATAGTACTGCGTGTTGTGTGAGTGTGTGACACACACCGGCCGGCATCAGTCACGGGATTTATTCATCAGTCTGGCTTTACAAAAACAGCTGCACGAGCAAGGAAAGGGGAGAAGACGTACGTACGTCGCGCCGGAGGTGACAAACGCAAGAACCGTAAGAGAGATCGCAGATCATTCACGAGAGTAGGGCCTTGTTTAGATGGTTGTGAGAAATCAGTACCGGGCACGGTAGTATTTTCGTTTGTATTTGATAATTATTGTCCAATCATAGCCTAATTAGACTTAAAAGATTCGTCTCGTAATTTACAATCAAACTGTATAATTAGTTATTTTTTTATCTATATTTAATACTTTATACATGTATCGAAAGATTTAATGTGATAGAGAGAGCGAAAAAACTTAGAATAGGTCGCATGCATCCATGCATGGCAGTAGTATGGCACCACTAGCGAGTAGCGAGTGTGAGCAGCTGCTATGCCTATGCTAGCTCGTGCTAGCAGTAGCTAGGTAGCAAGGCGCTGCTGGTCAGACAGACAGAGGCAGAGGCAGGCGAGGGCTAGCTAGCATTCAGCTTCCAGCGCAGGCAGCGAGAGGCGTGCTGGTACAGGAGACAAAGCTAAGGGCTAGTTTAGTTTAAAAAAATTTGACCCCAAACTATCACATCAAATCTTGCGACACATATGTATAGAATATTAAATATAGACGAAAAAAATTAATTATATAGTTTGGTTGGAAATCACGAGTTGAATGTTTTAAGACTAATTAGCTCATGATTAGCCATAAATGCTACAGTACCAACATGCGCTAATGATGGATTACTTAGGCTTAATAAATTCGTCTCGCTGTTTCCAGACGAGCTATGTAATTAGTTTTTTTATTAGTATCCAAAAACCCCTTTCGATATTCCCGAAATATCCAATGTAACATCGAAAATTTTCATTTCACGAACTAAAAACAGTCTTACGCTAGGAAGGGCAAAAAAAAAAAAACAAAGGCGGGCATGCAGGAGAGGAGAGGGTTCGTCTTCGTCTACGGGGCCCTGCTGTGACCTGGCCTGCCGGTCGGCTGGGCACTGGGCTCATCCATCCATCCGGGGGTTCTGAGACGATGCAAATGCAAACGGGCAAGCAGCAAAGCAAGCGCGTCGTTGCTGCTGTGGGCCGTGCTGACCGTGCATGCAAGCGCGCGTCGGCGCGTGCGTGGTTGTGGAGGCGCGTTTGGCCGGCACGGGGGCGGCCATGCATGCATGCGCGCGCTGTCGTTTGCGTGCTTGGCCTTTTGACCCTACCGCTGGCGCCGTGCCGTACCCAACACCAACAGTGGCGCCTGCGCTGCCATGCGTTTCCCATATATGGCCTGACACCGCGCAAAACGGGCAAAAACGGCCTGCACAAACCAACAAAACGGTCGAGCAGGGAATGCGAGGAGGATTGTACTCCTCGGTCCTAAAAAAAAATATGTAATTTTGAAACAGTATCATATTTTAGTATATCAAGTTTGACTAATAATAAATTAAAAAATATAAATATTTATAATATCAAATAAACATCATTAGATTAATTTTAAAATATATTTTCATAACAAATTAATTTAGAGCCATAAATATAAATAGTATTTACTAGAAACTTGGTCAAATGATACGTAACACATAGTTGCATTTCTTTTGAGGACAGAGATAGTAGCTAGGTTTCCAACGTATCCATGAATCCTTATATAAACACTAGTATACAGTGGACTTCAATCCCAGTTGGGAACCCAAGCCCATCTTCGGAATTGGAACTATAAAATAGTTTAAAATCTAGAGACCTGTTTCTTTTGTGTGTGTGAGATTCGAACCCAAAACTACCCAAGACTCTTGTCCCACGCGTAGCTTGCTTACTAACTCAACCGCACACTACATGTGACAAAAGTCCTGGGTACTCTCCTTTTGAATTCGCCCGTGGGGATCTTTAGTCCCGGTGATGTTACCAACCGAGACTAAAGGTTGAAGGACCTTTAGTTCGGGCTCGTAACACCAACCGGGACTAAAGAATGGCTTTTAGTCCTCAGTTGGTGTTACCAATCGGGATAAAAAGGCATTTGGTGCATGTGAAATTTAGACCGGGACTAATGTTTGCATTAGTTCCGAACCCAAACACAATTGAGATTAAAGGTGTGAACCGAAAATCGTTTCTCTATTTGTGAAAGGAGAAAATAAAAGAAAAAGAACGCATCCATATCCATGTACTACTTGTACAAGATACCTTGGACTTGGAGTGGAGTCTCCATCGGGTACATTGCTACCATAGCTAGAGCAGCTGCGCATGCTAGTAGTGCCAAAGCTGTGATTGTGAGTACCAATTGTCCATTTCTTATTATTAATTAGGTAACTTAGGATTTTGGTTTAGACTGTTCTAGTAGTACATGCATTTTAAAAAGATATATTAAGCTTCAAGGCTAACGGTATCGAGTCCGAGTCTTATTTTGCACAACTTAATAAATATTATTATCTATATCTATACTTAATATAGTATTATCTAATTTATATCTATATCATATCTATATCTATATCTAATATTAAAGGGCAACTGATTTCTTTCAACCTGCTTTTTTTTTTTTTTTTATTTTCTAAAACGCCCTTGCGCCCTCCATCTTGCATGTGATCCGAATTCATGGCCCGTGTTCACACGAGTACGAGTTAGAACAACTCGTGTCCGGGGGCAATATAGATTCAGATTCCAAGTATATTAGGTTCCATATAACGTATAGATAGGTTAGCTAATTGCTTACTCATGTCCCAAGTCTAGGGCTAAGGGAGTTGAAGCATAAATTAATTATCCACATTTCACCATCTTCGTCTTAGCCTTTTATTAAAAAAGTTCTTGTTAGCCTTTAGATGAATATATAATCAGTGAATTCAACTCAATAGTGAGTACATGGTTTAAATACTCTTATCGATATTTTATTAGATAAAATGGCTATGTGTATTTTTTGTTGGTATATAGAGATTAGAGGTTACAGTATCTCGTTATTTTCATGCAAATTTAATTTGTCCCCCCACCCCCACCCCCCCACCCATAAATACAGATTAGTGAAGTACGACAAATTTAGGTAAGAAAATAAATGCTCCCTCTGTCTCATAATAAACGCACATCTTATTTCCTGAAAAGACAAAATTTTAAAAAGTTTAAGTAAATATATATATATATATATATATATATGAATTTATTATTCATGATAAAAAAAATAAGTGTTATTAGATTGAGCATAAAATATAATTTTATAGTAAAATTATTTAGACATACAAATGTTTATATTATTTTCTATATCCTTAGTTAAACTTTAAAAATAATGAGTTTTCTAAAATGTGTATTTATTTTAGGACGGATAAAGTAGACATACATAGTATACCGAAGAGGACATTTGTGGTGTCCACTCGGGCACTTAATATTGAGTCAACTTAGTAATTGACGGGGTCCACTCGGACACTTAATGTTTATAGTCAACTTATTAGTTGTAATTGATGGTGTCTCGTCGGACACTTTAATACTGAGTCAACTTAGTAATTGACAAGATATACAATGATCCGGCTTTTAAATTGTCTTGTAAAAACTCATAATTTTTCCATTTGTGTATATAAAACAAAGAAATGTCGTAACTTACACCGTAACAACTCTGATAGTGCAGGAGTTGTTATTTGGCAAAAAAAAAAATCTGTCTAGGTGACATTCAGTTGATTTGACTCTCCTTGTTAACTGAATTTTTATATGCACTTACACTATATCTAGTTATATTTACACTCTTCTGTTACTATATGAAAGTACATCTAGCCCTTTAGTGGGTTTTGGATGATTGAATGACAACGTGATTAAATGTCTAACCCGTTTGCTAAGTGTAGACAGGTAATAGGTTATCTCACATATACTTAATAAAAGCCAAAATGATGTGTTGTTGTATAAATAATCTAGTTCAAGCACAAGACAACAATGCAAATGGAATTCATGCAAAGGCATATTTATTGTGGGATTTTCATGTACTATGTGAAAGGAAGTCCGGTAAAACTTAGTTGATGAGACATGAGGGATTGCATATGGAACGGTCTTATATTTGAAGCTTGCCAAATTAAATTGAAAAAATAACAATACAAAAGAATGAATAATTCAACACAATATGTGACTTGATGGCTTGAGATGGTGAAGATAGTAAGGAAAGGCTTCGAGGTACTAAGCAAGGGTGAAGGGCAAGCGACGGCTTGGCGGTCGAAAAACCTAGCTAGGGCGAAGAAGGAAGTACTTTCATTTAGTTGATGTACTAATCAAGCTATGATGGTCATGTTGATGTGGAGGATCAAATCTATATTTGACAAAGTGTTGAAAGTGACTTTATGTATTTGGAGTTATTCATATTTAATGAATGGAATCAAGTCACGTGCTCAAGATGGCTATGCTCAAGTGAAAAAGATTAAAGTTGACATGTTGGCACCCTCACTTGATGAAGATTGGAATACACGGCTTCGGTTGAAAGAGATCAACTGAAAAGGTTTAATTCGTTATACTCTTTAAATTTGAGTTAATAGGAATGCCGTATTATTAAGAGGAATGCATCATGTTGATAGATAATGTTTTATAAGTGCTCAAGTCTATCCATGTGAGTTTTGAGTGTTTGAGAAACAAAAGAGCTGACCTATTTTTTTTGCTGGTCTAGCAATACCAGACGTGTCCGGTATGTGCCTAGCCACGATAAAATTCTTGATGTTCTTGGGTTGGTTCGTCGGGAGTTTCGACAATGGTTGGGAGTTCCGACGTCTCACGCTTAACTGACTTGGAGAGTTCACTGTGGTGGTCATACTGGACGGCTAGAGGCCAACGGCTAGTTTTCAAATGCCTTGAGGGTCGGGAGTTTCGGCATGCGTCGAGGCTTTCGACACCTCACATGCATTAACTCAGTTACTATGGTTTTCAAATGAGCTGAGGGTCGGTAGTTCCGACGGTCGAGAGTTCTGGCATTCATCGGGAGTTTCGACGCCTTACAACACCACTGTAACTCTGTTACCGTTGTCTCAGTCTATGTCTGTTCGGTATGCATACCGGACGTGGCAACGGCTATAAAACGACTAGTTTTTCCAAGGGGGCTATAAATACCCTCTAGCCTTCACCTTTAGAGGCGGCTGATTCTGTTGGTTGCAATACACGTTTTTGAGCCTTGCCAACTCTCCCAAACCCTCTTTTAGTGAGTGTGTGATCCAAATCGCAAAATCCATTTGTGGGTTAAGAGAGAATTTGAAAAAGAGAGAAAGCCACCACTTGAGCACTTGTGCATATTGTCTATTTTGTGATTTGTATTTGTTACTCTTGAACTCTTCGGTCCTAGACGATTAGGCGTCGCCGGAGTGCACCCAAAAGATTGTGGTGCGCCTTGGAAAGTTTGTAACGGTCGATTCCGCCGCCTCGGAATCAACTAGTGGAAGGAGAAAAAGGAGTTGGAAAAGACTCCAGCTAGAGTGACCTTCGTGGTACCCTCTAGGGCTGACCTTCGCTGGGTCACCCGCAGCCCCCTCAACGGAGAGTAGGACTCGAACGAGTCTGAACTTTGGGAAAACAAATATCGTGTCTCAATTCGCATTTCATTCGATATTTGTGTTGGTCTAGCTCTTTGTGCAGGTTCTCTGTGTATATTGTCTCCTCCAGTAGATACCTGCAGTTTGGATTGAAGATAGAAATCAAAAGGAGCAAGTTTGGGGCTGCTCTGCAGAAACCGTGCATACCGAACACGTCTGGTATTTTCTGCCTGTGCTGAATATATTCATTCTCTATTCTAACTTTGTGTTGTAGGGTTGTAGCTTCTAGATATATTTTTTATACCTTGTATACTCTGTGTTTAACTTGTGAGGGGTGGTATTACTCTTTATTCGGAGTTTCCACCCCTTTACTAATCATTTATGTATTTAAAGGTATTAATTTTCAGAAACGCCTATTCACCCCCTCTAGGTAGCATGCTAGGTCCTTTCAATTGGTATCAGAGCAAGGTTCTCACCTAAAGCTTCACCACCGTGAGAAAAGAATGTCGACGCCTATCGAGTTGGAGCCAGTGCTTCTCCAAAATGATG
This sequence comes from Miscanthus lutarioriparius, assembly GCA_904845875.1. Lineage (NCBI taxonomy): Eukaryota > Viridiplantae > Streptophyta > Magnoliopsida > Poales > Poaceae > Miscanthus > Miscanthus lutarioriparius. Next base: position 130,449,067 of record CAJGYO010000002.1, on the reverse strand, counting down.
GTTCAAACTATCTACATTGGTCAATTCATGTACTCAATGCTTTTAGGATATTAGTCCTCTTATTGAGCATATTGTAGATGCAAGCATATCTCTTCCTATAGTTGATTGGAGAGTGTTCATCTCATTTGGACTAGACTTTTTGATTTATATGGAAAATCCAAATGTGATGATGCACTTGAGATCGAGTCAATGAAAAGTATCTCTATTGTGTCTTCATACAGCGAAGAAGCCTCACAAGACCTCAAGAGCGTTCGAGCCGAAGCAAGAAGTGCAAGCAACGCATGACATGCTGTCTGCCTACACATACCAGATGGCCGTGGCAGTAGGACAGCAGGTAGTCTGTGATGATGAGGCTCAAGCCCGGTGGTGACCAAGTGATGAGTCAACCTCAGTATCTCATGATACTCATCACTTGTGTCTCATGGCCAAGAAAAGCAAGAAGAAGAGTAACAAGAAAGATCAAGAAAAGGAGAAAGCACAAGTAGATGATCAAGATAAGAGTGATGTTGAAGTTGAAGACAACTACAACCTTGATCATCTCAACCGCAAAGACAAGTTCAGCATCATGAAGATAGTTGAAAAGAATGATGAGCTTGAAGAAGAGATCGAGAAGCAAGAGCAATCACTTCAAAAGCAAGAATTGTTTCTCATCACCAAGATGGAAGAACTAAAGGCTCTAAGTGAAAGGTATGAAAAATTGTCAATTGAGCATGCTTTAGTTACTAACTCCTCTTCTAGTGTTTCACAACTAGAGAAGAAAAACTTTGAGCTCAAGACAAGGCTAGATGAACTATCAAGCAAGTATAACGTGCTACAAGCAAACTATGTTCATCTCAAGTGCTCACATGAGGAAGTAGTAGAATCATGCATCATGCTTGAGGTGGCTCATGAGGTTGTGATCACATTGGTAAATTTTTCTCGACCTCTCACACCTTCACTCACTAGTACACCATCTCAATTAAATATTTCTTGTACTAATGAGTGTGCTTCTCAAGCGAGCCAATCTTCGATTGAGCTAAATCTCATAGAAAACATAGAGCTCAAAGAAGAAGTAGAAAGATTAAAGAAATATGTGATTCGGTTGAAGGGTAAGGAGAAAGCACAACCTTCTCAAGATAACCGTGATAAGAAGCTTGAGAAGGGTTCAAACCTTGCTTCCTCCAAAGCCCAACAAAAGAATCACATCTCAAGCAAGGCCAACATAGCCAAGAGCAAGAAACATGGAAAAAGGTTATGCTATGGTTGTGGATTATATGGACATGAGTGGGCCATGTGTCCACATAAGAGTTGGGCCAACAAGTGTGAAGTGGCCGAATAAAAGGCCTCAAGCAAGTTGGCCAACCAAAAAAAAGTGATGGTCAAAACGCTTGTCTCATGAGTGAGAAATTGGGGCATCCTACCAAGAAATGCCCAATGTACAAAGAGGCAAGAAAGGAAGCCCAAGTTGCAATAAGAAGGTGCTATGGATGCAATGAGATGGGCCACAAGGTTGATAGATGTCTATACAAGCAAAGCAAGCATAGAGCAAACAAAGGCCGCATATGCTATGCTTGTAGAAGAAAGGGGCATTTAAGCTATGAATGTTCAAATAGTAACACACCTAAGCCGAACACATTTGTTTATAATGATATGCTTAGGAAGACCACAAATGGAGTTAGCACTAGCAAGGTGACATGTTCACCACAAACTAGTGCTAAAGCCATTTGGGTGCCTAAGCACTTGTTGACTAACTCAAAAGGACCCAACAAGAGTTGGGTACCAAAGTGTGCTTAGGTTAATGATGTAGGTACTTGGTGATGAGATGAAGGCTTCGGGGTGGTTGAGCAAGTAAATTGAAAATATTCACTCAATCTATCAACAAATTCTTATCATAATCTCTTATATGGTTGACCCAAAGATAATTCAATGAATATATCATTTATTTCATCCTCACCATTAGTAGCAAGTACCTAAACCTTATAGGATAGCCACTTTATTCGTTTTATGTTCAATAGTTCACAAATAGGCATATTTATGAAATATTGAAAGTGGCTAATTAGATTTAATTGAAAAGTATTTTATTTTGCCATATGATGCTTTTAAATGGCTCTCTAGTAGAGCAATTTATTTGTTGAGATGCAGGTTATAAAATAAATACTACAGCTAAAACGAAGAATCACAAGCAGCGGGTTATTTGTTTCTGTCTTGCACCTATCAGACGTGTCCGGTATTACTATCGGACATGTCCGGTATGGTCAGGGACAGAAAGAAAGTGTTTCTATTCTGCATATTCTGGACGTGTCCGGTATTACAGGAACCAGAACACTGATAGGATTGCAACTGAGTCTTTGATTCATATATTTTCATATATCCTTAATTCGCTCAGAAGCTTGTGATTTATCAAATCTTAATGGATTGTGAGCATCTCTTGAACTCAAATTTAAATATGGCAAATCATTTGGTTGTGGTTCAAAATAGAAAATTGACTCCCAAATTCTTAATAGAATAAAGTGCTAGATAAAAGTCATTCAAATTACTTAAAGCACTTATTTAGGGGGAGCTCAGTTTCTATCTTGCACCTTGCGGACTAACAAATTTATCTAGCATTCTTTGTGGTCCTTTGGATGAAAAAAATTGATTTCGTATCTAGCATGATTATTTGGCAATTAAGGTCAACATAAAGATTATCATGCTATGTATCTTCTTAGTGGTATTCTTGTGGACTCAAGGCAAAGGTATGTTTTTATATACATGCATTGTAAGTGCATCTAAGGCCCTTTATATGTTAGAATGTGCATTTGTGTGACATAGGAGAGATGTTTTTAAAAACCCATAACTAGCATGTGTAGGTGGTGTGAATTTGAAAAACTATTTGAATCTTGGTCTTTGTGACCTAGCCTTGTAATGTGATAATTATAGCTCTACTTGATTGTTTGATTGGCTAATTACACATGACATGGCTTTCTTAAGTCCACAATCTACCATGTCTCACAATCTCTCTCTCAAGTAATCAAAATCTATATATGCCAAATATTTGGAAAAGAGAAGTGATACTCATGGCATTTGGATAAGAAAAGTATTTACACCTTATTTGGATTAAGGTCATACATGTTTTTAGATCAAGAAATGATAGAGAAGGGATTGGAATTAAGTGATTGAAATTTGGAACAAGAACAGCCAGCCCGCAAACACCGGACGTGTCCGATATGCAGTATGAGCAGGGTTATAAAATGGCCGGTACCCCTTCGGCTAAGTTAGTTTTTTCTCCTTCCAACCAACCGAACCGCCTCTCCTCAACCTTCCTTGGCGATTTTGAGTTTCCACCGTGAAAAAGGAGTGAGGGAGATTGGATCAAAGGAGATTTGCATCAAGATCGAAGGCTTCGGGACTTGTTTTTGCAATCGCATCTTCATTCACTCTCTCAAGGTACCCTAATCCCGGACCTCTTCCGATCTAAGCGGTTAGGGCATGTTTTTGAAATCCCTTTAGTAGAGATGCTACATTACCTATCTAGAAGCAATGCCCAAAGTTTGGATTGGATTGGTTGAAGATTGAGCGAAGGACCCCGGTTAGGGTTGCTGTCCGCTTATACCGAACGTGGGACAACAGCTCATGTTTTGCTCCCTTGTTTCAATCTTCTCAGTGGTTGATTCTCAAGACTAAGTTTAATTGTCTAGTGTGTTTTGTGAACCTTGTGACCTAGTTTGGTTGAGGTGATTGCAAAGCATAAGATAATTATTCTTATTTATTTGTTTCGACTAAAATAAGCTATCGTTTGGGCATATATCTAAAATTCCTTGCAAACCTTTGGATACATGACATCAGCCATGAGTGGAAGACAAGAGTCTAGGTCCAAGCTTAGGCATGATCTAGCTCTAGAGAAATACAAGAAGGCAAGGCAGGACATGCATCCTAGATACAGTCAGCAGGAGCAGGGGACTCTCCAGGGCTACCAGGGGTGCTCCATAGTACAGAGAGGGAGATAGCAGTTCTTCCTCTAACACAGATATAGAGGGAGTATAGAGTGGAGCCCAGTACAAGAAAGAGGAAGAGCACCGACAGAGGTTCAGATGATGGCAGCTCAGATGATGAGCAGGAGATTGAGGAGGAGCAGCCAGTACCTCCAGCACAGCACCAGCCAGGCCAGGGTATGCACTATGGATTACTTGGGACACATCCACCTAGTGTACCCTCTTATGTTTCTAGAGTTGACTATCGAGGAAAAGGCATGACACAGATACAGAGGAGTATAGAGTCTCCTCCTCCGCCGCATTAAGAGCAGCCTGGAGGACTCCCAAACGAATCTCCAGCTGGCCATTGTTCAAAATCGCCTTGGAATAACGGTCCTCGGCCGCCCTCCATTCTCGAAAGAAGCGCCAGGCATCATCACAGTCATACGAGTTGGAAGAACCCGACGATGAAGCCGGCGCGGAAGATGCAGCGTCAGCGGGATTGTCAGTCCTGGGAAAAGGGAGAAGACTGTCATTCACAATGAGCTTATAGGTAAGTCGAAATAGACCATCATCATGAATAGGGGTTGCCAATCTTACCTTATGCGTCGAGGACGCTGGTTCATCGGCATGTCTTCTGCCGGGATTTCCTCTGCCGCGCGCTTGCCTCGATTACCTTCGCTGGCCATGAGGAACGAGTGAATCTACAGAAAAGATGAGTGGAACCGCTGCAAGGTTTTGGTAGACGAAAGAAAGCGAAGGAACGGTTGCAGATAGAGAGGCGTTTGAAGCCGAAGCCCTCGATTGATATTTGAAGACATGAAGCGAAGAGGCGGACGCCTCGGGACGCGCAAATGGCAATTGCAATTAATAGAAGGTGAAACACCACTCCACAAATGTCGAAGATAATATGGCACCATATAACTGAGGGTAGGAGATCGAAGGGCTCTCTTGACAAAAGCTATGTTTTCAGACCTAAGTGGGATTGAGAACGGGAGTCTAGAATCAGTTATTTACAGAAGAATCGGCTCTTTTGCCGAAGCGGATGTGATTAGTCGACTATATTGGTTCTTTAAGCCTCCCACCTGTTCGAATGCCCCTTGGTCAAAAGGGGTTCGCGATCAAACAAACTCCTCTGAGCCTGCTTCACCCTTAGGACCTGATCTTCAAAAAATATAAAAGGGAGACAAAACTCTAGAGAAGGCTAAAAATAGGTTGCCCGTGATGATCAAGAGCAAAGGAGCTAATGTGATCACCTTATGAGCTCGTGCATGGACACAATGTAGTCTTTCTTTGGGAAGTTCAAACTGGATCAAGGCATGTCGCGTTGCAAAATGATTTGTCAAGCCTAAGTCTACCAGAATTTTGGGATGGATGACTTTAAAAACTTGAATTGCCTTCGGCTACATGCTCTTGAAAAACATTGAAGCCAATAAACTAAGGATTACGAAGTATTACGATTAAAAGGTCAAGATCAAGCAATTTTCTGAAGGAGACTTAGCCTGAAAATAAAATCGCCGATCGGGGCGAAGAACAGCAAGTTCGATGGAAAGTTACCCAACAGGGAAGGGCCTTATTGGATCAAATGTTATGCGCTTGGTGATACTTGTACTTTGGGGATACTGAGAAGAGAAGGAAAATTTGGCAGAGCAATCAAATGGGAAATATTTGAAGGAATATTACCCTAGCATTTGGATTGATACTTAACCGATTTGCTCGGCCATCAGTTTTAGTAGCCGATGCTGGAAGGGTATCATTGCTAGTGAGAAAGTAAACCCGAAGGGGTGAAAGCTGGTACAATACATATCGATCATGCCGACAGAGTGATGCGTACAATGTGGAGTACAAAATGAAGGAGAAATCACTCAAGACGAAGAAAATGTTTGCTAAATACCGCCTATTACAAGTTATGGGCCAGAAAACACTTTGCCTACTATGTCATCGGCTAGGGTATTGAAGGCCACGGAGTCGGCGATGCTAAGGAAATCTTCAGTCAGACGCTCATGATCCCCAGGGTGCACCGTATCCGGGAAACCGTGAGGGAGAAGTCGAAGATTATGGCCAGAACGTGCCTGTGCGGCAGCCAACGCCGTGGCAGCACCATGACAAACGCCATGAAGAGCGACCTCCCTGACGTGATTCAGGATGTCATACAGGCGAACTATTGGGACGGCACCTCTGGCATTGACAAATCCTGCCGCGTACTCCGCAGCTAGTTGAAGGCTCTCCAGTTGGGCGGACAAATATGAAAGGTTCAAGAGTGAGATGATCAGAATCCTGAAGGTGAAATTGAAAGGAAACAAAGGTTATGATATCTCACCCATAATTCTGGCCTCGGCCTTAGCCAATTTGTCATCCACTGAATTAGATATGGGAGGCGATCGGCATCGAGCCATGGCCAGGGTTGAATCCGCAAGAGAGACATTCGGCAAGACCCTGACCGTGATTGTCGGTGGTGGCGAGCAAGTCATCATTGCCAATCCGCCGCCTTAGGTAGCAAGGAAGCTGGCGATAAACTGTTGACAAGGAAGACCCCAGAGGCCGAACGGAGTTGGCCCTATAACCTGAGGCAATGGGCGCATCACGGGTTGCACCCTCTTGACGATGAAGGCGCTGGCTCGATGATGCAGATCCGTCGGGAGCCCCCTCAGTAGACCTTTTGCTGTTCTCCATGATCTCAAGCCTACGGAAAAAACAGACACTATACTGAGGGTGCCGAGGGATTGAGACAAAAGTGGGTTGTTGCTCGACCCTTAGCCATAGCCCGTATATATAGCCCGGGGAGACAAAATCGGTTCCGCTAGAGGTTTGGAATTGAAATTAGAGACGAAAACGGATCGACACTTCAGGAATTCAGGGAACGGATAATGGAGAGGTAACAGATTCGAACTTATCGCTTCCCTAACTTACGAAGCATCGTGGGACGGATACAAAGAATTTGCATGGATTAGAGCTCAACCCACCAAGGCTTCTTTTGGATTGAAGGGAGTTCGGATCCCCACAAAGGCCGAAGATCATCATAAACCAAGTAACATTGGCCCATTAATAAGATTATGCCAAAGGAAGGGGAAAGTCGGCTGACTAGCAGATGCCCAGCTGATTTCTCTATGACTGGGAAACCGCTGGAAAGAAGCTTGTGGTTTTCCCGATAGGCATTTGATGGAACAAACAAGGGAAAAGTGTCCACACACTCTAGCCTTTGCAAACACTAGAACAGCTCTGCAAGCCTGGTGAGAAGACGTAGGCGATATCACAAGACTTCTTCTAGCCGCAGCAGCTGATTCTTTTGCTCGACAAGGTGTTAGAATGAGCGACACAATCACCCTACGCATAAGAATTCTTCTAACCGCTCAAGATCTTTATTGCAAAGAGATAGGCCATGAAGGGTCCAGCGGAGTTGGGAGCACTCGGAAAGATGGATGGAAGAGGAACATGGCTGAAGTAGTGAGTTGCTTTCGCCAAGGTCGGATAAGCATTTTATAGCCGGCCCAGGAAGATGAATCCAAATGCCCGTGAAACAGTGGTGCTCTTGCAAAGGTTTTGAGGCATTGGCTCGTGAATGGATGCAAGCAGCGACGAACGGTGGACCCTAGATCAAGGTTCTCTACCCATGACTGTGAACCAATCAGGGATGCAGACAGGATAATTTTGGAATAAAATTACTTTTATCCCAAAATTGGGGGGCATGTGTTTACACCAGAATTTAGAGGGAGGATCTCTGAAGCTTGAGAGCTCCCAAAATCATGTCAGCAAGGAATCAATTACGTGCGAATCGGAACAAGCTGATTCGAATGCAGCACTAGAATCAGCTTTCTTCAAATAGCGCCAGCAGATAACGACAGAGGCTATGATTGGCGCTGAGACGAGACATGCTGGACTCTGCAAAAAGGGAAATATTAGAGTCCAAGTTATCTTAAATTAGGAATGTTTTCATTTTTATGCCAAAGGTTGTAACAAATCATGCTTGAGTAGGATTCATGTTTAGACTCCGGGTATAAATACCAAACCCCAGCTATTGTAAATCATCAACCAATCAAATACAAGTCAATTTACTTTTTTCGACTTCGGGCCACCCGTTAGGAGTAGGAGTAGAGTAGATCTCGACGAGTTCTTCAGCGAGTACGGCTACATCGATCCGGTCGACCTCCACTGCTTGTCTATAAGTACCGTCATGGTTTATATCTCTATTTGTATGGCTACATCGATCCGGTCGACCCCCATTGCGACTCTTGTCTAACTCAAGTATGGCCTATGTGATTCTGCCTCACACCCCACTGCTTGAATTAGATCAAGGTCAAGTTATCGGCTCTACCTTAGAACGACAGTCTTTGGTAGATTCATTAAGTTACCGATATTGTCTGTTGCTTTCATTGTTTATCTAATTACATCAATATCACTCTGCCCGATTGAGATTGATCTGGATCGGCCTTATATCTTATTTAACCCATCATTTGCTAATTTAAAACTGATTCAATCTACACCTTAAATGATGAGTTATGTTTTATCGGCTGTTTTATATCAATCTTAATCGTGCATAGCATGCGGTTAAGGCATGTTCGATCTTGAGTAGATCTATTGGTTAGCGAGAACCGTTTCATGGCCTGTTATCATGGTCTGTGGGATTCTGCCTCTCACCCCACTGTTAGCACCGTGGAGTGGGGATCATTGGTTGATAGATCTGTTCCTGAGAAGGCATGACCTTAACTGTGCGCTATGCCTGAATCGGCTGTTTAGCCGATATCGAGTGCTTTCACGAACAGTTCACATTACGAGACCGTTGAAGTAGAGATAAGTTGAAAGATATGTTAGCCCCATGATCTTGTTATTGTATTACGGCCTACATGATTCTGCCTCATGCCCCACTCATATTAGTAACGAGTTAGGGTCGTCGAGTCTATTATTGTTTCTACGGCCTGCATGATTCTGCCTCATGCCCCACTGGTCATGGCGATAGATGAGATCTAAAATGTTCATTAGATTTATCTTTATTAAATGGTTAAGTGGTGTTGAATTGTTTCTTTATATAAAAAGGAGTTTGGTTACTTGTAATCATTGACTCAGTTTAAACCGATCATCATTAATATCTTATTGTCATTGATTAATATTGGTTCAAATAATATTTATCCTGAATGATAACCGATTCTTTTTATACAACTCCATGAGCTTTAATCGATTTATTCTTATGAATATGCTGGAATCGACTATTTACTCGATTTCCTCTCATATCAGCTCTCAGAGCCGCACATTCGGGACTGTTTGGCAATACCGGCACGTTTCTCCCTTAATTACTGATAAGCTTTCTCTCATTGTCAATTGTAGGGTCAAATTGACTGGCACGTCTTGGGAGGATTGCGCGGGATCGACCACCCTTGCGCTGAAGCTAGGCGGATCTGCTCCATTGACTGGACCCTTCCGGGTTGCTGCGTGTGTCCTCGGCACAGAGACGAAAATTCTATGTCGATAGGATTATGATGCTTTCGCCGCCCTGCTTGGTTTTTCAGAGGAGGATCGTCAGAGAGACAGGATCTGATGTAGACTAGGCCTGATCTTCCGATAGGTATGATAGCGTCAATTGGTGGAGACTCGACGTTCATGATCTAGGCTTCGAACCAAGACTGATTCGGACCCCTGCAACCGTTACACCACTGCTCCGTTGGTTATCAACCATGTGAACACGATTGACCTCGCCGAGAAGGCTTTCCTGCAAGCGAATCGAGAACACAAGCAAAAATGGGATGAACGCAATCTGAAATTGCAAATAAATATGAGGCTTATGAAAACAAGGAGTTCAAGTCTTTATTCGAAAGGACTCATCGCCATAGGCAAACAAGAACAAGAACTAGGGCACTAGTTCACAGCAAGCAGCCTTGGCGGCACAGTTGCAGCAAAACGATGTCTGTTTCACGAGGAAAACAACAACTAAATAAAACCCAACCCCTAAGAAGAGCAACGGCTGCTATTTATAGAGTCTTGGGCGTCACCCCCCTAGACGCGCCCCCTAATGGGCCCAAACACGATACACGGTCCAACGGACCAAAGGACGGTGTCGCAGCACCCTGACAGATTCTTGATGCTGACTTGTTTCGATGATTCCCATTGATTCCGAAGAGCTTTTGACGTGAAACTAGTTGTATTGACTTCCTTATCGAATTAGCTTTCCATCTATATATGGATTGTCGTAAACGGAGTCTGGATGCGTCCTGGGTGACCAGTTTAAGGCAGACTGGTCCTGGAACCCGAGCTAAACTCCAACTTCAGTTGGACTGGGCCTCCACCATGAAAAAGATGAGTTGGACGCTCATGCTAGACCTCCTCCTCTCCTTGGCTTGTATGCGACGAAGTAGTGATGTCCTCATCATCCTCCCTTTCTTGAATTGAAGTCATCCTCGATTGAAGTAGATCGTCTCCTCCATTGGATGACAGCAACGATGGTTCCAGAAGAAGACGTTCATCTTGGCGCCCCATCCTTCGCAAAGACGGCTGCCATGGGGGCTTCCCTACTGGAAATTCGTCCTCCTTCTCCTGCAAAAGGTTAGTTCCAACAAGAGGCATAGCACTAGGAGTAGGACCAAGTGGACATATAGGCGATGTACAAGTTAGAGCATAGCATGGTTCATCATGAACAACAAGAATAGATTTAAGAGCAAATAAAATTCCTTTCATGTTACTTGAAGGTTCATTTAATGGTTTGCTAGAGTTGTTATCAAGGCCTTTGTTTTTCTTTTCAGCAAGTTCCTTTTCATATTGCACAATTTCAGCAGGTGTTAAAGGAAGTAAAGCAATGGTCTTTCCTTTAAACATAAAAGTATATCTATTTTGCCTACCATGATGTACAACATTATTATCATATTGCCAAGGTCGGCCTAACAAAAGTGAACAAGCTTGCATAGGCACGACATCAAAATCAGCATAATCATGGTATGATCCGATAGAAAAATGCACACGAGCAGATTGTGTTACCTTTGCCTTACCACTATTGTTGAACCACTGAACATGGTATGAATATGGAAGAGCACGTGTAGATAAACCAAGAGTCTTGACAAGCTCAGAACTTACCAAGTTATTGCTGCTCCCTCCATCAATTATAGTACGAACACGAAAATTATTGACAATGAGAAACATTTGAAACAAATTATGGCGTTGTAGCTTGTCTACTGACTCAACTTGTGTACTCAAAACACGCTGAACAAGGATTGATTTGTAGTCTACAGTGCATGCCACACTATCAATTACCTCATCAGGATCTTCAGCACTATCTACAAATTTATCTGCATAAAGATCAGTTGCAAGTGCAAATTCATTCTCTTCATCACTAGCACTAGCATACCCACCATCATCAATAGCAATATGTGTGCATTTGCTGGGGAATTCTTTAGCAATATGTCCCATGTCCTTGCATCGGTGGCACACAACTTTAGAAGAGCTGCTAGAGGAAGGTGTAGCAGATCCACCGGAAGAAGGTGTGATAGGAGAACTCTTCTTTACAGGCGCTGGTGGTGTCTGCACATTAGAAAATTTACTCACCTCGGTTGGACGTGAAGGAATGGATGGAGTCGCGGACGGAGTTGTGGAACGCCTAGGTTGCCGTCCCTATACTTCCCTTTCAGCTTTAATAGCATAATGATATAATTGGAAAAATCTAGTCCATTCTTTATAGTCAAGAACATCCTGTATTTCATGACGCAAACCTCCAAAAAATCTAGAACACTTATCCATTTCATCCTCTTGTATGTTACTACGTGCTAGACCAATTAAAAGCTCTTGATAATATTCCTCAACAGTCTTACTACCTTGATTTAAACGTTGCAGTTTTAATCGTAGAGATCTGTTGATAGTATGGAGGAACAAATCTCGATTTCATTAAATCGTTTAAATACAGATCCGAGTTTGAGGTACTTGAGCATTAGCATTAGCATTAACATTATTGCAAATATCATTCCACCAGAAAAGAGCAAAACTAGTAAACTCACTAGTAGCAAGTCTAACTCTATATTCTTCCGGTACTTGATGGGAGCTAAATTTTTTATTTACAACCATCTCTCAATCTAAATATGCTTCAGGATCAGCAGAACTTGAAAAGGGAGGTATTTTAAACTTGGTTTTAGAGAAAGGATCATTATTACCTTGGTTATTACCTCCCATACCGCGTCCGTTAAAGTTCAACCGATTATGGTTACGTGCATCCTTGGCACGTCGTTGAGCTTCGGCTTCAGCCTCCGCGTCGCCATCCTCCTCCTTAGAGACATCATCCTCATCATCTTTAGTATGAGGTTCAGGATGTCGTTGTTCAATATCTTCAATCCTCTTGGCCAAATTGGTGATTTGTTGAAGGATGTCATTGAACTTGTCATCAAGAACGGCACGAAGCTCATTCTTAGAGACACAATCATTGAAATCTATAGGTGCGTCCTTGTTTCCTTGGCCGCTGCCTCTGGCTTTTCCTGACATGGTTCGTAGAAAGGAGAAGACAACACAAATAGTATTATACCTACCAACTACTTAGGTTGTGGACAAGGAAAAATAAGACACTCAACTCTCAAGCGTCTTACCACGGTCTTATAAGTGTTCTTACCAAAGTAACAGGCGGTGCAATCGGTCGGTGACTGTGATACCGTTGTAACTTGAGTGTAACAGTTGCAACGTGAACTTGTACTTGATTAGAAGAAAGTGGAGCTTGGACAGGCACAATATAGTAGCAAGGAAAAACAATATTCGCAACTGAATAGTAAAGCTAAATAAGTATCCCGAGTACTTGTCTTAGTTGCTGGCCTACTCACGTTCCAAGTACAGATGTATCAAGTGATGTGAACAACAAGAATATGATTAGGAACAAGGTAGAAATCAGCACACGCAAACACAACTCAAAATGACGCTCTCTATGTGCTCCTCTAGATATTGTTCCTCTTTTGCCTCTCTTTTTTTTATTTTTGGGGCTGTCGTTGTATTTTTGGGAAATTTTGACTTTTTCTTTTTCTTTTTTGATATTTTTCCTTCACTTAGGAGCACAAAATAAGTAACCACAGAAAATATGAGCTTAAACAAGTGAAAGGCGTGGCCTGTGGAATTTTCAGAAGAAGTGCTCAAAATCGACAACAAGCTTGTGACCACGAAAAGAGGATCTTGTGACCACTTTTTGACCAAAATAAAAATTTCTGACCCCAGCAAGACAGGGATGGATGGATTTGAATTTTTTTTCTGGTCGATTTTGATATATGGAACGTCGAAATCAGAGTTCGTATGCGAAAACTAGACCAGTTTTAGAGAACGGACTCCGAATTAGAGGATAAAACGGGAACAATGTGCGCAAAATTGATCACGGCAGCAAGGATCTGATGGAAACAATGAAGACAAGTGCAACAAATTAGATGACGTGGACTAGGGTTTGATGAATACAAAGGAAACACAGCAAGACTTGAAGGTGTTCACGGATTATGATGAAAAACAAAGGGAAACACACAAACTGGACTAAAAAAACGATCTAAAACCAGCAACTAGAACTTGACCTGGGGCACAAACTCAACAACGCGAAACAGAAACGAAATTGCACGGCACAATGAGGCTATAGGACAGGAAATATGTGATGGCATATATATATATATTAGCTTTTTGTGGACTATAGGTAATGCAAAAACAGTAATAATCTAAAGGGAAAACAAAGTTATACCTAACGGGCAACAATGTCTCTGATACCACTTGATGTAGATTAGGCCCGATCTTTCGATAGGTATGATAGCATCAATTGGTGGAGACTCGACGTTCACGATCTAGGCTTCGAACCAAGACTGATTCGGACCCCCGCAACTGTTACAACACTGCTCCGTTGGTTATCAACCACGTGAACGTGATTGACATCGCCAGAAGGCTTTCCTGCAAGTGAATCGAGAACACAAGCAAGAACGGAATGAACACAATCTGAAATTGCAAATAAATATTAGGCTTATGATAACAAGGAGTTCAAGTATTTATTCGAAAGGACCAATCGCCACAGGCGAACAAGAACAAGAACTGGGGCCTTGGTTCATAGCAAGTAGCCTTGGCGGCACAGTTGTAGAAAAACGATGTCTGTTCACGAGGAAAACAAGAACTAAACAAAACCCAACCCCTAAGGAGAGCGACGACTGCTATTTATAGAGTCTTGGGCGTCACCCCCCTGTACGCGCCCCCTAATGGTCTCAAACATGATACTTTGTCCAACGGACCAAAAGACGATGTCGCAGCATCCTGATAGATTCTAGATGATGACTTGTTTCAATGATTCCCGTTGATTCTGAAAAGATTTTGATGTGAAACCACTTGGATTGGCTTCCTTATCAAATTAGCTTTCCATCCATATATGGATCGTCGAAAACGGAGTCCGGATGAATCCTGGGTGACCAGTTTAAGGCAGACTGATCCTAGAACCCGAGATGGACTCCAACTTCAGTTGGACTGGGCCTCCACCATGAAAAAGATGAGTTCGATGCTCATGCTGGACCTCCTCCTCTCCTTGGCTTGTATGCGATGAAGTAGTGATGTCCTCATTAGGATCCATACAGAGCAGGTACTCCCTCCAGAGTAGCTGGCCTACATGTACCCACCAGGGGGTGAGAGAGGAGCAGTAGGGAAGGTTTGAGGTCTTTACTCTACTTACAGATACCTGGACAGGATGTTCAGGAAGACCATTGATTGCAAAGGTGGAGACAAGAGAAACATTGCAGATTATTCCTAGAACCTGCTCCACAGGATGACACCTGATGCACGACCCTTCAACGTCTTTGACTTCATATGGTGCGAGATTAGGAGCGTTGGTGAGAGGCCCCTCAAGGGCTATGATTTTGCTCCCTACATTACACACATGATTGAGCAGGTCATAGGCATACCTTTGAGTATGACAAGGTACATAAGGCACTGAAGATTATTGCAGACTTGCCTGAGATTATGGTACCTCTAGGAGGACCATGAGGAGCAGCAGAAGCACCAGAGGCAGATGCACCTGCAGGTGGTGCAGCAGCAGGAGGAGCTTCCCCTCTACCACATGCTCCTTCACGTTCCTCTTCACGTCGTCGCAGTCCTTCTTCTCTGTTTCGTAAGATGTTTAGTGCTATATTTGGGATGTGCAGAGACATCCAGACCTGTCAGCAGAAGGAGAGGGAGACTAGGAGGAAGGACACTCGGACTCTGAAGCATATTGCTGCTAGACTTGAGCTTGATCCTCTTAGGTCTCCGTTATCAGATGAGGCAGCCAGTGAGCCAGAGACAAAGGAGCAACAACAGGCCAGGTACGATAAAGGGGTTGCTGAGTTTCTTTAGCGACAGTAGCAGCAGTAGCAGGCACCAGAGCACCCTGACACTTTACCACTACAGGCTCATGTGCCTACTCAATCTCAGCCACGTCCTAGTGCAACAGACGAGTATGCTTTAGACTGGTGGAGTGACCTCACAGGTAGTTTTGGCTACTATGGGTCTGGTGGCTATGACCCGTCTGGTGCGGGTGGTTCTCGTCCAGCCGGTGCTCCATGCTCAGATGATGAGGACGTTGGTGGAGATGAAGATGATGATGAGTGATCACAGCTTTTAGAGACAGCTTGCAGCCCCTTTATCCTTAGTATGTCATTGTTGGATCTTTGTGGTGATAGATGACAAAGGTGGAGAGAGACTGATTAAAGCTTCAGGATATTTGTTTTATTTGCTTATCTTTGTACCTGAAGATATGTACTACAGGCCATAGTTTTTGAATTTTGAGCTTCATTGATGTATCTTGAGTTTGAGATAGATTGTATCATGTGAGAGATGAGACTTACACTTATGCTTTATCTATGTATCTCTTGAGATGTGATCTTTATTTATATATTAGTGGCTTGTGAACTTGAGAAAATGTGCAATGAGTGATATGTGTGACATACGTGTGTTGTATTTATTTTTATAAGGACTATGCATGCTAGAATTAAAGAATTTGATGTGATGCCTTTATATTTATTCGTGTATGATATATCTTGTCATATGCATCACGGTTTTACTTTGTCACACACACATGCACCCCATGGATACAGTGATTTAGGGGGAGTCTCCTATATGTTTTAGTATGTGCAATTGACATTTGAGGTCATTTTATGAATTCTAATCACAAGCACATATTAAGGGGGAACCTCTCATAAATTATTGAACCCAAAAGTTTAAATGTTTATATTCTTTTGTAAGCTTTAATCAAGTTGTCATCAATCACCAAAAAGGGAGAGATTGAAAGTGCATCTAGCCCTTTAGTGGGGTTTGGATGATTGAATGACAACGTGATTAAATGTCTAACCCGTTTGCTAAGTGTTGACAGGTAATAGATTATCTCACAGGTACTCAATAAAAGCCAAAATGATGTGTTGATGTATAAACAATCTAGTTCATGCATAAGATAACAATGCAAATGGATTTCATGCAAAGGCTTATTTATTGTGTGATTTCTATGTACTATGTAAAAGCAAGCCCGGTAAAAATTAGTTGATGAGACCTGAGGGATTGCATATGGAACAGTCTCATATTTGAAGCTTGTCAAATTGAAATAAAAAATATAACAATACAAAAGAATGGATGATTCAACACAATATGCGACTTGATGGCTTGAGATGGTGAAGATAGCAAGGAAAGGCTTCGAGGTACTAAGCAAGGGTGAAGGGCAAGCGACGGCATGGTGGCCGAAGAACCTAGCTAGGGTGAAGAAGGATGTAGTTGCATTTAGTTGAGGTACTAATCAAGCTATGATGATCATGTTGATATGGAAGATCAAATCTATATTTGACAAAGTGTTGAAAGTGACTTGATGCATTTGGAGTTATTCATATTTAATGAATAGAATCAAGTCACGTGCTCAAAATGGCTAAGCTTAAGTGAAAAAGATCAAAGTTGACATGTTGGCACCCTCACTTGATGAAGATAGGAATACACGGCTTCGATTGAAAGAGATCAACTCAAAAGGTTTAAATTTGTTATACTCTTTAAATTTGAGTTAATAGGAATGTCGTACTATTAAGAGGGATGCATCATGTTGATAGATAATGTTACATAAGTGCTCAAGCCAACCCATGTGAGTTTTGAGTGTTTGAGAGACAAAAGAGTTGACCTATTTTTTTCTTTGATGCGGCAATACGGATGTGTCCGGTATTGATACCGGACGTGTCCGATTTTGTGCTTGACCACGATAAAATTCTTGATGTTCTTGGGTTGGTTCGTCGAGAGTTCCGACAGTCGGGAGTTTCGGCAATGGTTGGGAGTTTCGACGTCTCGTGCTTAACTAACTTGGAGAGTTCACTGTGGTGGTCATACCAGACGTGTCCGGTATGGACGGTCAGAGGCCAACGGCTAGTTTTCAAATGCCTTGAGGGTCGGTAGTTCCAACGTGAGTCGGGAGTTCCGACGGTCGGGAGTTCCAAGACGCTGCGTCGGGGAGTTCCGACACCTCACATGCTTTCTTTCGATTACCATGGTTTTCAAATGAGGTGAGGGTTGGGAGTTCGACGCGTTGGTGTTCGACATTCATCGAGAGTTCGGATGCCTCACAACACCACCTGTAACTCTGTTACCGTTGTCTCAGTGTATGTCTGTTCGGTATGCATACCGGACGTGGCAATGGCTATAAAACGGCTAGTTTTACCAAAGGGGCTATAAATACCCCTAAGCCTTTACCTTTAGAGGCGGCTGATTTTGTTGGTTGCAATACACGTTTTTGAACCTTGCCAACTCTCCCAAACCCTCTCTTAGTGAGTGTGTGATCCAAATCGTAAAATCCATTTGTGGGTTAAGAGAGAATTTGAAAAAGAGAGAAAGCCACCACTTGAGCACTTGTGCATATTGTCTATTTCGTGATTTGCATTTGTTACTCTTGAACTCTTCGGTTCTAGACGGTTAGACATCACCGGAGTGCACCCAAGAGATTGTGGTGCGCCTCAAAAAGTTTGTAACGATCGATTCCGCCGCCTCGGAATAAACTAGTGGAAGGAGAAAAATGAGTTAGAAAAGACTCCGACTAGAGTGACCTTCGTGGTACAATCTAGGGCTGACCTTAGCTAGGTCGCCCGTAGCCCCCTCAACGGAGAGTAGGACTCGATCGAGTCTAAACTTCGGTAAAACAAATATTGTGTCTCAATTCGCATTTCATTCGATATTTGTGTTGTTCTAGCTCTTGTGCAGGTTCTCTGTGTATATTGTCATCTCCAGTAGATACTTGTAGTTTGGTTTGAAGATAGAAATCGAAAGGAGCTAGTTTGGGGCTGCTCTGCAGAAACCGTGCATACCGGACACGTCCGGTATTTCCTGCCTGTGCTGAATATATTCATTCTCTGTTCTAACTTTGTGTTGTAGGGTTGTAGCTTGTAAATATATTCTTTATACCTTGTATACTCTGTATTTAACTTGTGAGGGGTGATATTACTCTTTATTTGAAGTTTTCATTTTGAAAACTCCCTTTACTAATTATTTCCGCATTTAAATGTGTTAATTTTCTGAAACGCCTATTCACCCCCCCTCTAGGCGGCATCCTAGGTCCTTTCACTATATTTACACTGATTTCTTCGGTGTAATATATAGGACATAGTGGTGTAATTTGAGGATAACCTAAGATCTCAGACAAATATATGCCAAATTTTTTTAAAAAAAATTATAAATTTTTTCTATGGATTCTAGATACCAGAGAAATATATGCCAAATTATTCACAAAAATCGACAAATTGTTCACAAATATACATATTTACAAATAGAAGAACGGAGAGAGAGCAAAGAAGAACAGACACCCGAGAGCACATCTCGTCTTCCAGCAGCAGAAAAGGGACACCCGCGCTGAGGACGCCCGCTGGGGACGCACCACCTACGTCCGCACCGGTGCAGCGGCGGTGGCCTACACGCCGGGGACGTCCACGTCGGGGCGACGGCGGCAGCCTGGGGCGGCGACAAAGGAGCGCGCGCCCGCCCAAGCAGAGGAGCGGCCTTGGGGCGGTGGCAGAGGAGCGGCGAAGGAGCCTGAGCAGATGCCGACACGTGAAAGATCCAACAGCCCATAATTCGGTTGAGGGATGAACCAAAATCACTTGGTTGAGAGTTAGCAATTCTGCAAAAAAAAGTTTTCCTCTTAGAGATCTCTTCTATCATCTATAACACAGCTCGCAACAAAATTAAAACCCTACACAACAAGACCTACGAGTCCATTGACGTGTTCTAACAATATATATTTTGCTCACTAAAAGTGTGCAACGATGTAAGGATTATTATGTGCCCTATGCATGATCATGTTTGGTTTTAGTGATTTAGATGACAAGACAATTACTAGAACTAACACGTACGTGTGGTAACATGTGCTCCAAAGTTTAATTCCTAAGATCTAGGGATGCAGGAAATAAAAAAGAATGAAAGATGTAAAAGCCGTGATAAAAAAGATGGTTAAATAGACTTGCCTCATGACTTCATAGTTGGTCAAATTTGCGTGATATTTGATTGAAGGTATAAATCACTTCGCAAGCCTTCCAAAAATGTGACCATTGGAGCAATGGTTAGTGGGCTTGTTTCGGGCTATTTATACCCCTCGAATCGATATTTCAATGTGGCCGGAGATCATTGAAGTTTGAGGGACTTGCTATACATGAAGACACGCTCTAGGCTCGTCTGAGAACTTAGTAATCATATCAAAGCATAGTAATAGACTAAGAGCAAATAGAGATGCTTAGGGCATGTATAGACCTTCGTTATTCGTGTGAAGCAACGACAACTTAGTGTACGCGACAAGAAGATCCCTTTACTTTGTGCAGAAACTCCGTAGCGGACACTGCGTCGTGGTGAGACTTTGGTAACTCATGACTTATCTTTGGTTAGCGCCTTAGTGGTCACCTTAGTAACAGTTTAATAGCGTTTTTGGAAGAGTTTTGGTGACCGAGAGCACACTAAAAAACTTAGGTAAACATCAAACTGTTTAATTCAAATATGACGTGGCAGTTAAACAAACGCTCGTCCAGTCGTCCTGCGTGGAATGCATAGTCGTAGTCGTAGATGCACTTCTCCGAGCTTTGGCGTTACCAGCGGATGGGGCCGTAGGAGTAGCTGCTGAGGTAGACCTGCTGCAGTGCGAAGTGCTGCACGCCTGCTGCTGCCTGCACTACAGCAAAGCACAGTGCTGCACCTGCATGCTAGTAGTAGCAGCTATACCAGCTGCTGCTGAGAGCTGCTTGCATTGCATTAAAGGTGGCTGTGGCTGTGTGCTGTGGTTTTCCGTTGTCCCTTCACCGCTTCACGGGTGGACGGGCGCACAAGATCCAAACAAAATCTAAGGTAGATTTGTACTGTACTGCATCCATGCGTTAGAGAGAGAGAGAGACGGTGATTAGAGTGCTCTCAGCTCTGTCTCTGCGTGCCTGTGTGGAGCCAGAAGCGGGTACGAGCTGAGCTGCACTGATGCGCTGCATGACCAAAGAGAAGTAGACGTGGGTCCTGTAGGCAGGAGCCATGGATGACTGCAGAACAGCTGCTGGAATTTCTCTCTCACTCTCTCCCTTGCTTTGCTTTGCAGTTGGCATTGTCCTTGTGTTTCATCATACACGGCGAGCAGGTAGCACAAGTTTTTGAGGGCAACAAGCTGTCAAGTTTGAACATGCATGGACCAGTTGAAGTCTGAACAGAACAGGCAGCTCGCTCAAGTTTTTTTTCACCTTGCACGTTCTAAAGCTTGCCGTTGCTTGGTACTATAGCTAGAAGCAGAAATAGTACTACACCATACCTGATACAAACATGTACGGTACGTACTAGTACACGAAATTCTTGTATGAAGTCATCTCTTGCACTTGCACAAGAAAGGCTTTTAGGGCCCGGCACAGAAAGAGTGTGGGAAAGAGAGATAGAGAGAGAGCAGTCGGTCGGTGGGTGAACCGCCACTCGATCAGCCTCATTCCTCTCTCTCTCTGAGTATATGAATGAAAATGAAAACCTGTGTCTCTTTCCAAAATCTCTCCATCTGCATGAACGATGAACCTAGGCCCCGTTTAGATCCATTTTTTTTTGAATTTTGGTTCACTGTAGCATTTCGTTTGTATTTGGTAATTAGTGTCTAATTATGGACTAATTAGGTTCAAAAGTTTCGTCTCGCGATTTCTCACCTAACTGTGCAATTAGTTTTTTTTTCGTCTACATTTAGTACTCCGTACATGTGCCGCAAGATTCGATGTGACGGGTACTGCGCAAAAATTTTTGGAATCTAAACAGGCCCTAAACGTGCGGGTGCGACCCAGCTGCTGATCAGCGGTTGGTACAGTGCAGCACATTTAAGTGTTTCATTAAAAGCAACTTACCTCCCTTGTGCCCCGGCTGCCTGCCAAAACACTCTCTTCATTTCATGTACTAACAGCTAACAGTAGTATGCATGCATGTGAGCATGTCTCTAGTGCTCTCATTCATGTGATCAGGCCACCAGCAGTAGCTAGCACTTAACCACCCCACGCCAGGGAGGCGCCAGGGAGTGTTCGGTTGAGCTGAATTTTTCACTGTTCATGCTGGAAAATACTGTTTATGCTGAAACGTTGCGAGGAAAAAATACTGTTTTGGCTGGAAAAATAAGTCAAAACAAACCAAATTTCAGCTCAGTCCAACACTGGGGCCGCCCTACACAGGCTACACACCCTGTGCTCATGTGCCCCGGGGCCTGCTGCCTGTAGGAGGGGTCGCCGTCCCACTCCCACATGGGCCGCCCTACACAGGCTACACACCCTGTCCTCATGTGCACTCGATCGCAGGATTTTGGTCCAGTTTCACCAGGCAGGCATACTTAGGCAGGCACTACTGCAGATACGACAATTAACCAAGCAAATTAGTATGGCTCATCGTCTCATCTATGACACGGGCTGCATCTGTGCACCTGTCCTTATCTACTCTTTGTCTTTAATCACCATGCAAACTCAGCTCAGTTGTGTCCGTGTGCGTGCTTGGGCTGGACCCCCAGCCCGGCGCCCCGGCCGGCCTCCTCTCTCACAGTACTAGCCACTACTTGATGACAGGCAGGTGGTGGTCCACGCACACAAATAGATTAGGCCCAGGTTTTGCTCTGTGTGCGTTTTCGGTTTTAGTAGTACGTCTCTTTTTATCTTGTAATGGCTCCAAATAAATAATGGTTTCACGCATGTGTATTGTTGTTGTGTATTTTGGACCTGTTTGATGCACCTAACTAAAATTTAGCTAGCTAAAATGTTAAAGCTAAATTTTAGCTGGTTTTTTAATCCTTCACAGCTAATATAGTGAGTTAAATTTTAGCTGGCTTGGTTAAAATAGCAGCAGTAGTAGTACTCCTCCACGGTAGATTGGCAGTGGTGGTTGCATTTCCTGAGGGAACAGTACAGATGCAGAGTCAGCCCTCAGCCGCGTCCTAGAGGGGAGTACGTAGCTGTACATCGACACTGTCTGATCACACTGGTGTGATGTGAACTCAGGCACAGCTACGACGACCACATCCTCAGCCTACTAGTACGGAATCTATACTGATCACACACAGGTGACTGGAGGAGCAACCGTCCAAACGAGCAAGTTATGTCCATACTTTTTCAGTCAATAAATAATATTTTTTTTTCACAATAAATTAGTCAACAATACTTTTAACTATGGTTTATCAGCCAACCAAACAGAACCTTAAACTCGCCCGATTGCGACCATGATTTTCATTTCAGCTCCCAAGCAAGTCCCAAGTCTCGGCAACATCCGATCAGCATCACCGTTCACCAACAAACGCCTTGTTTATTTGGGTTGGTTTGGCTTATAAAACATGGCTGAAAGTTCCGTTGGCTGATTTGGTGTGAGAGAAAAATACTATTTGTTAGCTGATAAGCCATAGCTTATAAACCAAATACGACCGAGCGAACAGGCCGACCTCGAAAATGATACTAGTACGGTTGTTGAATTGCATGCATTTATTTCCCCCTGCTCAATGAATATTTTATGATTTTATTTTATCCTCCTCGCATGCATGTTTCGAAGCACGAAGCTACCATAGAATAGGCAATGCCCATGCAACGCAATGGCAGGGCTTGCACTTTGCTACATGCCGATCGACATGCATGGCATGGCATGGCAACGCATGCATGTCATCCCCATGCAGCAACAGCATTCTTGAAGAAGAAGGTCAGACAGAGCTGGGCAGGGAGGAATCAATGGAGGTTGCACCGAAATGTGCATTGCCTAAGATAGACGTTGAGGGAGCCCAGCCCTAACTGCTGCGGCCGGGCGCTGAGCAAAACGGCATGGGTTGGTGTCGCGTCGTGCGTGTGGGACTGTGGCCTCTCCAGTGGGCCGGCGTCCCCCAAAGGCGCGACACGCCAGGACTGTGCAGGCATGCCTCCACATTCCCCATCCCTGACATGGCAGCCCCATCAGCCATCCCCGATTAAAGCTACCGACCTCTTCTCGTCTGATTCTCTCCTACTAGTAGTAGCAGATGTCAATGACATGAGAGAGATAGAGAGAGAAAGAAGTAGGCAGGCACGCAGGGGCAGAGGCAATGCAGCCTTGAATGCAAAGTTGGTCGAGTCTTTAGGGCCCTGGACTGCCATGGCTCCCTGCTCGGCAGCCATAGCTGCAGTGACCAAGGGCTGAGAACAGCTACCCCGCTTTGCTGAGTTTCCCATTGTGCAGTGCTCCATCTTTTGCTTTGCACTTTCTTTTTAATTTTCCTCACATTCCATCTCGCTTTCATCTTCTCCCCTTGGACTGCTACTACCATGCTAGTTAAGGTACCTTTGCATGCAAACAAGATTTTTTTTTTGAAACTGCATGCAAACAAGATTGGAAAGAAAGCAAACGAAGGGATCCCTAGCTACTCCGCCAAGCAAGCTCTAAACTCCGGCTTGTTAAATGTTAATGGCTGATGGCTTTACATCTTCGCTTATTGATTTCAGCCAGAACTTATCAATCAGCCAATAATATTTTTCTCTCACGAAACAACTCCAGAAACCAACGGACCGAAAGATTCCAAAGCTGATTTGATGTCAGTTTCATTCTGTCCACTACCCCGGAGTACAGTATTCTCATGCAGACCTGCTGTCCAGAAACCATTGAAACCTGTCTGTGCTCTGCTCTGAGCAATGCACTGCCCAATAATAACAGCATTGATCCTCCTGCGCATTTTAAATAAAACAAAATACTTTTTTCAGATAGCAACTGCCTTTTTTCCTCTCTCTTTTTTTAAAAAAAAGAGTGACAGTAACCGTTGGTACTATTCACCCCACTGTCCAGGAGGCATGCATGATTCAGGGGAAAACGTGAAAGGTGGCAAAAAAAAAAAAACCTGCTCAGCAAAAATAAAATGCAATACTCCATCCTAAAGTAAATGTACTTCAGGCCATACATCTAGATAAGTGTATGTCCAAATACGTAATTAGATGAAATAAATATCTTGAGTGTCTTGCTGCAGGCTAAACGGCTATATATTTATGACATTGTAGTTACTAAGAGTGGAGTCTAGGACCTGCAATCCATTTTTATATGATATAAAAGAAAAAAATGAATAAAAAGTACAGTAAGATTAAAATTTGAAAACCACAATATAGATTCCTAATGTTAAAAAGGGACGCAATAAGAGTTAATATAACTTAAACTATATTTTCAACTAAAACGTATTGAAACCCCTAGAGTCATTGGTAAGTTTATCACAACTTTATAGAGGTTACAAGCCATATAAATGTGAAATGTGTTGGGAAATCAATACATAGAGTAAAGATAATAATCAATGTTTACTAATTGTATATACTTATTTACGTATGAAATTTTTAACATTTATGTAATAAATGATTTTAGGTTGGGCTAAAGCACGAGATGATGGGCTATTATAGTTACTGAACGAACATGACTCATTAGTGGGCTATATTCTTTGTAGTACGGGTAGTGGGCTGTAATGGACCAGAGAAAGACAAGAAAAAAGAAACCAAACCGTCTAGAGCAAACGGTTCGCCGCTCGGCGACCTTGACCCCTTTGCGGTCATGTTGGTATCATGTAATGCAAAAATAAAAGATGCTTTAGAAAACGGTCAAATTAATTCCAGATTGATCTAGTAAATTTTCACGGTGGATGTTTTAGCATTTTATATGTCGAATACCCACAAGCACAAAGAGTACTAATATATCTGTTTTAAGAGAGGCACACATCAGTAGCAGAGCATGACAGACCTCTTAAAGTCACGGTAAATTGTTTGGCGGTTTGACTGAGTAGCGGAGCTAGGGAAGTCTTGATGGTAGCACGGGTGAATTTGGACTTTTTTGTATTCTTTGGTAGCAGCGTTGTGGAGCTTGTGAAATCAAAGGTCTTTTCTTGCTTTCTTTCTTCATCGAGCCAATGCGGTCCTCGGCCTGGCAAGGCTAGCGAGGCGAGCAAGGCCAAGGAAAAAAAACATGCCCTAGTTGAGGGAATCATGACAAACCAACTCAGCAGTGTGACTAAAGGAGCAATTATTACCAAAAAAATAAAATAAAATGTGGCGCTCTTTCGAGCAGTTGCCCTGTAAAAATCACTCGTCCAATAAAAATCCACGCAGATTCTATTGTGAATCAGACAAGGATAATTTTTCAGTTTACACTTAAAGCTGAGAGGTAAAAAAAACTGCTCCTTACTATTCCATATTCAATCCCATCATAATTACTTTCCACTTGTTTTCCTACCAGAACCATTCCATCAGATTCAAAAAGTGGAACTCAACCAAAAAGGTAGTTTTATATTTGCTACCCCCTCCATTGTAAACCCGGGCGTCCGACCGCCCGAACGCAGTTTAATGGGCCTGCGGACTAGCCCAGGCAGCCTCCCCAACTCCTGCGCAGTGTCGAAAGTGTTTCCCTACTCCCGAACATATCGGTCGCTTCCACCGTTGTCTGCGCAGCGACTGCCTCCACCATGTCGTCCACCATCGTGGCTGCTACTCTGCCTCGCTGCTGCCGCTTGCCCATCCCGCATCGCGTGCTCCTCGCCCCCCATCGCGCGCACCTCTAGACCACTCCCGGTCGCGCGCGCCACCCACTCCCCTCGGTCGCCCATGCCCCTGTTCCCTCCCGTCGCAGGCCCTGGTGTTGGTGGTGCTCGCTTTTTCCGCCACTTGGCCACCCACCCCCATGAGCAGAGCCAGTCTTTGGGTGGCCGGAGGTGCTGGTGCGTCGCAGGCGCCAGTCGGTTTGAGTGCTTGGTGGTGGTGCTCGTCTTGTCGCCGCCGCTCGTCGCCGGCTCCGACCCCGACGACTTGAATCGACCGGCCCCGACCCCATGTTGCAAACGTATGTTTCAAGTGTTTCTAATGTTTCATAGATATGTTGCAAATGTTTCATACAGATGCTACAAAAGTAGATCGGGATGTTATATATGCTGCAATGGTTCTACGCGTATGTTGCAAACTCATGTTCTCAATGTTTTATCTATTTTTCCGACGTATGTTGCAAGTGTGTTTATCTGAATGTTGCATATGTTTTTACACATATGATGCAAGTGTTTATCTGGATGTTGCGTATGTTTATAATGGTTTCAAGTGTTTTCAGGTGTTTTTGCAAGTGTTTCAAACGCATGTTTCAAATGTTTCATTTGTTTTCAGAAATATGTTGCAATTGTTACCCTTGGATGTTTTAAAACTAGATCGGGTGTTGCATCTCCCTCCTTGCCTTCAGCTGTCTTGCCTCGGTGTCAGGCACGGGAAGTGAGCGCAAGCGGAGTCGATCCCCACTAGCACGGGCGGGCCCCATATGCGTGCCGGCGGGCGCAACAGGCGAGACGTGGGTGAGTCCCACGTGCTTGTAGGCGGGCGCAGCTGGCGAGACGTGGGCAGGCAGGCGTGGGACAGGAGGGGACAGCAGCGCGGGCGTCCAGACGAGGGGCTAGCATCCGGACGTCCGGGCGCTAGGCACGCCCTTTACTTTAGTGTTGTCCTAAACAAACTGCTTAAATTTTGACTTAACTATGAAAAAATAAATAAATAAACATAAGCAAATGCTTTAAGTTTGATATGTTGGATATCCAACATGGCTTGAACGTCTATATTGGCTTTTTTCGCCTCAATGCCTGTTGCCAAGGACTTTCTTGTCCTCTATATATTTCTTAATAATTATAATATTGTTAGGTTATTCATATAATTATCATAAAAAAGTACCTAGGAATGACCTCATCTGAAGACTTATAATTATCATGCTCAAGCTCTAGTACATCTGGCTTCGGACGGCACATTATTCTGACCATTTAAAGACAAGAGAATGTGAGGCCACGGTCCGCGCAGGGGGTGGCCACGGTATCAAACGAGATGGCAGTCATCGGATGCCCATTGGGTGGCTGTGATCGCGTTGACCCAGTGCCGTTGAACAGCTGGCCGACGGGCGCAATCACCGTACTGTCAACACACGACCGAGGGCGGAGGGGGCGGCGCGGGCGGTGTCCGGTCAGAACGCCAAGAGTCGACAGCGTTCTCGCCGGTCTATTGGTCGACTGGTGTCATTGTCGTCTCCGCATTGGATGGGATCAGCTGGGCCCAGCCGTCAGCTGCAGCGTTGGAGCCTGACCAACCGGCGCCTTCTCCGGTGCTGCTAAGGCCGCGTTCGGGGCGCGTGTGGAGCCTAGCCACGAGACGCTGCCAGTGGGGCCATCCTGCTGCCTTCGTTTCATTATCGCCTACTCATTGGGCTGGGTTCAGCGGGCCGTTTGTCAGCTGCTATGCGAGAATCAACGTGCGTGGCGGGTTTTCGGACGGTGGCCAGGCCGCGTCCCAGACGAGTGGGACGTCCACCCGTGTGACGCTGCGTATGGGCCCATAATGTTGGGCCCGTTATTCCAGAGACGACGGAGGGCCCACGGATCAGCGTCGCTGGGGTGAGGGTGGCACACATCCATGGATGTGCCGCCAACACCCGTGTAACGTATGAATATTTATTTGATGATGAACCTTTGTTCCCTACATACATACAACTGCAGATGGCGGACCAATCAATCCGATTTTTTGAGGGAATAGCGAAAGATGTCACGGTAAGAATACATAACCAGTTTGCCCCTGTCGACTTCATGGTTCTGGACATGGGTGAAGAAGAAGACAATACGCCCATCATCCTTGGAAGACCATTCCTTAACACCACCAACGCAATCATCTACATCGGATCTGGACAAGTCCACTTCCAATTCCCTAGAAAAAAAGTACTTTGTTATTTCAATAATTATAATACTTATGAGCAGCCCAAAAGACCCGCTCTAGGAGGAGACGTCGATCATCACAACGCCAAAGGAATCAACCCCTAAAGAGTGGATGGGAAGAAGATGAAGAACCTGAAGAAGTTGTGAAAGATGAACCTACTCCGCCAAAGTCAAGTCTACAGACCAAGCAGGTATGGAAGGAAAATGTGACATCGTCTGTGTCAACATCACAAGAGGTGCAACCATCAAGGTCTTCATCTCCGAGACCGGATGATGCACCCGAAGAATGAAGGACTCTTCTCCAGCCTAGTCCTGTCCGGAGGACTTAAAAATCCGAACCCTCGTCATGAGGTAACATCGGTAGTAATCCATATTTACTTTCCCGCATTGCATGAATTATTTTCATTTTAGCATATTTACTTTTTTGCATCAGCATTGCACTTAGAAAAAAAATAAAAATCTTATCATTATTGCATTAGAAATACCTTAAGCCCCATATGAATACTTCTACGGAGTAAAAAACCCCGTTAGAATATTTACTGTAGTGGCATAAAAATAAAAATGTTGTGCATTCAAGTATATTAGAAAATCCAAAAATACTAGATAGACATCCTATTAAAAATCTACCAAAACAAAAATATTTCTAACCTCAAGAACAACTAATCTCCGAACGGCTGACCGCTAACCCCTTATCCTAATTCGTTCTACGAGTTTTTGTGCTCTTGCTAATATTTTGCAGTGTGATATACATGAGATTAAAGAGCTAGTTCACCCGGTCGTCTTCATTTCGCTCCACTTCGGGACATGAAAGACATCTACTGGCAAATCTGCTCTAAGAAGGATCACTCAACTTCAACATTTAACCACGACAACATCCAGCTTAGAGGAGGAGCATCCCCATGTATCCAGATAAGTATTATTTTTCCTTTGGTTTTGCTATTAGTGAGTTTGTTATATACTAGTTAAAAAAAGATGCATAACTAAAAGCAAAATAAAATTTTATCTTAGCTAGCTATATAAGGTGTGATCTTAAAAGTGAGAAAACAAAATAAAAAGAGTATGTCTAGATTTCTTTAAAGTTTGATTTTTAATAGCTGAATAAATAAAAGGACTATGAGGATAATCTTTTGAATGGAAATGATGAATAGTTGCTATGTTGTAATTCCTTTCAAGTACCTAGTTTTCAGCCTTGAATTCTCCCGAATTTTGGATAAAACTATTTTGATATAAGAATTTACTCTGAACTTGAAACTCGTGGGTAGCATATGCTTGATCTAAGTCTAGATAATTGATGGATATGATATAAGGTCTAAGCTAAAGACGACAACAGGTAGAAAAAACCCGCGTACCAGCGGGCACCCGACCCGGCGGGCGCGGATACGGGCATGAATCTGTGCCCGCGGGCACGGGCACGGGCACAAGTTGCTGCCCGTGGCGGGCGGCGAGTGCAGGTGCGGGCATGAGATTTTTCTCGAGGGCGCGGGCGTGCGAAGCCACTATCTCCGCAGATATTACTAAAGATGGCAACGGGCAGAAAAAATCCGCGTATCCGCGGGCACCCGACCCGGCAGGCACTGATATGGGCATGAATCTGTGCCCACGGGCATGGGCACGGGCACAGGTTGCTGCCCGTGGTGGGTGGCGGGCGCGGGTGCAGGCATGAGATTTTTCTCGCGGGCGCGGGCGTGCGAAGCCACTATCCGCGCGGATATTATCCGTTGCCATCTTTAGTCTGAGCTGCTGTTTATCTTGTTCCAAGTGATACTAAAGTTCTAGAGATTTATCTTTTGAAAAACATAAAAATGCTTCATGATGAGCTCCTGTATGACAAAGCTTCAATTTCTGCCAGAGCCATATATGTTATTTAGACTAGGAAAACTTCTACATATATGTTGCTTGTTTTGCATTGAGTTTAGTCAAACTTTGTTAACCCTTATGAGAGGTTTGTCATGGTCTTAGAATCAAGATCACATACACACACCCCACATATGTACTACTCATACATTGAGGGTAGGCGCAAAAACATACCATTCCATCTAGATCCACCCAAAAATATTGTACTCCTACACTGGGAGTGAACAGCAAAAATATGCCTGATTGGATATCCATCAAATAAATGCTCCAAATTCTTGTTGCTATCTCTCAAAAGTTTTATTGCAGAAAAGAAACATGGGGCTATGCAAAAGTTATTCATAAAAAGGTTTTAAAAAATAGACAAGTATCCGAGATATTAAAAACAATGGGTACTCAGATGCCCACCTGAAAAAAAGAGAGATGAATAAGATAGCACATGTTCTCTTGCTGAAAGGATCTAACAATGCCTAGAGGGGGGGGGGGTGAGTAGGCGTATCTAAAAAATTACTACAAATGCTAAGTTCAAATCTGTCAGTCAATGTCAGAAGTCCCGGTGTTTGGGTCGGAACTCCCGACGTTGTCAGAAGTTCTGGCGCAAACGTAAGCAGTTCCGACGCTTACGTGAACTACAAAAGCAGTGCCAAATTTAACTTTGCGGATAAATAATCTTACAACTTCACTTAGTGGTTTGGTGAAGATGTTCGGTCACTCCCTTGACGCCGTAATGCCTCTAAACCGTAGATCGAGTCCAAACCCTAAAATGGAAGTTTGGGAGAGAAAGAGACAAACACATACAAGTAATCTCTAGCAATCACAACAACAAGCGCACGGGACATAATGATTTATCCCGAGGTTCGGCAACCCCACTAAGGAGCTCCTACGTCCTCGTTGTTGAGGTGACCACCAAGGTTGGAGTCTTTTCCACCTCCTTGCCTCTCTCAAAGCGACCACAAAGGTCACTTGAGCTTTCCACTAAGAAATCGAAGGGTGATACAAACTTCCCAAGGCTCATCCACAAGATGGAAGCTCTTGGACAACGCCTAGCCGGCTAGGGGCAAAGCCCCAAGAGTAATAGACGCAGAATCAACCGGCTTGATGAAGAAATCAAGTGCTCAAGCTTTTCAAAGTGATGCTCTCACTTAATCCACCCTCCTTTCACTCAAAACCCTAAGGGAATCGAAGATTGGAGCAAAGGGGGAGGAGAGAGGTGCTTTAGTTGCTTGGGAGCTGTTGAGCACGAAGTGGGTCCGCTGTGAATGAGTCTGTAACGGTTAGAAGTGAAGAGAGGGGTATTTATACTCCAAGTGAAAATCTAACCGTTCAGATCTACGTCGGAAGTTCCGACGCAGATCTCGGGACTTCCGACATTAATAGAAAACACTGTTCACATAGGATCAGAAGTCCGCGCGAGAAAGTCAATGTCGGAACTCCCAACAAACATCGGGACTTCCGACGGTTGGAAGTTCCGACGTATGTGGGGACTTCCGACGTGCGCAGTTAAACAGCCAGTAAAGCTCCAGGTGTCGGGACTCCCGACAAGCTTCGGGACTTCCGACAGTCGGAAGTTCTGACGTACGTCGAGACTTCCGACGAGCACAAACAGCCAGACAGTCAAAACTACCAATGTCGGGACTCTCGGCTTGGGTCGGGACTTCTGACTGTCGGAAGTTTCGACTCAAATTGGGACTTTCGACGTCCACAGTTACCGAGCAGGCTAAGTAACTGGGAGTCAGAACTTCCGGCAAGAGTCATGACTTCCGACTGTCGGGAGTTCTGGCTTACGTCGGGACATCCGACACCGACAGTCACAGAAAATTATTCTATGTGCTCATGAAGTGCTAGAGTGTCTCTCTTTTGATTTTATTTTAATGCTTGAGCACTCTATCTTCTTCAGACCAACTAAATTTGCATCCCTCTTTATAGTGCGGCGGATCCTAAACTCAAAAACAAAATTAAAACCTTTGGAGAGCGTTTTGAGTTCGTCCGCCTTTTCAACTTCAAGAATTGAGGGATACCATTTCATCTTTATCAACTCTTTGATTCTTTCATGGGACTAATAGCTGCGACATGTCTCATTAAGATCAAATTAGTCCATAATTTGGATGTCATCAATACACCAAAACCCACATAGGGGGTAAATGCACTTTCAATCTTCCCATTTTTGGTAATTGATGACAACCAACTTAAGCTTTTATAAAAATAAAAGAATATAAAGCTTTTGAACCCCAAAATTTATGAAGAGCTCCCCCTCAATGTATGCATGAATTTGAATATCAATTAGAATCATCTATACATGATTTGCATACCTCAAGACAAAAGCTCCCCCTAAATTTTGCAATCCATGGGGTGCAACAAGTGTGTGTGAACAAATAGATATCCGTGAAAGGAAAATTGCAATATGACATGTTATTTAACACAACAAATAAAAGAATACGATGGCCAAGATTTCAAAGTAGAAATTTGAAGCAACACATGGCCATCAAAATACAAGCACCATCACAAGTAGAGACAAGCACAAGTTAATAAGCTAGATAGATAATCAGGACTTGTCCTACAATCATTCATCACAAACATATATAGATATTTGTCCATCACAAAAGTGGCCACCACATGACAAAGTGCTTACATGCTAAGGCTTTTAAAAGTCTCCAAACAAAATAACCAACTAACTTATTATAAGATATCAAAGCCTAACACTACCCCTTTGTCAACAAGTGCCAAAATGAGTAGTCCGCATGAAAAACCAACTACTCATCCTCGTAGTCATCATCCTCATCGTGGTCACCATCGTCACCACCGTTGTCGTCTTCATCTTCATCATCATCCTCGATGTAATCCTCATCTTCTTCCGTCACCTTGCCCTTGCCATGAGGGCAAGAAGTCGCATCATCTTCATAGGCCACACAAGCCTCATCATATAGAGCCAACGGATAATGGGGAGGCACGAACGGCGGCAGAGGAGAAGAGACAATCCCTGCGTGCTGTTCCAACCGATATAGCCTCTCTTGCATATCGTGCTCACATTGAGCACTAGCACAATACTATCCAAACATGTATGTCACTAGGAACTTGAACTTGTTGGGCTTCTTTCTAGAGGAGGACGAAGAGAGGGGCTTGGCACTTGAAGAGCGAGCAGCAGCAGGTGTTGAAGCACCACGGCGAGAGCGAGAACCCGAAGCACCTTTTCCTTTAGCTTTGGCTGCATCAGCTTTCTCCCTCAGTTCTCAAGCAGCAATGATGGAGGTCTTGTTGGATATCTTGAGGAGCTTTTGCTGAGTGTCATAGGGAAATCTGATGCCGGATACTTGCTCAATGACATGCATAATGTATGGTGCATAGGGAAGATGCTTCACCGGATCCTCAGAAGCATCATGTATCTTGTTCCAAATGTATCTGCTGATGGAAAACTTCTGAAACTCATCTCCAAATCGCTAAAGCACCTTCTGTGAATCATCATGAAGGTGGAGTCACCTACGTTCGGATACAAGATCTGTCGCAGGATGTTGTTCAGAACATAAAAGTAGAGCTTCAAAAACACTATCTGTCCATCAACTGTGTGTCCATCAAGATACATATGTTGGTACACCTCCAAAGCGACATCCTCATACTCAGTCAACTCAGTTGCAATGCGGTCGCTGTGACTCAAACCAAGAAGGCGAGAGAAAGTGATGAAGTCCACCTTATAATGCTTGCCTTCAGTAGTCCAATGCACAATGTCAGTAGCACCGGTAGGGTCTCGCTCATGATGATAGAAAGCATAAAACTAACAAATAAGCTCATTGTTCCAATGCTTCCTAAACTCTAGCAGGTAGGACAGCCCCATTGAGCCAATATGACGAACCATCCGCACCAGCTCGGGCTCCTTGTACTTACCAAAAGAATATGCATCAATGCACTTCATCTGAAGGACCGGTGGCTCCCTTTTCTTCAAGAACTTCCGATATAGAATGGAATCATAAAAATCATAATGGAATGGGTGCCAGAAACGATACTCAAGGCGAAGATCCTTGTCATCCTTAGCATAAAGGTTCCTGCCCCTCTAGGACCTGATGTCCTTAACAAGGTGACGATAGTCCACTAGAAGAGGAGGAGTCCATCCACCAGCAGGATTCGGAGCTATGGCGGTCTCCCGCATGATCGGCGATACACCCGTGAATGGAACAAGCTGAGAGACAAACCCCAGTCCGGTAGTCGGGGTGCGAACAGGTGGAGCAGCAATGGTGCGGCCGGCACGCTCAAGAGCTTCCTCTTCTTCATCAACAATTGGCATATCCCCAACAAAGGCCGGAGCAGGAGGAGGAACGGCAGCCGATGACCCTTGGTCGTCACGGCGACGGGCAGCACAGGAACCACCGACACCACCATGCTTATATGATGCCTTGGTGCGGCTAGACGGCTTGCGGACAGTGGCATGGTCTTGGTTCTTGGATCGCTTTTCCCTATGACACGAGGGACTGCCACCACCATCCATGACTGCGAAGAACACAAAGTGGAACTGAGAAATAATACAAGGAGATGCGAACGAACATCGAGAATTGAGGAAACATGAATGGAGTGGTCACCCTAGGGTCGGGAGTTCCGACGGTCGAAACCTCCAACGGTCACCGGGACTTCTGATGCACAAGGTGACCATCCCGTTCATGGAGCTTCAAATCGCGACATACATTCATTCAAGGAAGATAGAGGAGTAGAGAGGGAGAAAGAATAGAGTCAAAACACAAGGTACATTGGATTAGGGTTAGGGCGCCACGGTAGTACCTTAAATCGAGGAAAGAGGAGACGAAGAGAAACGAATTCGCAGTCGACGAACAAATCCATGAGCGCAATCACCTCCACCAATGGAAACTCCACCACCGAACCGACGAAGAACACCAAGGCAAACGGGGAGGAGAGATGGTGGAAGTCCCGAGCAACCGGAAGGGAAGGGGTCGGAACTCCCGGTGATAGCAGGGTAGGCCGGAACCGTGGCGGGCGGGCAGAGGGCGACGCAGCGGCGGTGGCGCGAGGACAAGCGAGGGCAGCGAGGAGAGACGATGGCGGCGCGTGGAGAGGGATTGGGGGCGACGGGAGGGGCGGAGGGTGGGAAATAACCGCAGTAAAAGGAGACCTAGCCGAGTAAATGAGACGGTGAAACGGTGCGGCGCGGTCAAAAAGTCAGATCTGCATTGGAACTCCCGACTTACGTCGGGACTTCCGGCGCGAGCTGGGACTTCCGGTCATCGGGACTTCCGACGTACGTCAGGACTTCCGACGTAGGGAAACAGAAAAACAACTCAACCTGCACTCACTCTACCATGTGGGGCAAAAAATATGATGGACACTAACATTTTCACAAGTGACTAGATTTCATTCAACCAACATAAAGCAATAGTCACTCATGAAAATTATAAAATAGATTTTGAAAGTGTCACACAATGTTTTCTTAATTCTTTTCTCCTAACTAGATCAAACAAAATGTGTGTGTGCAAGGTATCAAGCCACGTTACGAGAATCAATAATATTTAGTTCACTCCTCAAAGCACAAAATCTTGACTCATCTAGGGGCTTTGTGATGATATCGTCTAATTGCTTTTCGGTGCTCACATGATGAATGGCGATATCTCCTTTGGCTTCGTGGTCTCTCAAAAAGTGATACCGGATGTCTATGTGCTTTGTTCGAGAGTGGTTTACAGGGTTGTTTGCCAACTTAATGGCACTCTCGTTGTCACACAAAACTAGAATCTTGGTTAAGTCACATCCAAAGTCCTTTAGTGTTTGCTTCATCCAAAGTAGTTGGGCACAGCACGCGCCGGCCGCCACATACTCAGCCTCGGTGGTGGACAAAGCAACGGAATTTTGCTTCTTAGAGCTCCAAGACACCAAGGATCGACCAATAAATTGGCAAGTCCCTGTAGTACTCTTTCGGGTTACATTGCAACCGGCATAATCCGAATCAGAATAGCCAAGTAACTCAAAAGTGGAGCCCTTAGGATACCACAAGCCAAGATTAGGAGTGTGCACTAAATACCAAAAAAAATCTCTTAACGGCCATCAAATGACATTCTTTCGAATTAGCTTGAAATCTTGCACACATGCACACTGTAAGCATAATATCGGGCCTAGATGCACGAAGGTAAAGAAGTGATCCAATCATGGAGCGATATATCTTTTGATCAATGTCCTTTCCTCCTTGATCAAGATCAAGATATCCATTGGTTAGCATGGGTGTCTTGACGAGCTTGGCCTTGTCCAAGTTAAACTTGTTCAACATATCGTTGGTGTACTTGGTTTGACTTATGAATGTGTCATCCTTGAGTTGCTTGATTTGAAATCCAAGAAATAACTTCAACTCTCCCATCATGGACATCTCGAACCTACTTGTCATAATCCTACTAAATTCCTCACAAAAAGCCACATTAGTACTACCAAATATTATGTCATCGACATATATTTGGCAAACAAAGATATCATTATTGACTTTGCGAGTAAACAAGGTAGCATTGGCTTTTCCTATCTCAAAACCTTGTTTGAGTAGGAAATCCTTTAAGCAATCGTACGAAGCTCTAGGGGCTTGTTTGAGCCCATAGAGCGCCTTGTCGAGCTTGTAGACGTGGTTTGGATACTTGGGGTCTTCAAAGCCCGGTGGTTGCTCTACATACACCAACTCGAATTGGGGGGCGTTGAGAAATGCACTCTTCACGTCCATTTAATATAGCTTGAAGTCATGATGAGCGGCATAGGTAAGTAGAATACGAATTGATTCTAGCCTAGCCATCGGTGCATAGGTTTCCCCAAAATCTAAGCCTTCAATTTGAGTGAATCCTTGAG
The DNA here is from genome assembly GCA_904845875.1 of Miscanthus lutarioriparius. NCBI lineage: Eukaryota > Viridiplantae > Streptophyta > Magnoliopsida > Poales > Poaceae > Miscanthus > Miscanthus lutarioriparius. The sequence goes on along the minus strand of CAJGYO010000002.1, from coordinate 130,412,350 downwards.
CCACCAACCTTGCCTTGTTCCTTGTTATCACACCATGCTCATCTTGCTTGTTGCGGAAGACCCACTTGGTTCCAATCACATTTTGCTTGGGTCTTTCCACCAAGGACCAGACTTCATTCCGAGTGAAGTTGTTCAACTCCTCTTCCATGGCTATCATCCGATCCGGATCATCAAGTGCCTCTTCCACCCTACGAGGTTCTAAAGGAGAAACAAACAAGTAATATTCACAAAAACTTGCTAAACGGGAACGTGTAGTTACCCCTCGTCGAATGCTCCCCAATATGTTATCAACGGGATGATCCCGTTGAATGGATTGATGCACTCTAGGATGTGGCACTTGAGTTGATCTTTGGATAGGGCCATCATCATCATGGTCATGATCGATTGGAGGATCACAATCATGAGCTTGTGGAAGGTTGACTTGACTTCTTTCTTCATTGTTGAGTTGAGGTTGAACTTGCTCATTGTTGACACCATCTTCATGCGAATAATCTTGTGCTTCATTTAATCTCCTATTTTGATTATTTCTTGTTGCGGAAGCTTCACCATGTTCATTGGATGAAACATGATGAATGGTTGGATCAAGATCATCATGCACAACATGGTCTTCATCTTCGTCTTCAACGGGCTTTACTTCACCAATAGCAAGCTTCTTGATTGCTTCGTGTGGAGCTTCTTCATTACTTACATTCTCAACATTGACTTGCTCTTTTTGAGAGCCGTCAGTTTCATCAAAAGTCACGTCTACCGCGATTTCAATTAAACCGGTGGTTTTATTGAAAACACGATATCCATGTTCGTTAGTACCATAACCAAGCATAAAACCTTCATCAACCTTTGGTGCAAACTTAGAGCTTTTAGATTTCTTGTTAAGCATGAAACACTTAGATCCAAAAACTCTAAAGTAGTGCACCTTAGGCTTTTTACCGGTTAGAAGTTCGTAGGTGGTCTTTTCTCTTTTCTTGTGAAGATATAAGCGGTTGATAGCATGGCGTGTCGTGTTGACCGCTTCCGCCCAATAGTTGGTTGGAGTCTTGTATTCATCCAACATTGCTCTTGCGGCTTCTATGTGCGTTTGGTTCTTTCTCTCTACAACACCATTTTGTTGTGGAGTGTATGGAACCGAAAACTCATGCTTGATTCCTTCTTCGTCAAGAAACTCTTCAATGTTGGTGTTCTTGAACTCCGTCCCGTTGTCACTTCTAACTCTCTTGATTTTGACATCAAACTCATTTTGGGCTCTTTTTGCAAACTTCTTGAAGATACCTTGGACTTCACTCTTTTCACGCAAAAAGAATACCCAAGTGAAACGAGAATAATCATCAACAATTACAAAACCATATTTGTTACCACCAATGCTTATATAAGCGACGGGTCCAAATATGTCCATGTGCAGCAACTCCAATGGCCTTTTGGTTGTCACAACATTCTTAACGGGATGTTTAGCTCCAACTTGTTTTCCCGCTTGGCATGCGCTACAAATCCTATATTTCTCAAAAGAAACATTTGTTAGTCCAAGGATGTGTTTGCCTTTTTGAAGTTTGGCCAAGTTCCTCATCCCAACATGGGCAAGTCGGCGATGTCATAACCAACCCATGCTAGATTTTGCCATTAAACAAGTCTCGGAATTTACTCTATTTGATGTGAAATCAACTAGATAGAGTTTCCCTTTTAAATGACCCGTAAATGCAATAGAGGAATCCTCCCTTCTATAGACTTCCACACCCTTATCCGTAAAGAGATAATTGTAACCCATTTCACAAAGTTGTGAGACGGACAACAAATTGTATCTCAACGAATTCACAAGTAAAACATTTGAAATGGAATTATCATTTGATATAGCAATTTTACCCAAACCAAGGACTTCTCCTTTTCCATTGTCACCAAACACAATATTTCCACTATGATCATGATTTGGTTGGAATGACGTGAACATGTCCTTCTCTCCGGTCATATGATTGGTGCATCCACTATCCAACACCCAACTTGTTCCACCAGAGGAATATTCCTTCTCCCCTTTTGCCATGAGACAAGTTGGGGTGTAGTAGTCATTGTCGATGAGGTTGGAGAAGAGCTTCGGTGGTGAAGATATGTTGGGGAAGAGTTTTGGTAGTGACGTTGAGTCGGGGAAGATCATGGTCGGTGAAGAAGAGTGATGGATGGCGATGTTTGCGGCTCCCTTCTTCTTCTTCTCATCATCACTTGAGTCACTATTACTTGACTCCCATTCTTCCCCAATATGAGCTTCACCTCTCTTCTTGCTTTTGTTCTTCTTGTCTTCATCCTTGTCGTGCTTGTGTTTTTTCTTCTCATTAGAACAATCGGCTATGAAGTGACCGGTTTGACCACATCCGTAGCAAAACCTCTTTTTGAACGTTCTCTTTCCATCGCCATAGGTCTTGCGGTTGCTTTTCTTCTTCATAAACTTTCTAAGATTTCTAATCACAAATGCAACCTCCGCATCGGAATCTTCTTCTCCACTTGAGGAATCAACCTTCACTTGTTGAGTTGCTTTGAGGGCTGCACTCTTGTTGAATCCCATTGCATTAGGATTTTGATTGTGAGCATTGATTACATCTTCATCTAGACACTCATGATGCTTGAGTTTTGAAAGAACTTCTTGAGGTGTCATCTCATCATAACTGGGCCTTTCTATGATCACGGACGCTAGCATGTTGTTGTTGGCTCTATAGGTTCTCAACATATTTCTAGCAACTTTGTTGTTGTCCCATTCGGTGCTTCCAAGAGCTCTTATGCGGTTGACCAATGCCATGAGCCTATCAAACATGGATTGTGTTGAATCATTTTGCAAGAATACAAATCTTTCCAATTCACCATGAAGTAACCCAATGTTGCCTTTTCTCACACTTTTATCTCCTTCAAATGACACTTTCAAAGTATCTCAAATTTGTTTTGCACTTTCCATTCCATTCACTTTTCTAAACTCATCCGGAGCTAGGCTTGACACAAGCAATGCTACGGCTTGTGCATTTTGATGAAGGTTGTGGACTTCTTCCGGAGTTATCTCTCTATCTTCATCTGTAGAAATCATCACACCAACATCCACAACTTCCCAAAGTCTTGCGGCAATGAGATGCATCTTCATCTTGTAAGACCAATCGGTGTATCTTGTTCCATCAAAGTGAGGTGGCTTGCCAATATTGATGGAAGGAGTATGTAGTGTTGAACCTTTTATGAGTTGTCCATAGTCAAAGCCCATGTTTGAATATATTCCCTTTCCATGAGCATGCTCACCGGCTCCAATATCACTAGCGGCATCTTTGCTTGCTTCATTCTTGTCACTAGTATCATTCTTGCCACTTATTGCATCATCAACTTTCTTGCTCAATTCTTCCTTCATTTTGCTCATCTCATCTTGCATCTTTCATGGGGTGCATCATGATGGACAAGATCAGTGCCAAGTGGGTTAGTGAATACTATGGACCCAAATTCCCCTTCCCATGTTAGGTAACTAGATTCAATTTACTTCAATTGGTATTATATTTAAATTTTCCTACAATTGGTATCTTTTAGCATCTAGTTATCTTTAACATGTAGCTAATCTTGAAGCTGTTAGTACAACCCTCACTAAGGCATCTAAAAAGAAAAGTTCTATCTTTAACATGTCTAAAAAGGATGCCTCTACTTCTTGTAATGATCTATGTTTAGACTCACCTTTGTGCAACCAAGTTTGTGTTGAGAAAGTTGTTGTAGATATATGCACACAAAAGGTTGCAAAGGAGAATGAGCAACTCAAGCAAGAAGTAGCTTGTCTCACCAAGGACTTGATTCAAGTGAAAGGCAAGGCGAAGCAAACCCAACTTCATCAAGATAACACCGTCAAGGGAGCGAAGAAGCTTGATGAAGGACAAACCGTGGTTTGCTACGTGTGCCACATGGAAGGTCACAAGTCCTATGAGTGCAAGGTGAAGAATGGGGGAGGAGCAAAGAAGAAAGAGAAAAACAAAAAGCAAACAAGCAAGCTCTCCAACACCTACACCAAGGTGGACAAGAAGGCCTACACACCTTATCTCTTGAAGAAGAAGAAAAATGACAAGGTGGTGGCCATCAAGGTGAACAAGCAAGCCAATACTGGGGTCAAACGCTTTTGGGTGCCAAAGGAAATTATTTCCAACATGAAGAGCACCAAGAAGATTTGGATCCCGAAAGGGAAGTGAGAAGTCCGATGGACGTTGGGGAATTTGGAGACTTGGCAAAGTATGGGTGCATTTCATGGGGTGCATCATGATGGACAAGATCAGTACCAAGTGGGTTAGTGAATACTATGGACCCAAATTCCCCTTCCCATGTTAGGTAACTAGATTCAATTTACTTCAATTGGTATTAGATTTAAATTTTCCTATAATTGGTATCTTTTAGCATCTAGTTATCCTTCATGCCTAGGTTTGCATTTGCATGCTTATATCTTTTGTCATGCATACACTAGGTATATCTTATGCTAGGCTTGCTCGGTTTCATTCTTAATCATTGGAGCAAACCTACATGGTTTAAAATTGTTTATGAGCACGGCACATAGCTTGTCTTATAATTGTTCATCTAATATGCGCCAAAGTCCAAATTATAGATAATTTATACCGAATATCGCTTTCGAAAATGATTCTCACATTCATGTGATGTGTCATCTTTCAAGTGATATTTTTGATTCTAAAATCAATGTGCATGTTTCCTACAAGTATTCCATATTTGTGTGCACAAATTTAGGGGGAGGTTACTCTACAAGTTGGATGCTTTAAGACTAACACCTTTTCAAGCTTATCATATGTGTAGTAGTCTCATTGCAAGGAAAATGGAGTCCCCGGAGTTAAGCATCATACTTCAAATATTCACCACTCATTGCAAGTGGTAGAAATCAATTTGGTTTCCACATGTGGTATTTCTAAACCAATATCATCATGTTGATTTCATTTTAATATTTATATGCTTTCTCCATGCATTATATAGATTAAATTCTCTTGAGCAATAACTTGCTAATTAGGCATATACTTTGCTTTCTATCATATGTATGCATATATTTAGGGGGAGCTTAATCTATATAATGTGAGAGTCAAATTTTGTGACCTATTTCACTCTACACATAAAGGCTCACAAAGTTTGACCCTCCCTTGTGCTACTAATGTCTTCCTTTTCGGTGTTTGATTCCAAAGTGGGAGAATTTAGATGACCAAAAGCAAGCATTAATAATTTACAAGTGGTAATGGTCCGAGAAAGGGAGGATAGTGGATTATGGATTGCCTATGTAATAGGGAGAATATGTAGGAAGCTAGGCGTAAATCCATAATGCCACATGGGGACATTTGCAAGGGCAAGATAAGTTTTTATGTAGTATTTTTTAGTTTTACAAGTAGTATCCTTTAGCATCACATAATCTTACCCCTTGCATTGCATCCTAGCAAGTAGGTAGTGTTCAAATTTCAAAATTTTTATTATTTGCTTGCTTTGGTCGTGTTGTCATCAATCACCAAAAAGGGGACCCACTTGAGCGTGGGGAAGGCACGTCGGAGACCCACTTGCGCGTGGGGAAGGCCCGAGGCTATCCACGGAGTTACCCGACCGGGAGCTTGGCCCTTGCGAGGGGCTCCAACGAGGACTAGGGAGAAGCTTGCGCGCTTCTCGATACCTCGGTAAAAATATCGGAGTCGTCGACGGGAGTTTGCATTTCTCTATTTTGCTCTTTAGCTTCCGCATTTACATTAATTACATTACTCCTTTTGCGGTAGAGATAGCAACACATTAGCAAAACCGTAGTTGCATATTTAGATAGTTTATCTTTTGCATAGGTTTTGCTAAGGGTAGAAAAAGATGCCTTAGTTTTGAGTCGAATTTTTAAGTTGTCTAATTCATCCCCCCTCTTAGGCGTCACGGTCCCTTCACCTTACACTTATCATTTATTTATCACTTGACTTACCCCTGCCATAGCATGAGAGTGGTTTTATCATAAATATATATATTTGTTAATATCTTTATGCCAACACAACCCCATAGCTCATTCCTGTGGATAAAATATAAATAACGATACTCGGTATACTACCAGGTAAAATGCTATAATGGTAAATTATATGTGCGCTTGCGGATACTTAACATATATATTTACAAGTGTTCTCATAATTACCAACAACACATTTCTGGCATCTTACTAGGGATGACAACTTAGTTAAGAGTGATGCTAAGAAATGTCAACAAGCATTTCTGACGCCGTTGCCGGGGAGGGACACATGGCTAAGAGAATTGACCAACTAAATACTTATTGATGAAATCATAACCTTTGCTTTAGCAGGCTTACTCTTGTTTGTCTTTGTTCATATCTTATACAAGGTATTGTAGGATTAGTTGTGATTCAACAAATTTCATCAATCAGAATCGACCACAGTAAGAGGAAGCTCAACACCGGTTTCTATCCGGCGAACAGGTGCGTCCTAGTTTCTATCCCATGTCACCGTCATCATTTCTACAGAGTTTTCATTGCAGTTAGGCATTAGTACAGCTAGAAGTGCTGCTAACTATGTTGTGCCCATGTATTTTCTCTCAAAATTTAGTCTGGTTATATTGATGACGGCCAGCAGCTTAGTGTGTGTGCTCTTATTTCTAGATTAGCTTAGTTGACAGTTCGGTTTTGGTCCCCATGGATGGGTTTTGGTCCCCATGGATGTGTTTTCCTAATTGCTGGCTCATGACGGACCTAGAACCATACCTTTCTTGAGCAAGAATCAATATATGATGCTTTCCACCTTAGTGCGTGCACTCTTATTCGATTTGTTCGTTGGTTGGTTTCTGGGTTGATAAGCCTGACTGGTGCTGGTTTGTTGTGAGAGAAAAACACCGTTGGCTAGCTAATAAGCTCTGCCTGAAAACAACCAGCGAACATGTTGATTAGCTTAGTTGCTGCTGTTATTCTTGCAGTTGAAGCAGAACTTTTCGAGGCCTGGACCGCAGCTGAAGAAATCCTGGTAAAAGTTCCTGACCATAGCATTTGGATGGATTCCCTTGGATGAAATATGATGGAGCTTTATCGGGTCGATTTACACGTGAGCTCTATTCCGATGATGTAAACAGGTTCTTCCCCGACGTGCTGCTGTGAGACCGGTGCTGGTGCTTTGTCATGTTTAAATTGTCCGCTTAGTTATCAGATCGAACTCAAGGATGCCTACTACTCTCCTTAGAAGATGTAACTGGTCATGTGGTCCTTTTGCGTGTATTCTGCTGTGCCGGGCAAACAATCGTGGATTATAAGCTAGAATAATATTTTTCTCTCACACCAAACCAGCCAGCAGTAATAATCCACAATCGTATATGATCGTATCAGCACCAGCCGAACTGACTGTATGTCAGTTTGCCATTCCGTCCTGGAACTGATGTTGTGTGGGACAAGTACACTGTGCTACTTGGCTTCTGTGTTTTACTGTGCCATTCAGAACTCGAAATAGTCTTTTACATTGCCTACTTGGTTTCTGAAATTTCGATGATTTGAGTTCGCTTTCTATTCCTGAATGGAGTTGGCCACGTTGTAGATTCTATTTCCGTCTGATCAGATGTTTAGATTTCGTCTCAACACAGATTCTGAGTACTTATTGCAGACAAGGTGATGGTTGTTAGTTATTGGCCTCTTAATTAGTGCATATACTTGATGATCCTAACCAGCGTGGACCCGGAGACATAGGTTTTGATTATTTTGATGGTCCCTCTTTTTTCATGCAAGACATATGCCCTAGTCTGTTCTTCGGACTACAGCTATGAGTCCGGAAAGATACCTTATCTGTGTGTTTAAAAAACAAGAAAAAAAATCAAGTCTGTGTATAACACGCGTTATTTCGTTTGCCAGGTAGAACTACGGCCATCGCTCGCGCGCAAGTCACTAGTTGTTGCGAGTTCACGTGTGAAGCTGCTGAATGGGTTGCGAGTTCACGTGTGCTGAATGGGTTGCGAGTTCACGTGTGAAGCTGCTGAATAGTCAGGACTGTGAGACACCAACGTCGAACCCGTGGTTCGAACGCAGCAAGCCAACCACCGGCTTCTGCCATCCGCGCTACGCGCGGTCGTCGACTGTTCCCTCAACCTCGATGCCTATACTTGGCGCGGACAACTCGCTGCCTGGCTTCCGCTACAGCTGCCGATACCTACGCCTCAAGCTACGCACGTCGGCCATGGTTGCCACGCACACGCTCTACAAGAGCATGATAGTGTTGGGGTACGTGGTATTGATCGGGGGCTGTGCGTGCGTCACCCACGAACGACGACATGCCACTCTACTTAGCTCATTGCGACCGGTAGCGGCACGGGCGTTGCCTTGGTTGTGCACCTCCTCGCCGCAGGCGTGTCCGCGGATGTGCTCGCCATCTCCGGCCCTGCATCAGGGATCTCCTTCCTCAGACCTCACACCAACGCCGGACGCCGCGTTACCAAGAAAGACAGAGCTCACCACCTTGCCGGACTAGCACGTTTCTACTGTTCTACCTTGTCCACCGAAGGAGTACTCCTCTGTTTAGAAAGGAATACAATTTTTGTTTTTTTCGAGGAGTCAAACAATTTAAACTTTAACTAAATTTATATAAAAAATAAATATCATTCGTGATATAAAATAGGTACTGCTATATAGTTATGGAATATATTTTTATAATAAATTTTGTTTGAAGACGTAAATGGTAATATTATTTACTATAAACTCAATGTTGAGTTACTTTAAACAGCACGGATCACGTAATTACGTTCTTTCTTCACCTTCGACGGAGGGAGCAGTGCACAGGATTCCGATCGCCTCGTTCGCTGGTCTAAACTTTGATCGTAACTGGCTGAAAAATATTGTTCCGACTAACTTGTTATGAGAAAAAAATACTATTTCAACTGAAAAAAAATCAAATAAGTCAAATTTAAGACAAGCGAACGGGCCACGGTCGCACCCGTGTCCCCCGCGCGGTGCGCTGGATACCCCGCCCGGCGTCGCGTTGCGTCGCGTCGTGTCCGGCCGTCCCGCTGTCTCCCCAAATTCGCACTTCCGTCCGGTTCCGGCGTCACCGCGCCGCGCCACCCATCAACCATCGTCCATCCATCCGTCCATCACGATCACGTACGCCGCCCATCTTATCTATCCCCCGTCACATCCTATCAACTAGTACCTGTACTGCGCCATCAATTTTTGGGGCATAATAACAGCGGGCGCGTTCGCCGGTCTGGTAAAATCAGACCAACCGGCTCATCCTCTTCCGCGAATACTATTCATCAACCGGTATTTCTCTTTCACGGAACCAGAATGTGAAAAGAAGAGGCGAGAGCCAGCGGATGACCACGACAGACAGACGACGACCAGAGGAGACCCTTCGTTCCTCTCTTGTTTCTTGCATTGCATGCAGATAGAGAGAAATGGAGTGACAGGAGGGGTCACAGGTCGGTACTACTGGTGCACTAGTGCAGTGGTGCTCGTGCTCAACATGAACATGGCATCTTTTGTGAGCGCGTGTTTAGTTTTGACCCCGAATTCTTAAAAAGTCCTACAGTATCCATCACATCGAATTTTGCGATACGTGCATGGAATATTAAATGTAGACGAAAAAAATACTAATTACACAGTTTGATTGAAAATTACGAAATGAACGTTTTGAGCCTAATTAGTCCATGATTGAACACTAATTGACAAATAAAAATAAAAGTACTACGGTAACTCAAATTACAAAATTCAGCCAACTAAACACGCGCTGAGCTTCCGTGGGCCTTCACTTGCATGACCGCCTGGTTCCGGGTACCGCTGTCAACTGGTGCTGACTTCTACTCCTACTTCTGGGCTCTGGCAGCAGCATCCTGTCGCGAGGTCAGTCGGTCACCCCTCACTCATCCACTCGCCGGTCGCCGCTCTGTATTGCACTTGCACCAAGCAAAGCGAGAACCAAGAAGAAAGAGACATGGCGTGTTGTGGCAGCAGGCTAAGCTTTGCCTAGCCTTGCCAGTGCTAGAATTTATACATGGCCTAGACACTCCACCACCATCCCATCCCTCGCTAGAATGGATCACAAGGCCAGTCGAGAAGAAAAGAAAACGAAGGAACCCTACGCAAAGGAAAAGGTGCTTGCTTCGCTCGTGATCTTTGATGAAATCTCCACCCGATTCAGTCAGAAACGGCTTGTTCGCTCGTTGGTTTCAGTCAGCCCAAACCAACCAGTCAATAATGTTTTTCTCTCACAATAAACCAGCACTAGCCAGTATAAACCAGTTCAGAAACCAACCAGCGAACATGCCGAAAATCGATTCAGACAGATGGGTCACTCCAAGCAAATCAACCAACGTTTTTGCAGGATCTCTTCTGACGATTACTTAATCCGTTGCATTTCAAGTTGTGAATTTTCTAGGAATTGCATATTCATCCCCTCCGTCCCTCAAGTCAACATCTCGGTCCTTTCGTTTGAAACAACAAGAACATAGAAATATATCAATTGAGCTACTCTCAGATTTTTGGCTCACTCACATGTACTTAGCTTGCGTAACAATATCAGTGTCAGGTAGCAGCATTAGGATACCCGAAGAAAGGATCTGAGGACAGCGAACGACAACTCACTCACATGTACCATGGCTTGCTGGCTGATTGCCGGCTAGCCAGCCACCTCACAAAATCACTATTCACGACTTGCCAGAACAGTATTTTCCTCTCACAACAATCAGCCGAAACAGTATTTTTCAGTCCTGCCGAACAGGCCCCTAGATAATCAAGAACGTATTTCAGTCTCGGCCGACACCGAAGGGACGGTTTCCGCCTCGCCAGACCCTTCGGGCACGGGCCCCGTGTCGCCCGACCCCGAGGGTACGGGAGCCGTCTCGTCCGACCCTGAGGGCACGGGCTCCATCTTGCCTGACCCCTCGGGCGAGGGCTCCATCTCGCCCGACAGGGTCGTACCACCCCCAACCACTACGGGTCCAAGCGTGTGGGTCTGGGTCAAGCCTCTGACACCAGAAGGGGTGCGGGCACGCCTTGACGTGACCCGCAACCATGACAGGCCATGCCCAGGGGTTCGCATCGCCAACACTGATGGGTGCGTGGGCACTGTGCTACCTAATCACCGTATGGCCGCTGACAAGCACGTCGGTTCACTACGCCGTCCGCCGGGACAGGATGGAACGCCACGACCAGCTGATGACGTCCTTAGGGTCAAGTTTTATTAGCAGTCATGATTACTTAATTAGCTAACCATTCTAGGTAAGCACATATTCTACTTTCCAGAAAGGATTGAGCAATCAGAACCATTTCACCATCTTTCATCTTCTAGTTTTTATTACGGTGCTAGACCATAGCCAAGTCATACCGTTTCACGGAAACGGCGATTCGCGAACCAATATATCCCAGCTGGGTACCCCAAAATACACGCCTCACTTGTACCCCAGGCACGAACGAGACTAACCCACTCCACTCCTGTCGAGGGGTCCAAGTCCCCGTCCAAACTTGAACTCCAAGCCCCACACTGGAGACCCGGTCTCAGCATGGTGTATAGGCCTCCACCTTTCCCCGCCTCCAATCAGTCAATCTAGAAAGAGCTGGAACCCATGACAAGAGCTCAACGAGCCTTCCCGCTTCCATAAGCAAGTATGTGCTCAGGATGATAAGTTTGTGACCTGACTACCATCGACATCAACGGACGGTCCTCAATCGACACGGACATGGAAAACAGTGTAACCAAGCTAAGCCCCATGGCCATGGAACACAACTTGTTACACCCACCAATAACCCATGCCATATTCCTACCTGGTCTTCATTATCTATTCATCATTTTTATTAAGAAAGTAATAATAATCATCTATTATGAGTAACGACATGTTACTCACGCTACCGACAACCTAAGCATAGCAGCTATTCGAACCTGCACTAGTAGGACTCTTAGGATGGATATATATGCATGTGGTTTCCATAGAATTCCTGTAACGTAAATGCACATCACATATATTTACGGTGATTATAAAAAATAAGGGTTATGCACCGGGGCTTGTCTTGGGCAGGCGCGGTGTTAGTTGAGTCAGTCAGTGACGGCTCCAGGACCTCCCCCTGCATGAGAATCTTCTCCTCGATGATCTCCTCGAACTCGGGCTCGCCGGTGATCACGATCTCCGCCAACTCGTTCTATATATGCATGCGATGATGATGATGATGCAACAATTCAGTATTTAGGCAACAACAACTCTTAAAATAAGAATACACATGTTAAGCTACTAAGCTAGCTCTAATGACTAAGATACTAAGCTAACTATCTTCTTCATCAAGCAAGATATTGAGTTCAACTAACAAGCACCTAGTTTCGCAATTCAATGGTATGCCTTTATTTCTATTAAAGATTTAATGTATATTTAAACATAGAACATTGAACTACCCTAATGTTTAGTCTAGTCTAAGGCTACAAAAATTACAGTGAGCACATAATAATACAATGAAGCTACTGTAAAAATTTTAGGATTAGATCTATCACCAATTTACCACAAAAATTCCTATAATAATTACCTTAATAATATTAAGCACTTTTCAAATGATTTAATAGCCTTTAATATCAACACAGATATGTATGAACTCACTACACTATCAGGTAGACAATGATTTTAGGAACCTAACAAAATTAGTTTCACAATTTTTGGACACCTATACAAATTTATATTAATTATACAAATCTAGCTCAGAAATTAAAATAGAGAGCTATTACCTATTTCTAAGAGAAAGAAAAAACAAAACCGACCTCACGGCCCACAAACACGCGAATCGCGCACGTCGACCGGCCCATCAATGTGGCCCGAGAGTGAAACCCGCGCGAGCATAGCTCTTTTGCAAAAGAGACCCTGATCTTTTCCTAAACTACGTCGCCATCCGTTTACTAATTCTTTCTCTCTCTGACCTCTTCACTTAACGCCCTGGCCTTCCTCTAATTCCTCCCCACACACACCCGCCTAACCCATGCTTGGTGGCGCGGTGAGCATTGGCATTGTGTGGCTACGCCGATCACAAGAGGCTCACACAGGCCCATCGGTCGGGCCGACCTCCAACTACGGCCTAAACGCCTACGCTAAACGGCAACGCGGGGTGGCAGGACTCGCTGGAGCAAGCTTCGGCGATGCGCGGCTATCCGCAATGGTGGCACCACTGTTCTGGCGAACCAGGGCACCTAAGGACCTAACCGGCTAGTGAGTGAGCACTAGGGACTTACAGCGGGCTCGACCGGTGTGGTGGTTGTAGCAGAGGAGGCCGGGGATGGGTTGTCCTTGTGCGCGCGGCTAGCTCGACAATGAGCCATGGTGGATAAGGCCGCGTCAGCGACGCTGGGGAGGTGGTAGCGGTTCTGCTGGCGCACGCAGGGTGGAGAGGGAGTCAAGGTGAGGCTTGTGGTGCTGATGAATTGGCTATGGGGGGTTCAATGGGGAACTGCCATCGGCTTTTGACACACACGGCCTTATTCGGCCCGGCGGCGAGGAAACGCCAAAATTGAAGCTAGGTTGGGCTCAGTCCAAGGCGGGGTGGGTCGGGTGGCTAGGCAACTTGATGGTGAAACCAGGGACTCGACGAATTGGCTCGAGATAATCACTCCTTGATGGATTTAATGGCACGGCCCAGCCGGCCATGGAAGCAGAGAGAGAGAGGTAGGTGGGGTTCAGCTCGACCTCGTCTTGGTGGGACGCGGTCGACACGATCAGGGAGACACACGCGTGTGTCCATGATTGGGCATGGCCCGTGCGGACGTAGTGCCATAAATGGTAAGACGACGGTGAGCCTAGCCATGTGCGCGTAGCAGTGGTAGGCATCGGACCGGTCCAGCAGCGGCGTGGAGGTGCAAGGGGTGCGAACGTGATGGCGAGGCAATGACACCGGCAGTAGCTGCGCCATGGCATGGGGCAGGGGAAGCAGTGCGGCAGGAGTGGTGGGGCAGCCAGCAGCACCGCACGGCTAGGCGAGTAGCAGCGGCTCCGCGCGGCAGCGGCTAGGCCGCAGCCAAGCCACGGCCGTCCGAGGGTGACCCTAGCCCAGCTATGCGTCCCCACACGCGTGGTCTAGCCGAGATGACCACAACGAGCACAGGCGCATGGTGACCACGCACACAGATCGAGCAGGTGATGTGCACAAATTTTAAAACGTTAATAACAACTGGACTATGGAAGTTGAGACCAAACCACCTTTGCTATGCTAAAGCGGGCATATCAGACTACCAACATGAGCTAAAACATGACACCACTGCCTAGCTAAATTGCATAGAATTAATTCGCCAATATAGCGTCGTCAGCATTTTTCAAACTTGAAAATCTTCTAAGTCTTGAGCTGGATTCCGTTTCAGGTTCCATTTTTAGGCCATTAGAAATACTAGCTAGCAATGCTCTTTTTCTACAGCAAGAGTTGCATTGTCATCTACAAAGTTTGTACTTCAAACCTTTTTTAGGTGTCACACACATGTTTTATAATACTTTTGCTTAATAAAAAGTGGTTTTCATCCCTACTTGATATACATGAGCTATTGAATCAACTTTCATTTAACATTTTTATTAGTCATTTTAGGTTACAAGAAATTGATCTACACACTTTATCACATGCTTTATCACATAAACATGATGCTCATGAGATGGTTTAGTGGTTTGTTTAGGGTGTGACACCGAGGGTGTTACAGGACATTCTACCCGAACCAGTATAATCCTCGTGTCCTCCGAGCACACCATTCAGGCCAGATGCGCAAACTAGAAATTTACTAGTCGGTGATCCAAAACACCGACAGTTGGCGCGCCAGGTAGGGTTTTTTTGCATGTCTCAACGTCCACATCAGGCCTCAGATGGCTAGTCACGGCGTCATCTGGGTCCCGGGCGCGCACGTGTGCCTCAGGAGCCTAGACTTCATTGTCATGACGGAGGGAGAGTTGGCGTAGGCTCCCGCGATCATCGAGGCGCTTGAGGATTTGCAGCTGCACGCGCTGGAGGCCCGTGTCCCTAGGAGCGATCGGCTCCTCGGCTTCGACTAAGGGAGGCTGGAGCGCCAACTCGACACCTTCATGGTACCCCAATCATCCCGTGAGGAGCTGCACTACCTTACTTTGTCCTTCGCCAATGCCATGATGCAACTCGCTGGAGGGGAACCTCTCTCCCCAGAACACCTCACCCGGGGCGCCCCGGTAGCGTTCCCGTTCGGTCTGCGTAATGCTACGGGGACCATTGGCCACCTCGTGGCGCAGCGCATGCACCCATCCCCTATGAACGACGAGTTCGTGGGGATGACCGAATACGTCGTGGAATCTTTGCACGACCTTCTCGTGGGAGATTCAGAGTCGCTCTCTGACTCTGACTCCAGCAGGGGGAGGCATCACCCCTCGCGAGAATGTTTTATGGCAGGTACCCCCGAGGGACATGTCGAAAGTGTCCACGAGGGAGGTGCTACCCCACCAAACAACCTCGACGACGAGGTCAAGGAAGACGCAGGGGCCCTTCCTCGTATGCGGGTGGAACCGCTAAGGGCGTGACACCAGGAGCTCGAGGATGCATGACTCCAACTCGAGAAGGAGCGCGCAGAGCTCGAGCGAGAGATCGAGTGCCGCTGAGATGGTGGGCGTGCGCATGTTATGGCCCGCGACGTGAACTGGAGGATCATCGAAGACAATGGAGCCCTCCCACACTTCGCCCGGGCAAGCCAGAACATCGCTGCCGCGATGGCCTTGCTCTGAAGGCTCCCGAAGCCCACGACATCGGAGGGTCATCGGGCCCATCGTGAGATCTGCACGCTGCTTGAGTACGCGACGGTGCAGCAGGCGGAGAGCTTGTCGTCTCGGCGACGCGAGCTCGACACGTAGTTAGTGCGCGCCCTCGGGACGACATGTCAGGGACATGTCTGTCCACCAGGCATCGCGTAGTGGTGGGGGCGCGTCATGGACCCAGTGCATGAGCGTCTTAGCCTCCACCATGATGCACGTAACACCCTAGATGGCCATAGGCATGGACGAAGCGACGAGAGAGAGGAAGCCGGCCATAACTACCAGCCTCGTCACAGCGGATGCTATGACAATTGCGAGGATCGGAGCTTGAGCCCCGACCTACCAGGACCTCAGCCCTTCGGTCGACACATCCTCAACACTGCCTTCCCACCATGGTACCAACCGCTGACGAACATCACAAAATACTTCGAGGAAATGAACCCTGGACTGTGGCTCGAGGATTACCCACTTGCTTACCAAGCCGGCGGAGCGGATAGTGATAGTTTCATTATCTGCAACCTTCCATTGTTCCTGGCCAATTCGGTGCGAACATGGTTGGAGCACCTTTCGCCCAACCAGATTCAAAGTTGGGCGGACCTAAAGGAGATTTTCATGAGAAACTTCTAGGGCACCTACACGCGCTCTAGGAACCCGTGGGATCTCAAAAACTACCGACAGAAGTTTAGGGAAACTCTTCATGAGTACATCCAACGCTTCTCCCGGTAGTGCAACGAGCTGCCCGACGTCACCGACACCGACGTTATAGAAGCCTTCCTATCCAGGACCACCTCCGAGTCCCTGGTTCACAAGCTAGGACACAAATGCCCGCGAACCACCAAGGAGCTCCTCGACATCGCCACCAACCATGCCTCGAGTGAGGAGGCGGTCGGAGTGATTTTCGACCGTCTCAAGGGCAAGGCAAAGTGCGATGAGGACGCCGGCGAAGGCACCTCCAACCACCCCAACAAGAAGAAGAACAAGCAGCGGCGCAAGGGCTTGCTCGTGGCCGCTGCCAACCACAAGGGGGGTCAGAAGCCCGCCGAGCGTAACCTAGACCCCTTCGAGAAGCTGCTCGAAGGGCCATGCCCGAACCATGTCTTCCTTGTCAAGCACCTATACAAAGACTACACCCTCATGAAGCGGTTCCTGTCCAGTGGCTCCAATAAGGGGGAGCATAGGAAGGAGCCCAAGCCAGCGGCAGACGACACTGAGGTGAAGGACGGCGGCTTTTTGATGCTGGATGGCTACCTCATGATCTTTGGAGGGTCGGCGGCCTACGACTCCAAGCGCCGCCAGAAGCTTACACGCCACGAGGTCTATGCGGCCGAGCCGACCACGCCTTCCTTCCTCCGATGGTCGGAGTCCGCCATCACCTTTGATCGGACTGACCACCCGGAAAGCATCCTACAGCCAGGAAGATACCCGCTCATGGTCGACCCAATCATCGGCATGAAGCGTCTCACCAAGCAGCTAATGGATGGAGCCAATGGCCTCAACATCATGTACGCTGAGACGCTCAACGCCATGGGCATCGACCGATCGCGCATCCGGCAACCTGGGGTGCCTTTCCATGGCATCGTGCCTGAAAAGCAGGCCGTGCCGCTTGTGTAAATCGATCTATCAGTCACCTTTGGGAATCCAACCAATTACAGGATAGAGACCCTTACCTTTGAGGTGGTCGGGTTCCACAAGACCTACCACGCCATCCTGGGACGTCCATGCTATGCGAAGTTCATGGTCGTCTCCAACTACACCTATCTGAAGTTGAAGATGCCGGGTTCACGCGGGGTCAACACCGTCGGCGCCTCCTTCCAATGCGTCTACGAGTGCAAGGTCGAGTGTTGTGAACATGCCGTGGTGATTGTCGCCCCCAAAGAGCTCGCGGCCATTAGGGAGGAGATCATCGAAGGAGCACCCGACCCCAAGCGGCCGGCCAGGCCTTTAGAGCCCGTGGAGGGTGCCAAGGATGTCCTCATAGACCCTAGTAGCTCCGAGGGCAAAGTGGCAACCAACGCGCTGGTAAAGATGGCGTCTGGCCGAGAGCCGTTGGCGACGGGCATTTTCGCCAGCGACTAGTACAAGCCCTCGGTCTGCTACGAGGAGCCAGAACGAACTAGTGATAGGCCACCGACCCCAGGCTCGGGGGCTGACCAACCCTTAGCTCCCCCTGACCTTGAGGTCATGGAGCTTGACGCAGACCCAGTGGCAGAGCCTGACCCTCTTGCTGACTAGAGGACGCCTTACCTCGATTACCTCCTCCGTGAGGTGCTACCGACGGACAAAACGTAGGCTCGACGACTCATGCATCGTGCCAAGTCCTTCGTCGATATCGAGGGGGAGCTCCAAAAGCGAAGCCACACCGGGATCCTGCAGCGCTGCATCCCGATTGAACAAGGGAAGCAGTTGCTGAGAGATATCCATGGTGGGGTCTGCGGGCACCATGCCACACCTAGAGTCTCGGCCGATCTCCGTGATCAAGTCTGAGCAAGCCGTGATGTTCTTCCTTGACATCGTCCATCGCTTTGGAGTCCTGAACTCCATTGTCACGGACAACGGCACGTAGTTCACCAAGAAAAAGTTCCTTCGATTTTGCGATGAATACCACATTCGCGCCGAAAGCCTAGGATCTTCAACTAGTTGAACGGGCAGGTCGAGCGTGCGAATAGCATGGTCCTACAAGACCTCAAGCCTAGGATCTTCAACTAGTTGAACAAGTTTAGCGGACGATGCTCTGGAGCCTGAGGACGACCCCTAGCCTGGCCACCGGCTACACACTCTTCTTCATGGTCTACGGTTCTGAGGCTATCCTCCCGATCGACCTCGACTATGGAGCGCCGAGGGTCAGGGCATACAACGAGCAGGGAGCCAAGGCATCCCTCGAGGATGCCATGGATCAGTTCGACGAGGTGCGCCGGTACCACAGCTGTTGGGTGCGGGGTCAGGCCTTCAATGTCAAGGACTTGGTACTCCACCTCGTCTAGAGCAACAAAAAACGTCACAAGCTCTCTCTGTCGTGGGAGGGACCATACGTCGTTGCAGAAGTGCTCTGACCTAGCACCTACAAGCTCAAGACCATCGACGGCAATGTCTTCATCAATGCATGGAACATCGAGCATCTATGTCCTTTTTACCCTTAGCATATGCATGTACCCATGAAAACTAAGAACGGTGTTTCTAAAATACAAAAATGCTTTCTTTTTCGCTATCTCGTCCTCGATCCTTAGTGATACCCGACCCCAGCAATGGCACGGGGTCGGGCCTCACTCGGGGGCTGATAAGAGCATACCTATTCAAAAACAATCACTATGCCCGACCCCTTCTCACGTTAAGATCTAAAAGCGAGAGCTATGGAAACGAACACCGAGTAAAGTTGGTCGGATGGAAAGGAACCTACGCCCCAGCGGCTATGGCATTCTTGCTCACCAGCATGATTAGGGTTCTTTCGCCCACGTCCTAAGCTTTGTAGCCTTAACAACAGAAAAGCGTCAGAATCCAATAACCTTTTTATAACACAAAATGAAAAATGTACCCAAAAGTTTGTTTGACCGAAACAAAAGAACTAAAACTTGTTCATTTATTACAAGACCACCACTTCGTTTATCTAACTGACTAATTTTTCAAGGGGATGATCTCATCCTCTATCTTGGCAGATAGGTCCTATGCTAGAGGGGCCACCTCCTTCTCGATGTCCTCCAGCTCGGCGTCGGAGTAGCCGAGTGCGAAGCCTTGGCTCATCGTCGCTAGATCGATGTTCTTATAGTGAGAGCGAGCGATCACGAACGACCGATTGACGCCAAAGCCTAGCACGCCCCTCGCAATGTCGTGTGCCCGATTCATGATCTAGATGGCGTGAACCACCAGTGAGCTCGTCTCCTATGTCGGGGCCAGCTGGACGGCTATGCGCAGGGCATCATGCTCTTCGCTCTCCTTTAGGAGGGTGGCCTTAATCTTGTCGAGCTCCTTCTCTAGGTTGCGGCTCTTCATCACCTCCACCGTGAGCCTGCCATCAAGTCCTATCCAAGTCACATGACCACCATGTCAAAGGACTCACCACGGGTTCCAAGGAAAAGGACAACACGGCAAACCAGAGGATTACCGTCCACGTCCGCCAAGAGCTTGCGCGCCTCATCACGCCATAGGGTCACCTCAGCCTCCAAGTTCTAGATCTGCTCCTGGCGCTGACTGACCTCCATGGCGAGTCTGGCGATCACCGCTTCTGTCACAACCTTTAGGTACTTTTCTCCCCAGAGCTCACCCTCCAGGAGGCAGATCCACTGCTGGGCATCGGCATGCTCCTGACGAGCCAGGTCACGCTCGGTGTGTAACCCCTCTACGGTGTGGAGTAGATCGTCCCACTCCTTCCGTAGCCGCTCAATTTCTGCCCCGTTGTAAGGTCCTAATGGCTAGAGGGGGGGGGGTGAATAGCCCATTAAAATATCTACAACAACACTTAGCAAACCGGTCAGACAAATATGAGGCGATGCGAGTGTTGCACTAGCCTACTAAAAATGCAAGACACTTACCACAATTCTAGTTTCTATTGTCTCTATCCACACAATGGCTATGTCACTACACTAAGTTAGTGTGCTCTCAAAGGCTAACTAAAGAGCCACACTAACCAAACTAACAAGCTCTCACGACTAGCTACACTAAAGAGCTTGACAACTAGTTTACGATAATGTAAAGAGATAGAGCAAGATGGTTATACCGCCGAGTCGAGGAATGAACCAATCAATCACAAGAATGAATACCAATAAAGACCAATCACCTCGGAATCAAATGATGACACAATGATTTTTTTACCGAGGTTCACTTGCTTGCCAGCAAGCTAGTCCTCATTGTGATGATTCACTCACTTGGAGGTTCACGCGCTAATTGGTATCATACGCCAAACCCTCAATAGGGTGCCACACAGCCAACAGAAGATGAGGATCACACAAGCCATGAGCAATTTACTAGAGTACCTTTTGGCTCTCCATCGGGGAAAGGTCAAGAACCCCTTACAATCACCACGATCAGAGCCGGAGACAATCACCAACCTCCGCTCGACGATCGTCGCTGCTCCAAGCCATCTAGGTGGCGGCAACCACCAAGAGTAACGAGCGAATCCCATAGCGAAACATGAACACCAAGTGCGTCAAGATGCAAACACTCAAGCAATGTACTTGGAATCTCTCCCAATCTCACAAAGATGATGAATCAATGATGGAGATGAGTGGGAGGGCTTTGGCTAAGCTCACAAGGTTGCTATGACAATGCAAATGGCCAAGAGAGTGAGCTAGAGTCGGCCACACGCCTTCAAAATAGAGCCCCCAAGGAAATAGAGTCGTTGGGCTCACAGAGCACCCTACTGTGCACCGACCAGACGTGTAGGTCGGGGCGACCGGACGCACGCCACCCAGCGTCCGGTCGCGTGATGTGTTCCACGTGGCCCCTCAGTTTAACCTTGTCCATGTGATCTCAACGGCTAGTCTGCTTCGCGCCATGTGTTAAGTTGCAACCGGACGCGCTGCTCAAAGTGACCAAACACTCCATCACTAGAGTCTGGTCGTTTACAGTAAGGTTCCAGAGACGGTTTTTCATGACCGGACGCATTCGATCACGCCCGACCAGACTCGCCCAGTGTCCGGTCACTCACCCTTTTCTCTGTATGTCGCCATGTTAGCAGGACCGGATGCTGAACAATGTTCAGCCAGAGTCTGGTCACATGCGTCTAGTCTTAGGCCGAGAGTAGCCCGAGGACTCCACTGATTTTTATAAATGACTGGACGCTGCTTCCCCGAGTCTGGTCACCACATGACCAGCATCCTATCACTGTTTTTAGTGACTATCACCTTCTTCATTTCACCAACTTCTCCACCCTTGCTCAAATATGCCAACCACCAAGTGTATCACCTTATGCACATGTGTTAGCATTTTTTCACAAATGGTTTCAAGGATGTTAGCACTCCACTAGATCCTAAATGCATATGCAATGAGTTAGAGCATCTAGTGGCACTTTGATAACCGCATTTTGATACGAGTTTCACCCATCTTAATAGTACGACTATCAATTCTAAATGTGATCACACTCTCTAAGTGTCTCGATCACTAAACCAAAAAACTCCTATCAATTTAACCTTTGCCTTGAGCTTTTTGTTTTTCTTTCTTCTTTTCCAAGTCCAAGAATTTGATCATCACCATGCCATCACTATCATAATGTCATGATCTTCATTTGCTTCATCACTTGGAGTAGTGCTACCTATCTCATAATCACTTTGATAAACTAGGTTAACACTTAGGGTTTTATTAATTCACCAAAACCAAATTAGAGCTTTCAATCTCCCGCTTTTTGGTAATTGATGACAACCCTTTCACAAAGATATGAATTGAAATTCAATTAAATCCATGTTGCTTGCCCAAGCATATTTACCATGTGTAAAAGGATATGGACAAGTTTTATGAACCCCAAATGGTAGCAATTGCTCCCCTTACATATGTGGTAAGAGTTTGTATTGTAGCTTGCACATATGCTTAGATAGGAAATATAGGAGGCAATGTCTACCAAATGATTCTAAGGTATAAGAAATGGACCTTTGAAGCGTGATACCAATCGGAGTGCATCAATATACCATCCTTAGCACCATGAGTAACTAGACATACACAAAAACTAGAATACCCCATGAGATCAACATTAGAAGCAAGGGTCTAGTTTTCATAATATGAGCATGAGTCTAGTTACTTAACCTATGCATGCTAGTTTTTCATTTTATCATTCAAACCTACAACTAGCATACACCACATAAGCATGGATATTGAAATTTAAAACTTGTGCTATGCAAGCAAACATATGAAGTGCACATTCAAATGCATCCACCAATATTGAAATTTAAAACTTATGCCATGCAAGCAAACATATGAAATGCACATTCAAATGCATCCACCAAGTTTATGAGCTTGCTCCCCCTACTTGTGGGCTTAAAGTTTTAATTGATCCCCTTCCTTTGTCATATCTCTCCCCCTATGTCAATTTCTCAATTTCTCCCTTTATCTTTTCACTATCTTTGTACATTATTTCTCCCCCTTTGTCATCAATGACCACAAAGGTTCAAAATGTAGATAGGTTGAGATTATCAATGTTAATCAATGGGTGAGGATCATTTTTCCAAATATGGTTCAATCTAGAATACGTGCCAACGACATTTAACTCGGTTTGATCCAAGGATAAGCTTCTTCACACCTCCAAATAAGGGTTATCTTGTACCATGTTGAGTTAAACACTTAGAGCTCATTTTCTAGATCAAACACTAGGTTTATAAGCCCACAAACATGTCATATGCTACCACTAGACCATATTAAGCATAAAAGCAATAGTGGTACCATACAAACATCAAAATCATTTGATTTTCATGAATGAGCCTCTTAAATGTGAAAGATGTCTAGATGCACTAATCATGTCCTTAGCAAGGATGTATTCCATGCCAATCAACTTTTACCTTCGATTGCTCGAAGGAGAGGTATGTCATATAAGGGGGGGGGGGTGCATCAACACATATTTGAGAAATCCAATATGTTCAACTCATTCCTTAGCTTGCAAAACCTTTTCTCATCTAATGACTTGGTGAATATATCGGCAAGTTGATCTTCGGTGCCTACACTCTCAATGCAAATGTCTCCTTTTTGTTGGTGATCTCTTATGAAATGGTGGCGGACATCAATGTGCTTTGTTCTTGCATGTTGAACCGGGTTATTGGTTAACTTGATTGCACTCTCATTGTCACATAGCAATGGCACTCTCTTGAACTTGATTCCAAAGTCCTTCAAGGTGGCCTTTATCCAAAGTATTTATGCACAACAACTACCGGCCGATATGTATTTGGCTTTGGTGGTTGATAATGCAACACTATTTTGCTTCTTTGATGACCATGAGACTAGTGATCTTCCCAACAATTGACATGTGCCCGAGGTGCTCTTCCTTTCAACCTTACATCCCGCATAATCCGAGTCAGAGTAACCAACTAGCTCAAACTTAGCTCCTTTGGGATACCACAAACCAACATTTTATGTATGCTTCAAGTACCTCAATATTCTCTTTGTAGCCTCCAAATGACTTTCTTGTGGTGCATCTTGAAATCTTGCACACAAGCATACACTAAACATGACATCCGGCCTTGATGCGGTCACATAGAGTAGGCTTCCAATCATAGACCGATATAATTTTTGATCCACCATATTGCCACTTGCATCACTATCCAAGTTGCCATTTATTCCCATTGGTGTACTAAGGGCTTTGCTATCACTCATGCCAAACTTTTTGAGCATGTCTTTGATATACTTGCCTTGACTCACAAATGTACCATTCTTCAATTACTTGATTTGAAGACCAAGGAAGTAACTTAACTCTCCAATTATGGACATTTCAAACTCATTAGCCTTCATCTTTCCAAACTCTTCACAAAAGTCTTGATTGGTTGATCCAAATATGATGTCATAAACATAGATTTACAACACAAATAAGTCTTTGCCAATCTTCTTGGTGAAAAGAGTTGTGTCAATCTTGCCCATCATGAACCCTTTAGAGAGTAGAAAGTCCCTCAATCTCTCATACAATGCTCTAGGTGGTTGCTTCAAGCCATACAATGCCTTCTTCAACTTGTACACATGGTCGGGCTTCTTATCATCTTCAAAACCGGGAGGTTGCTCAACATATACTTCTTCATTTATGTAACCATTGAGAAATGCACTTTTGACATCCATTTGATAGAGTTTGATGTTGTGGGCACAAGCATAGGCTAGCAAGATTCTAATTGCTTCCAATCTAGCAACCAGAGTGTGGCAGAACCGCCCGAAATGGCACACTTACGGAGGCGCTCGTCTTCCACCAGACACTAAGCACCCCGAAAGCAGGCTACAGCGGGCGGTATCCGTCAGACACACCCCGAGGGAGAACCCGAAAGATCCACATTTTTCCTAAGGATCCAATAATGAGAACGAGTTACAACATAAGTCCATTTCATACATTAGAGTTTCTTAAAAAGTACATTATTACAATACCAAATACTAGAGTGCGGAATGATAACAGCGGAATTGAAAAATATCATCTAGCGGTAAGGGGCGAGGATTCCATCTGAGCCCACCAGAAGGATCCTCCACACAAAGGTACTCTTCAAGCATCACCTGCAACAGGGGTAAATAAACCCTGAGTACACAATGTACTCGCAAGACTTATCCGACTAGTGGGAATAATTTCCCGACTCCAAGGAATATGATAAGCTATATGGCTTGCTGGTTTTCTTTAGCAGAAAGCAATACTAATATTGCGTCCTTATTTATGTATTATTATTATTAGCCGTATTAAGTTATCATCTAGCCAGTCTATATAAGCACATGTTCTACTTTCAAGCAAGAGTTGAGCAATCAGTTCCATTTCTTCTCCTTTCAACTTTTAGTTCTTACTACGGTGCTAAACCGCAGACAAGCCGTACCGGATTTCCCGGTGATTTGTGAATCAATGTGCCCAGTTGGGTGCCCCGAAAACACACGCCCTGCTTGTACCTCGGGCACAAGCAAGACCAACCCATCACTCTCCTGTCCCGGGTGTCTAGGCCCCCGTCCAAACTTGGACTCCAAGCCCCCACTCCTGAGTCCCGGATTTAGTACGGTGCAAGGACCTCCACCACCCCGCCTCCCATCAGTCGGTCTGAAAAGAGCCGAATCTGTGACAAGAGAGCAACAAGTCTTCCCTGCGCCCATACCCAAGTATGCGCTCAGGACAATAAATCTGTGACTTGCCTAGAGTCATATGCAACGACTGGTCCTTAATCGACATAGACAGGGAAAAAGTGTAACCGGGCTATGCCCTGTTGGCCCCAGGACACAACCCTTTACACCCAACAATACCCAAACCATATCCCTGCCCGATAACTATTTATCTTTACCATTTTATCATGAGTGATCATGTTTATCACCTACTTATGAGTAACGGCAGGTTACTCAAGCTACCGATATCCTGAGCATAGCAGCTACTCGACCTGTACTAGTAGGACTCATAGGTAGATATATTTATGCATGTAGTTTCCATAAAATACCTGTAACATAAATGCACATCATATATCTATTCAGTGATCAGTAAAAATATGGGTTATGCACCGGGGCTTGCCTTGGGCAGGCGACGGGTCAGTAGAGGCAGCACCAACAGGCTCCTAGGCTCCCTCCTGCACGAGGATCTCCTCCTCGTACTCCTCGATCACCTCATCGTACTCCGGCTCGCCAACGGGCACGAAGTCTACCAGTTCATGATCTACATGAAATGATGATGCAATGATTAACAATATGACAACAGCAACTCTTAAAATAAAAGTACATCTGTTTAACTACTAAGCTAATGCTACTGACCACGGTACTAGGCTACCTATTGTTATCGATAATTATTTTGAAGTATGATGTTCATGATTATTATAGCAACTACAGATATTCTTACTCCCAATGCTAATTTACGCAATATACGATAAAGCAAAGGTAATAGCTACTCTATCTAACAACTCATTCTAAGGCTACACAATTTACAGCAAGTACATAATGGCCTAGGGAACCTACTGTAAAATTTTTATGTCGATAGCTATCACCAATTGTCCACAAATATTCCTACAAATACGAATCTACATAATACCAAGCTTTCTGATTAGAATTTATGAGCCTATCATCATAACAACTAACTGTGAGCTAACTACACTAACAGATAGATGGTATTTTTGTGAACCTAACAAACTTGGTTTCACTATTTTTGGACCACAACACAATTTACTACAAATTATCAAAGTTTAGCCTGAAAACTAAATTGAATAATCCTTAACAAATTTAATGAAAACAGGAAAATGAATTCCACTTCGCGGCCAACGGTTCGGCTCGGCCCAGCAAGGCGGGCGGGGCGCGAGCGGCACGAGCGTGGCCCAGCAGCGGCAGCGGCAGCGCGGCCCAGCAGCGGCGCGGACACGAGCGCACAGGCACGGCCGGGCGCGGCAGCGTGGCAGGCCAGCCCACGACGGGGGCGCGGCGCTAGTGTGAGTTGGCCCAGGCAGCGAGGGCGTGGGCGCGGCTGCCCAAACGCGATGCGGACGGCACAGACACGAACGGCCCACGCGGACGCGAGCTACAAATGTGCGTATTTCTAATGTATTGAGGCATTTGTTTTTCTACACGAAAAGGTGTGACGTAGGGGTGACGTCATGGTGATGTCAACAAGCTAATAACAGCAGTAACGCACCACCGTCTGCTCTGCTCGGGCGTGGTTCCGCCGGCCGCGGATAGGACGCGATAGGGCGGTAGAGCTCCGAATGAGGTGAGCAGGGCAGTATGCAGCTGGAGGAGAGGCTAGCAGTGCGGTGAATTGAAATGGTATGCTCTGGTTCAGTGGCTGGACGACGGCGTAGACTACCTCGGTCTTATGGAGCAGGCGGAGCGGCGATTTCAATTTGAAGCTCTGTGCGGCGGTCTGTGTACCTAGCGGAGACGAGGATGCGACGAATTTTATTAGCGTGCTGCTATCACTGCGAATTGAAGGAAGGAGGTCCCGCCGGTCATGGCGACAGCGGAGATAGGGGCTTTGGCATGGCTCGGCTCGGCACACACGGAGCTATCAACGCAAAGTACCAACGCCGACGAATGACAAAGACAGCGAGGTGCGCTCCAGGCAGCTGTCCGCACGGCCGACCCACAAGGCGACGAAGCTCGGGCCTGTGTCACCGTGTACGGTGCCGAACAAGGAATCAGAGCGCGACGTGACGCCGAAGTGATGGTGGCAGCAGGTAGTCGTCCGACGCGAGTGCAGCCGCGGCGAGTCAACGGGACCAATGCCGAGCGCGGCGATGGGTGGCGTGTAGCGTGGCCAAGGTACCACGCGACGCGACAGCGAGGCAGAGCTGATAGGACCCGTGCGCAGTGCGCTTGCATGCGGTGGCAGGCAGCCGAGGCAGCAGTGGTGACCGCGGCCCGTGTAGCATTGTTCGAAATAGGTGACGTGCATGGTTTTTAAAGCGGTCGCAAAACTCTCTCTGAAGGTCCAAATGCCAAACCAATTCTTTTAGACGCAAGAGGGTATGTAGGACTACCGACCCAGGCCATGACACCATGCTACTTCTTAAGCCGATTTCTCTACAAAAATTACCAAAACTGGCTTCGTCGACCCATTTTTAAATTTACGCGGAATGACGTAACTCCGAATGGTTTCACATTGAATCCCAAATCCAACCTATGGGCTGTACTAGCGAGCTATCCTTGTGCTCGACCGCACATGTTTTATCGCCCTTGTGCTTGCCAACTCGTGTGGCAGCCTTGAGAGGTTTGTAACCTCATTCGAAAGCTGAGAAATCACCCCTCACTTCAAGAGTTCACTCTCTTGATTTGAGAACGAGGGTAAGGCAAGCCTTTGTGGCAAGCTCAAGCCTTTTGTGGCTTCCTCAACAACGTGGACTTAGGCAAACCTTTGTGGTGAGCTGAACCACGGGATAAATCTGGTGTCTCGCGTGCTTCATCTTGTTTACTTGCTGCTTTACCTTATTGCTAGCTGTTGTTAGGGTTTAGTTGCTCGATCCACTTTTATGTGGAGTTTCTGTGGTATTCAGTCTTCGAACTGGATCTTGTTTTTTCTATCCTAGGATTAAGCAGCTAGTGGGGTCAGGTTCATCTCTGTAAAATCTCAACTGTGTTAGATTTATTTTCATAGAGCGGCAGTGTCGCCCGGTAAGGCCGGCAGTGCCGCCCTCTGTTCTAACAGAGTGTTGAGTTGAATTTTTACAGGCCTATTCACCCCCCTCTAGGCCTTCTTTATCTTCCTGTAGATCCTACACATTTCTTGTCAAACTTGCCCAATCTAGTGCCTTTCTTCAAGATATAGCATTTACAACCAAAGACACGAAAATATGCAATGTTGGGCTTTCTACCATTCAAGAGCTCATATGGTGTCTTCTCTTTCAATGGGTGACAATAGAGGCGGTTGCTACAATAGCAAGCCGTGTTGATAGCTTTGGCCCAAAAAGATTGACTCACATTGTACTCACTAAGCATAGACCTTGCCATATCAATGAGTGTTCTATTCTTCCTCTCAACAAGGCCATTTGATTATGGAGTGTACTTGGATGAGAATTGATGTCTAATTCCAAATTCATCACACAACTCATCAATTCTAGTGTTCTTGAACTCACTACCATTGTCACTTCTAACTCTCTTGATGGTTGTTTCAAACTCATTGTGAATGCCCTTGACAAATGATTTGAATGTTGCAAACACATTACTTTTGTCCACTAGAAAGAATACCCAAGTGTATCTAGTATAATCATCCACTATCACAAAGCCATATTTGTTTCCACCGATGCTAGTGTATTGTGTTGGCCCAAACAAATCCATGTGCAATAACTCAAATGCTTTATTAGTGCTCATCATGCTTTTCTTAGGATGGGTGTTTCCAACTTGTTTGTCGGCTTGACAAGAGCTACAAAGCTTATCCTTCGCAAATACAACATCTTTCAAGCCTCTAACCAAGTCATACTTAACCAATCTATTCAATTGTTTCATTCCAACAAGACCAAGCCTTCTATGCCATAACCAACCCATGCTAGACTTAGTGAACAAACATGTAGATAATTGAGCTTCACTAGCATCGAAATCAACCAAATATATATTCTGTCTAAGCCAATGGGCAAGATCAACAAGATGCAGTACGTTGATTTTGGTGACTTAGAGAGCAGAGACGATCATCAGTTTGCTACAACCATCAAGACCTGTGACCGCTTTGAGATGACAGATATTATGAGTTTCAGGTATGATTGGAACAGGGAGATTCTAGCACAGTTCCATGCCACTTACTATTGGAACAGGGAAGTGGATGAGCTTCATTGGATGACTGATGGGCGACACTATGGCATTGATTTTGTTACCTTCTGTCGTATTCTTGGTTTTGGACACATCCACAGGGGATATGAGAGGATTCATAATGAGCGTCGTCTTGAGCCAATGGAAGTAAGCTTCATGTGGGAGGATCAAAATCTTGCAGTTCCTGATTGGTCAAGGACCAAGCTCAAGAGCTTCTATTACATCATGAACAATCTTTTCAGGATCACTCTCAACCCCAAAGACAATGCAACAGATTTGAATGGCTATATCACTAATGTGTTGTCTAGGTTTCCCAGCAGTGAAAAGTTTAATGTTCCAAGATTTATTTGGGTTGAGCTAGCATATGCCGTGGATGATGGGAGGAGATCTTTGCCCTATGCTCCTTACCTCATGTTTATGATTGAGAGAGTGACTGGCATGTGGTTCCCTAAGGATTGTGAGCACATTGTTTACAAGATCAAAAAGACCCATGGTGGCTTAGGGGGACTTGGCTCAGCTACTCAGCACACTGGTTTTGGAGGACTTGGAGACAGTGGGGCAGTAGACTTTCACTCTTCTGGAGCTACACATTGAGATATTCCTAAGTCGTCTAGGGCTAGGGAACAAAAGAAGTCAAAGTGGGGGAAAATGAGTGCATGGATGAAGGCAATCTTTGCTCATTGTGCATATGCTTCACAGACTGTTTATGAGGATAGAATGGAAAACAGGGAAGCAGTGAGGCATGCTAGGGAGATGGCAGGGCTGCCACCACTTCCACCAGTGCAGTCACCACCTCAGTTTCCTAACTTGTCTCACCTTTCTTCTTCTGATGAGGAGCAGGATCAGCCACATGGGCACCATGATGAACAGCCAGATGATCAGCAGCATGGGCACTCATATGAGCCATTCAATCAGTACTACGGATATCCTTAGGGGCAGCATTCTGAGGAGCCCCCAAGGCAGCAGGACCTTGGTGCAGCGATTCACCCTACAGAGGCCGACCCACAGGTTCAGGCAGCCTTGTTTCGCACATATTCCAGGAGACCGCGTCCTTCGATGGATCAACCAGGGCCTTCTACTTCTGCTGGGGCAGCACCTCCGCGACGTTCAGCACGCTTCACTTCACACACCCACGTCGCTGGACGTGCCCGCGTCGACTCCGACAGTGATGAGTGACTCTTCTTCTTTTTCTTCTCTTTTTGGTACTTGATGCCAAAGTGGGAGAAAATTAGAGGGGTCAATAGATTTTCGACGCCATGTGTTCTCTGCAGCTGCGCCTTATGTTTAGATCCGATGAGAGTAGTTGTTAGGTTGTGAGTTTGAGAGTCGCTCAAAACTCTATTTTATGAAATTATGCTACTTTGTGACTTAATTTGCTTCGGATATAGACATGTATTCATGGTTACTGTTTTAGCTTGTCATATTCTGAGTTTAGATTGTTTTATATTTATATGATCTGTTGTAGGAATCTGATTGCTACCTGACTAATATAGTCAGGACGGCAGTGCCGCCCTCTAGGGCCGGTAGTGCCGCCCTGTGCTGTATCAGCCAGGGTCTTATGTGCTTGAACTGTTAAAACCTATCATATGCATCAAGTTTACTCCTGTGACACATTGTTTAGCACCCCACAGCAGGCATGGATGTAGGGGGAGGTTCCCATCACACATAAAATGTGAATCATGGCCTTTTATGCCAAATTGAGAATTCAAATCTCTATTCACATATTTAGGGGGGAGGCTCCTACACCTATGGTTCGAAAATCTCAGTTTAGATTTCATATTATTTGTAAGCTCTAATTGGGTAGTCATCAATTACCAAAAAGAGGGAGATTGTAAGTGCAATCAAGTCCTATTGTGGGTTTTGGTATTGATGACCACCAAATTAGGGGA
The DNA here is from genome assembly GCA_904845875.1 of Miscanthus lutarioriparius. Taxonomy (NCBI): domain Eukaryota; kingdom Viridiplantae; phylum Streptophyta; class Magnoliopsida; order Poales; family Poaceae; genus Miscanthus; species Miscanthus lutarioriparius. The sequence continues at coordinate 130,380,923 of CAJGYO010000002.1, read as the reverse complement.
CTAATGAGGTTTATCAAGATGACAAGTAGGGAATCGAAAAATGAGGATGATGTACAGGTTGCAGGTGTCCTAATTAGAAAAGGTGGCCAGACCTAGCTCAAAGGAAGTTTAAATTATTTTATGTTTTGAAATTGAGTTTAGGAAAAGCCATACTATTAAGAGAGATTTTAGGACAGTTGGTCAACTGTTGAACCAGATGCTCAAATTCATAGATTTACATCCCCTCACCTAGTCAAAACAGCCAGCCAAATTTCATATCATATTACCTATTTTGGCTAGGGCGGCATGCCGCCCTATTAAGAGTGGCAGTGCCGCCCTTAACTGATCGTTGGGCTCGAGGGGTATTTATACCCTTCAGGCCTAGCCCACAACAGTCATCTTCTTCACTGAGTCATTCTGCTCGAAACCAGACAGAACTAGAGCTCACCTCTCTCATCCATTGTTGCTCCTTCATCTCTCAAGCTAATCCTTGATTCCAACCATCAAAACTTGAGAGAAAAAGGCAGCAAAACTCAATTGGAGAGAAGATCCACTGATTCCCAAAGTCTAAGAGCATTTGGTTCACGTTTGGCCGACGGTTCTAGGGTTTGTTACTCTTGGAGCTTGCTCCTAGCCGGCTAGGCATCGCCCTTGTGCTTGCCAACTCGTGTGGCAGCCTTGGAAGGTTTGTAACCTCATTCGAAAGCTAAGAAATCACCCCTCACTTCAAGAGTTCACTCTCTTGATTTGAGAACGAGAGTAAGGCAAGCCTTTGTGGCAAGCTCAAGCCTTTTGTGGCTTCCTCAACAACATGGACTTAGGGAAACCTTTGTGGTGAGCTAAACCACGGGATAAATCTGGTGTCTCGCGTGCTTCATCTTGTTTACTTGCTGCTTTACCTTATTGCTAGCTATTCTTAGGGTTTAGTTGCTTGATCCACTTTTGTGTGGAGTTTCTATGGTATTCAGTCTTCGAACTGGTTAGGTTCATCTCTATAAAATACCAACTGTGTTAGATTTATTTTCATAGAGCGGCAGTGCCGCCCGGTAAGGCGGGCAGTGCCGCCCTCTGTTCTAACAGAGTGTTGAGTTGAATTTTTATAGGCCTATTCACCCCCCCTCTAGGCCTTATTTATCTTCCTGTAGATCCTACACATTTCTTATCAAACTTGCCCAATCTAGTGCCTTTCTTCAAGATATAGCATTTACAACCAAAGACACAAAAATATGCAATGTTGGGCTTTCTAACATTCAAGAGCTCATATGGTGTCTTCTCTTTCAATGGGTGACAATAGAGGTGGTTGCCCAATCTATTCAATTGTTTCATTCCAACAAGACCAAGCCTTCTATGCCATAACCAACCCATGCTAGACTTAGTGAACAAACATGTAGATAATTGAGCTTCACTAGCATCGAAATCAACCAAATATATATTCTCATATCTAAAGCCCTTGAAGATTAAGTTAGAGCCATCTACACTTATGATCTCTACATCATCTACCCCAAATATGCATTTGAATCCAAGATCACACAATTGAGCGACAAATAGCAAATTAAAGTTCAAGCTCTCAATAAGGAACACATTGGAAATGCTCATGTCATTGGATATTGTAATCTTACCAAGCCCCTTGATCTCGCATTTGCCATTATCACCAAATCTGATACTATCATAACCATCATTGCCATTGGTATTGATTGAGTTGAACATTCTTACATCACCGGTCATATGTTGAGTGCACCCACTATCAAGAACCCAATGCCTTCCTCTGGCTTTGTAATTGACCTACAAAAAAAGATCAATTCTTTTTAGGTACCCAAACTTGCTTGGGTTCTTGAAGGTTAGTCATTAAGCTCTTTGGTACCTAAATGGCTTTCTTCTTTGAGCCCATCCATGGTGCACCAATGAACTTAGCCTTTACATCATTCGTACCTTTAGTAAGCATATAGAAAGAATTTATCTTAATTGAGGATACATTAGCATTTTTGCTCTTGTTCTTGCACTCATGCTCTTTATGACCAACTTGCTTGCAACTAGTGTAAAACCGACCATTATTCTTCACAAAGCTAGTCTAGTGAGGTGCAAAGGCCGCCTTACCTTTCTTAGGGGTATAGCCCAATCCCTCTTTGTAGAAAGAAGCTCTTTTGCTACCCAAGCACATATGCAAGCGGCCCTCACCACCATAGGCCTTAGCCAAGGTGTGAGTGAGCTCATTAACCTCCTTCTTGAGGGTCTCATTCTCAACCATTAGTGAGGCATCATATGTGAAACCATCACTACTAGATGAGGTGGAAGTGGAAGTGCTATAATAAGGGTTAGTGGGAGCAACAATGATAGGCTTATAGAATGATTCATCAATTAAGTCACAAGTTAAGCCTACATTACATGTCTCAACATGCTTCTTCTTATTTTGTTCATCAAGCAAAGAGGAATGAGCTTTTTTAAGCTTCTTGTGAGCCTTGCCAAGCTTCTCATGGGCTTCTCTAGCATCTCATAAGATGCATTGAGCTCATCAAAGGCTTGTTTAAGGGCTTTTAGTTCCTTATGCAAGCTTTTGTATTCCCTTCTCTTAATATCAAAGTGTTCTTTAGCATCATCTAGCATGTCAAGTAGTTCATCTCATCATCATCACTATCACTTTCATTTTCATTTTCATTATCATGTTCCTCATCACTTCTATCATCACAAATTTGTACCTTAGTGGCCTTAGCCATGAAGCATGATGGAGTGTCGAAGAGAGAAGGCTTCTCATTGATAGGAATGCTTGCAAGTGCCTTCTTCTTGGTGGTCTTCTCATCATCACTATCATCATCATCACTTGAGAAAGCATCACTATCCCAAGTGACCACATATGAACCACCATTCTTCTTCTTCTTGAAGGTCATCTTATCCTTCTTCTCTTTCTTTTCCTTCTTATCCTTCTTCTTGTTCTTCTTGTCATCATCATTGTCACTATTGTATGCGCATTGAGCAACAAGATGATCTTTGCTTTCGCAATTGAAGCACCTTCTTGACTCTTCCTTGTTCTTGGATGAAGACTTCTTTCTTCTAGCATGGTAGCCCTTCTTCATCATGAACTTGCCAAATCTCTTAACAAAGAGAGCCATCTTCTCATCATCCATCTCATCAAAACTCAAGTCTTCATCTTCACTTGATGATTCTTCCTTTGCCTTGCCCTTGGATGATGTGTCCTTGAATGCCATACTCTTCTTCTTCACATCATTCTTCTCCTTCTTTTCTTCCTTCTCATCATCATCTCTATATGTATCATCGGTCATTATATCTCCGAACACTTGGTTTGGTGTCATGGTGTCTAAATCACTCCTCACTAGAATAGTGACCAATGTGCCAAATCTTGAGGGTAAGCATCTCAAGAACTTATGGGAGAAGTCATTGTCCTTCACCTCTTCTCCAAGTGCTTTGAGATCATTGACAAGCACTTGAAGCCTATGGAACATCTCTAGCACACTCTCATCCTCCTTCATCTTGAAGCTTGCAAACTTCTCCTTGAGAATGTATACCTTTGCACCCTTCACGGCTTGAGTGCCCTCAAATGATTCCTCCAACTTCTTCCATGCCTCATGAGCTCTCTCAATGTTCTTGATTTGCTCAAATGTTCTCTCATCCAAAGCATCGTGGATGGCACTAAGAGCAATGTCATTATTTTGGAGTAGCATCTCTTCGACGGTGGTCGGAGCCTTTTCATCATCAATCTCAATCTTGGTCTCCACCGCCTTCTAAACCTTCATATTGATTGACTTGATATATTGTCATCTTAGCCTTCCAATAGGGATAGTTGGAGCCATCAAATTGAGGTGGCTTCTTGGTGTTTGAAAGGATCAAGATGCCCAAGAGGGGGGTGAATTGGGCTAATTCTAAATTTCTTTGCAATAATTAAATCCTATGATTAGCCCAATTAACCCCTTGTGCCTAGAAAGTGTTTCTAATTGTTCTACCGCACAAAAGACTTACAACCTAAGTTCCAATTCTACTCTAGTATGGCAATTCTACGAATGTAAATGACAAGAATTGAATTGCTTAAAGTAAATGCTCAAAGTAAAGAGAGGAGAGGAAACGCGGTGATGCTTTGCCGAGGTATCGGAGAGTCGCCACTCCCCACTAGTCCTCGTTGGAGCACCCACGCAAGGGTGTAGCTCCCCTTGATCCGCGTAAGGATCAAGTGCTCTCTACGGGTTGATTCTTTGACACTCCATCGCGGTGAATCACCCACAACCGCTCATAACTTGAGTTGAGTCATCCACAAGCTCTCCGAATGATCACCAAGCTCCCAATCACCACCAAGCCATCTAGGTGATGGCGATCACCAAGAGTAACAAGCACGGACACTCACTTGACCACGACAAGCCTAATGAGAAGAGTGGATGCACACTTTGCTACTCTTGATCTCACTAATGAGGGCTCTCTTTGGGATTCTCAAATCTCAATCACCTCACTAGGACCATGCTCTTCTTGGCACTCTCTAAGGTGTTTCTCAGCTGTTGGAATGAGCAAAAGTACCCCCACACATGAATGGAGGTGGTATTTATAACATGGACTAAAAAATGAACCGTTATCTGCCTCTGCGGGGTGACCGGACGCTCCGGTCATGTTGACCGGACGCACCGGTCAGTACACCCCGAACTCTAGTGTTTACAGTGTGACTGGACGCTGACCGGACGCGTCCGATCGTGATTTTCCCTCTCTAGAACCTTACTGGAGTCGACCAGACGTAGGCTCTCAGCGACCGATCACTTCACCTCTCAGCGTCCGGTCAAACCAGACGATTTCACCTTGGTCAAATGAACTGACCGGACCCTGAGCCAGCGTCCGGTCAAACCGGAGCCAGCGTCCGGTCAGTGTTTGACCCTCCATTCACTTCCAACTCTCGATCATATGTGAGTGAAGTTTGCTCTATTGGATCTAAGGGCTATTTTGGAGCTACCTAGTGCTAGGATTAGCAAGTGTGCACCACACCTAACTCACTAGACTCACCTAGGTCAAGCTACCTGTCCATAACCCCCTTAATAGTATGGCCAAAGGAAAAACAAAGTCATAAACTACTATAAGTGTCTCTCTAACTCCAATCGACACTTAGAACTAGTCCATCCTTAACCTTGTCGTCCATCCTTTGAAAACCAAAACGATTTCCATCGTAGGGGCATGACCACCATGATTGCCCAATCGATCTCCATTACCATGACCTAACTTAATTGTCTCTGCAAAACACACGTTAGTCATAGTAATCACGTATTATCATTAATCACCGAAACCCAACTAGGGGCCTAGATGCTTTTAATCTCCCCCTTTTTGGTGATTGATGACAATACCTCCTCGAGTATGTGAAAGAGATGAGGTTTTTAACATGCTTGGATCATATAAGCTTTTGTCAATAAGAACAAAAGTGTTAGGAAAGCTTATATGACCCAAGCCAACATGATGTACTCAAAAAATATGAACTAAGCATGAGTACAAGTAATAAAGCTCATTTGCATCGAAGTAAAACGTGGAAGCAAAGGCAAATGAGCATAACACAAGTGATATGACATATAAATAATTCAAAGTAGAGAGCACACATGTCATATATCACGATCACGTAGATATCACGATCACATAAATATAGTTTAATGCATAATAAGTAAACACACGACGAATGCATAATAGTGTATCACATAGAAAAACTCCAAATGTAATAGATAAGCTAATATAATAACTAAGCTCCCCCTAAATATGTCGCTCCCCCAAAGACTAACATACTCGAACCCTCTCCCCCTTTGGCGTCAAACACCAAAACCTAAGGGTCAGTCGGCGGGGCTGCAGCGGACGAGCCGGGCGCTGAGGTACGAGGAGCGAGCTGGAACCGGGTGCCATCATCATCTGATCTGGAGCTCTGAGCTGTCTGACCCTCTCTAGCTAGAAGCGATGCTTAAGCAGTTTGGGTCAGATCAGGGACTAGAGCTGCTGTAGGCTATGCTGGTATGACTAAAGCAGCGGGCTCTGATGATGCCACTGACGAAGGGAGCATCTCTATCGTGCCTGTCACTGGAGCAATGGTGGTAGGTATAGGGACATGTAGGTCTAGCAGTGTAGGGTGCCCTGTCAACTCACTGAAGGAAGCACCAAGGCTCCTGGACACTGTGGTCTCTGGCACTAGCAGCGAGGACGTCTCAGCCGGTGTGAAGCCCATACAAAACGGTGTAAACTGCGGGGCTGGCACTGACATAGCAAACCACTAGGACACCTGCTCTGTGGGAGAAGCAAACTATGCTGGTGGCTGTCCCTGACTCTGAAGCCCACTAGGCTGTAACGCTGGAGTCATAGAAGTAGCGGCAGTCTGACCAAGCTGGGGCGAAGGCTATGGCGGTGGAGCCCCAATAGCAGTCACAACATGCTGCATGAATCCAAGTAGCTGCTGTTGCATGATGATCTGCTGTTGATGCATGGCCTGCTGCTGCTGCTGTAGAGCCAGTGTCTGCTACTGAATAGCCAGCTGCTGCTGCTGGATCGCCTGCTACTGGCGCTGGAACTCATCCTGCCGAGTCTAGAATTGTGCAAATGTAGCAGCTGTCTCCTGAGCCTGGCGTGCCTGGTCCTACCTCATCCGCTCAAGTATAGCAAGGAGAGCGGGGTCTGTCTGTGGGGCAGGTGGCGTTGAACTACAGCTGCCGGCCTCATGGTCATGTCGCTGAGGAGGAATCCGAGGGATAGCCAGGTAGTCATCATCTGAGCTGCCGCTGCGGTCGCTCTCGACCATCCCCTCCTGCTGAGCAAGCTGCTCCTCCTCGGTAGCTGCAATACCCTGATAATATCATCCTCAGGACGACGATGCAGCTGATTGGGTGTTGTAGGTGTACTATGCCGAATCATCTGAGTCAGGTTATAAGCAGGGAACTCTGTCGTAGCACCACTATACTCAGCAAGCATCTCTGGCGGCCTCACTGTGACTGCTCTGTGGATAAGGAATGTGATCCAGTGAGCATAGGGTAGCTGCCTGTGACCTCTGAAGCCCTCAGCTATAGTGTCCTCCATCTCTGATAGAAGAAGATCCCAAATATCAAAGACTGTATGCTGCATCAGAGAGTTGATAAGCCACAACTGTATGCGAGTCAAGCCCTCGTGATACCCCATCCTCGGTAGCAATGTCCTCCTCACGATAGCCTCAAGCACACGAGCAGTAGGAGTAAGATCACTAGGGTTCCTACGCGACCCTTCGTCGAAGGGCTCAGTGAAGCACTGGCAAACCAAGTCTGTAGGGGGCACCATACCACCATGTGGACATCTGGGAGGCGCTGTCTGTCCATAGCAAACCTCATGCAGTCTGACTGGCTGCTCCTGAAGCCTGAGTATCTCCCTAACCCTAGTGCTCATCAGCTGGTAATCTCTGTCTCTGAATCCAAAGTGAATAAAGTTATGGTGCGGGTCTATCCAGAGAGAAGCATAGAACTAACGAACCTAAGATGGAACATATAATCTGGTCCGTCCAATCAAGTCTGTCAGCCCTGGCAGATATGCAAGGTAGGGGCGAATGTGCTCTCTAGCTACTGCAACTATAGAATCAATGTGGCACACTCTCTGAGATCTGAATACAGCACCACTGTTAAGGTATGTATTGTAGAAATCCTCCTGGAGTAGTGTGTAGAAGCCCTCTGATGCTCTGTCATCCCTCCTCGGCGGGAACCACTGCTCAAAGTCCACAAACCTGAGCTGCTGCACCTGCTTGTCCGTGGCAGCCCTCAAGTCCAAGTGTGTCACAGGAGGCGGACCCTGTGGTCTAGGCGGTGGACGAGAACTTCTCCGCTGTGTATCTACCCTCGGCGTGACTGGAGCACGAGTACGACCAGAGCGGCGAAGCTATGGCTGAGGTGCCTACTCTGTCTCCTCGGCCTGTTGTCCCTCCTGAGTCTGCTCTGCTAGCGGTGCCTGCTGCTGTGACTCCCCCTTAGGCTGACCCTCATCAATAGCATGACGCCGTCCACCAATCATGAGAGTCCCAGCTGGACCACCATGAAGGCGCTCAACCTGCTCAAGTGTAGCCCTCACATCTGGTGGAAGCTAATCTGTGATCCGGACTCCACTACGAGCACCTCCTCTCTCGGCACGCTCTGCGGCCTCTGCAACTGCGGCTGCTCTAGCTATCTCTGCATCGGGTACTTGTGCTTCTTTGTTGCAATCTTCTTCGTCGCCTTGCCTTTTGGATCTGCAGGCAAGCGAGGCGGACGCCTCGGATCCTCATCACCTGGACCACCTCCGGCGTTCTTCACACAAGCCATCTAACAAGAGCTGCTGCCTCTGACAAAGAACAACTGCCGCTGACACTTTCGAGGCTTGCCCTCGATCCATACTCGCGAGCTTGGCCCCGAGTTGACTGACAACTGCCACTGAGATCTCAACAGCACCGACTCGCTGCACGATGGAATAGATAGGATATACAAATAATCTTAATTATTCATCTAGAGATGTGAAACCCTAAGAAAACAAGCAATTAGGTATGAAATTGAATCGAAGGCTTGCTACCAGATGAACCGACGAAGCGACGAGAAGAGGAATAGATCGGGGGACCACCGGGTCGGCTAGGGTTCGCAATGTACTTGAGAATCGGCAATGCAATGCGGTGAAATAGCAAGGGAAGCAGCACTAGAGCTAGGGCACGGTGGCGGTACTGGAGCTAGGCAAAGGCTCGGGCAGCTCTGGCGTAGGAGGACGAAGCTGTGCGGTGGCGTGGAGCTGGGCAGCATGGTGGCATGGGCTTGCTACTGGCGCGAGCGTGGATTGCGCGGTGGCGCGCAAGCAGCACTGGCGAACTCGACGACGCAAGAGGCAAGGGCACGGGCGCCGGTGGCACTCGGGAGCATGGAGCACTGCGCGGGTGCGGCTGTGGCGGCGGCTAGGTCACAAACCATGGCGATGTCGGCGCAGAGGCGAGTTAGGTCAGGTGCACGGGCGGCTCTGCGGTTAAATGATGGCCCTGACCAACATTGAAAAGGAAAACAAGATAAGAGATTGAATCCCGCACGTTTCGTACTGACCGGACGCTCCGGTGGCAGCGACCGGACGCTGCCACCCAGCGTCTGGTCAATTCCAGTAAGGTCCAAAACCCCTAGAATTGTGACCGGACGCGTCCGGTGAACACCGACCGGACGCAGCCAGAGTCCGGTGCAAGCTGTAGTCTTCGTCTTCGATCGACCGGACGCAGAACCTCCTTCTGACCGGACGCTGGGAGAACACTGTTTCAATGTCCGGTCACTCCTTCTCAGCAGCAGTTCACCTCCTGTGAACTAACCGAACGCTGGACAACAGAGTCCGGTGCAGCGTCCAGTCACTCTTTCTTCAGCAAATCTTCAAAGTCCTTCGTGCTGCCTGTTCCCAATCAAGTCCCAACTCAAATAAGATCCAAATAAATACCAATTGGGACTGATGTGAGTGACCTCTCTCAAACCCTCATATTTTTCAAAAATATTTTGCCTTATGCTATAAATCTTTTTAAGAAAATAGGCAATAAAAGGGCAATTTAAGATAAATAACAAACAACAATCATGCATGTGCAATGCAATACTTAAAAGTAAATCTAGTTGCTTGTCAAGTTTGATCTAAGGTTAAGCTTCTTCACATGCTTTTCGGCGGTTATCTTAACCATGTTAGACAAACCCTATATGCATTACCAAAGATTAAACATGTTTTATTTTACAATGCAATGCAAGGGACAACACAAGCTCATCTTTTAGTGAAGTTACTAAAATCAAGCACATTGAGCTCATTCCGCAATCTACAAAATGTTGCCTCATCTAGTGGTTTAGTGAAGATATCCGCCAATTGATCCTCGGTCCTTACACCTTCTAATGATATATCATTCTTTGCAACATGATCTCTAAGAAAGTGATGGCGGATATCTATGTGCTTGGTGCGAGAGTGTTGAACCGGATTATTTGCAAGTTTTACCGCACTTTCATTGTCGCACAAAAGAGGTACCTTTTCTAGAACTACACCATAGTCTAGCAAAGTTTGTTTCATGTAAAGTATTTGTGCAAAACAAGCACCCGCGGCAATGTATTCCGCTTTGGCGGTGGACAAGGCCACACTATTTTGTTTCTTGGAGGACCAAGACACAAGTGATCTACCAAGCAAATGGCATCCTTCGAATGTGCTTTTTCTATCAACTTTGCATCCAGCATAATCCGAATCGGAATAGCCAATTAATTCAAATCTAGCTCCTTTGGGATACCAAAGGCCAATGCTTGGTGTGTGCTTAAAATACCTAAGGATTCTTTTTATGGCAATTAAATATGATTCCTTAGGCTTAGCTTAAAATCTAGCACACATACACTCACTAAACATGATGTCGGGCCTAGATGTGGTTAAATATAACAAGCTATCAATTATAGAGCGGTAGAGAGTTTGATCAACCGTGTTACCTCCCTCAACTAGGTCGAGATGTCCATTAGTTGGCATTGGTGTCTTGATTGGCTTACATTCATCCATTTTGAATCTCTTGAGAAGATCATTTGTATATTTCTCTTGAGAGATGAAAATCCCTTCTCTCATTTGCTTGACTTGAAAACCAAGAAAGAATGTAAGCTCACCAATCATTGACATCTCGAACTCCTTCGACATCAATTCATCAAATTCTTTGCAAGAATCTTCATTTGATGATCCAAAGATGATATCATCAACATACACTTGACAAATGAAGATATGCCCATCAAGCTTTTTGGTGAATAGTGTGGTGTCGACCTTCCCAATGGTGAAGCCCTTCTCAATGAGGAAGTCCCGAAGGCACTCATACCAAGCTCTTGGGGCTTGCTTAAGCCCATATAATGCCTTTGACAACCTATAAATATGATTAGAATATCTAGGGTCTTCAAACCCGAGAGGTTGATCAACATAGACTAGTTCATTAATAAAGCCATTTAAAAATGCACTTTTCACATCCATTTGATATAGTTTCATATCATGATGAGATGCATATGCAAGGAGGATACGAATGGCTTCTAGTCTTGCAACCGGTGTAAAGGTCTCTCCAAAATCCAAACCTTCAACTTGAGAGAACCCCTTTGCTACTAGTCTTGTCTTGTTCCTCACAACTACGCCTTGATCATTTTGCTTGTTCTGGAACACCCACTTTGTTCCAATGACTCTTGCACCTTTTGGTCGCTCTTCAAGAGTCCACGCTTCATTGCGGGTGAAGTTGTTCAACTCTTCATGCATGGCATTTATCCAATCCGGATCTTGAAGAGCTTCTTCAACCTTAGTAGGCTCAAAGCAAGAGACAAAAGAGTGATGAGCAATAAATGAAGCAAGTTTTTGTGAGCGAGTCATTACACCCTTTGATGGACTCCCTATGATGAGATCTTGTGGATGATCTTGTAGTAGAGGTGTATTTCTTCTATTGACCACTTGAGGAGGAGGTTGTGGAGCATCAACATCTTGTGCTTGTACCACCATTTGCTCATGGGAGACATGAGTGTCTTCATTTTCTATTCACCCATCTTTTTCACCAGCTTGTGGCACATTTGATGAAGAGGGTGGATCAATTACTTGTACATCATCTTCATCATCTTTAAGCTTGATGTCTCCAACCGGAATGTTCTTCATAGCCTCCCTCAATGGTTCATCACTTACATCATCAAGATTCTCATGTGCTCCTTGGGAGCCGTTAGATTCATCAAATTCCACATCATATGTTTCTTCAACCAAGCCAGTGGCATGATTAAATACTCTATATGCTTTCGACTTTGATGAGTAACCAACAAGGAAACAAATATCACAACGTCTTTGGAACTTCCCTAGGTGTTGCCGCTTCTTGTAGATGTAGCATTTGCAACCAAATACCCTAAAGAAGGAGACATCCGGCTTCTTCCCATTGAGCAACTCATAAGTTGTCTTGCCAAGGAACTTTTGAAGGAATAGGCGGTTGGATGCATAGCATGCGGTGTTGATAGCTTCCGCCCATAGAGCTTCGGGGGTGTTGTACTCATCAAGCATTGTTCTTGCAAGAGTGATCAATGTCCGGTTCTTCCTCTCAACTACATCATTTTGTTGAGGAGTATATGTTGCAGAGACTTCATGTTTGATTCCAACTTCATCACAATAGGCTTCTATGTTTGTGTTGTCAAATTATTTGCCGTTGTCACTTCTAATCTTTTTGAGCTTCACTTCAAATTCATTTTGTGCTCTCTTGGCAAACTTCTTGAAGCAAGATGCAACTTTGGATTTGTCATGAAGAAAGAATACCCATGTATACCTTGAATAATCATAAACAATCACAAGACAATAAAGATTTCTTCTTAAACTCTTGTATGTTGTTGGTCCAAATAAATCCATGTGAAGGAGTTCTAGCACTCTTGTGGTTGACATGAAAGCTTTGGTTGGATGAGTATTTGCAATTTGCTTGCCGGCTTGACATGCACTACAAAGCTTGTCCTTCTCAAACTTCACATCCTTCAACCCTCTCACCAAATCATTCTTCATTAGCTTCTTGAGTGAGCTCATCCCAACATGAGCAAGTCTTCTATGCTATAGCCACCCAAGTGTTGTTTTGGTGAATAGGTAAGTCTTCAAGTTTGCATCTTCAGAGGTGAAGTCCACTAGATATAGGTTGTTGTATCTAAATCCTTTGAATATCACTTATTCATCATCCTTCTTAGATACAACAACTTCCTTCTCGGTAAACAAGCATTGAAAGCCAAGATCACACAATTGTCCAATGGATAGAAAGTTGAAGCTCAATGAAGCAACATATAGCATATTTGAGATAGAATGATCATTTGATATTGCCACTTTGCCCAATGCTTTGACCTTGCCCTTTGAGTTATCTCCAAATGTGATTCTTTCTTGTCCATCTATTCTTCATCTAGTGAGGTGAACATACGAGGATCACCGGTCATATGTTGTGTGCAACCACTATCAATAACCCAATGGCTTCCACCGGTCTTGTAGTTCACCTACACATAAGAGATCAAGCTTTAGGAACCCAAACTTGTTGAGGGCCCTTCACCTTCTCAACAAGTGACTTTGCAACCCAAATTTTCTTAGGCCTATTCTTATTGGGAGGTCCTAAGAACATCACTTTCATCTTTCCACTAGAATCCTATCTAAGCATGTAGTGAGCATTGAAGGCAAAGGGTCTAGCATGCTTGGGCAAGGGTTGTGGTGGTGGAGTTTGGCACTCATGAGCAAAGTGGCCTTCTTGTCCACACTCAAAGCATCTCTTTGGCTTTGGCTTTGGCTTTGGCTTTGATTGTTGTTGTTAAGCTTGAGCCTTCTTCTTCTCTTGATTTGCCATGTACCCAATGCCACTTCTATCCATCTTCATGACGGTGTTCATTAGGAGCTCACTTTGAAGATGCTTGCCTCTTGTGAACTTGCTCAATCCAATCTTAAGATGCTCTTTTTCCAACTTGAGCTTCTTGTTTTCTTCCTTGAGAGCATCATGGTTCTTCTCTTCCTTGGGCCTCTTATTTTCTTCTTTGAGCTTTTCATTCTCAAGAATCAAATCACCATCATGATCAAGAGTTCCTTGAGCCTCTTGTTGTGGCTTTTGATTTCTTCAAGATCTTTCTTGAGCTTTGCATTGTCATTCTTGAGCTTGACAAACTCATCATAATCATCGGCCTCAACCACTTGCTTGCCCTTGCTACTAGAACTTTGCTCAATGCTCTCAATGATCAAGTCATCACATGATGTAGCTATATCAATCTTAACAACATGGTTAGTAGCATCATGTGGCTCATTGGATAGAAATTCTTGAGCTATGACAAGATTATCATGGTTAATCTTAAGAGTTGTATATTCTTCTTTTAGCTTGTTATGGCTAGTGATGAGCTCTTTGTGCACCCACTCAAGTTTATCATGTTTATCTTTAAGCTCTTTCTTAGAAGATTTAAGCTCCTTAAGTTTGGATGACATAGCATCAATTGCTTCTCTAAGCTCAACACTAGCCTCTTTGGCTATGTCACATTTAGCTAAGAGAGAATCATTCTTAATCTTAAGTTTTTCATTTTTAGCTCTAGTCTTTATAATGATCTTAGTGTATTTCTTTAGCAATTTAGCAAGATCATCATAAGTAGGTGACTCATATTCATCATCATCACTATCGCTATCATCATTACTAGCATGTTCATCACCACTACTGTCATCATCTTTTGATACCTTGTGTTCACCCTTGGCCATAAGGCATAGGTGTGTAGAGGATGATGGCGGTGGTGGCGGTGAAGATGATGAGTCAATAACAATGGCGACCACCTTCTCGTTGTCACTATCATCATCGGATGATCCACTAGATGAATCAATGTCCGTGAGCCAATCACCGACGATGTAAGCCTTTCCACTCTTCTTCTTCTTGTGGAAGTCCTTCTTCTTGCCATCTCTCTTCTTGTATGGCTTGTTCTTTTTCTTCTCATCTTCATCTTCATTGCTTGAGTCATCTTTCTTGCCCTTGTTCTTATTCTTGAACTTGTCTTTCTTGGGCTTTGTGCATTGGTGAGCTAGATGACCAAGTTCTCCATAATTGTAGCAATACATCTCGGAGATTGGCTTCCTTCTAGAGCTAGTGAAGAACTTTTTCTTCTTGCCATCAAACTTGATGCCACTCTTGTTGAGCTTCTTTAGCATCCTGGCGGTTTTCTTCACCATGAGAGCAAGACTTTCATCATCAACTTCATCATCACTTAAGCTCTCATACTCAAGTCTTGCTTTGCCCTTCTCTTGGCTAGCCTTGAATACTAAGTCTTTTTCTTTCTTCTTTGTAGAGGATGAGCCATCTTGAGGTGTGATGTGCATGTACATCTCACGAGCATTGATCTTTCCTAATATTTGTGTCGGTGTAGCGGTGGAAAGATCACCTTGATGTAGCACGGTCACAATATGCCCATATTTGTCAATGGGGAGGACACTCAAGATCTTTCTTACAACATCGGATGGTTGCATTTGAGTGAGTCCAAGCCCATTGACTTCCTCTACAAGAACATTCAAACGTGAATACATTTCATTAACACATTCTTTAGGAAGCATTTCAAAAGAGTTGAGCTTTTTCATGACAAGATGATAGCGTTCCTCACGCTCACTCTTTGTTCCCTCATGGAGCACACAAACGTCCGACCATAGTGCATGGGCGTCTTTGTGGTTCCTCACCCGGTTGAACACATCTTTACAAAGGCCTCTAAAAATGGTGTTTCTAGCCTTTGCATTCCATTTTTCGTAGTTCAACTCATCGCCTTGTGGGTGTGTGGCACCCCGAGGTTTTGGGAAACCTTGTGAGGTGGCTCTAAGTATTCCAACATCTAGAGCTTCTAGATACGCCTCCATGCGGATTTTCCAATATGGAAAATCATCCCCCTCGAAGATACGAGGTGGTCCATCCCCGTGAGACATCTTTCACTAGGTGGTTAAGCCTAAATACGTGAGCATGAGGCTCTGATACCAATTGAAAGGATCAAGATACCCAAGAGAGGGGTGAATTGGGCTAATTCTAAATTTCTTTGCAATAATTAAATCCTATGATTAGCCCAATTAATCCCTTGTGCCTAGAAAGTGTTTCTAATTGTTCTACCGCACAAAAGACTTGCAACCTAAGTTCCAATCCTACTCTAGCATGGTAATTCTACGAATGTAAATGACAAGAATTGAATTGCTCAAAGTAAATGCTCAAAGTAAAGAGAGGAGAGGAAACACGGTGATGTTTTGCCGAGGTATCGGAGAGTCACCACTCCCCACTAGTCCTCGTTGGAGCACCCGCGCAAGGGTGTAGCTCCCCCTTGATCCGCGCAAGGATCAAGTGCTCTCTATGGGTTGATTCTTTGACACCCCGTCGCGGTGAATCACCCACAACCGCTCACAACTTGAGTTGGGTCATCCACAAGCTCTCCGGATGATCACCAAGCTCCCAATCACCACCAAGCCGTCTAGGTGATGGCGGTCACTAAGAGTAACAAGCACGGACTCTCACTTGACCACGACAAGCCTAATGAGAAGGGTGGATGCACACTTTGCTACTCTTGATCTCACTAATGAGGGCTCTCTTTGGGATTCTCAAATCTCAATCACCTCACTAGGCCCTTGCTCTTCTTGGCACTCTCTAAGGTGTTTCTCAGCTGTTGGAATGAGCAAAAGTACCCCCACACACGAATGGAGGTGGTATTTATAACATGGGCTGAAAAACGAACCGTTATCTGCCTCTGCGGGGTGACCGAATGCACCGGTTAGTACACCCCGAACTCCTGTGTTTACAGTGTGACCGGACGCTGGCTAGCGTCCGGTCAGCACTGATCGGACGCGTCCGATCGTGATTTTCCCTCTCTAGAACCTTACTGGAGTCGACCGGACGCAGGCTCTCAGCGTCCGGTCACTTCACCTCTCAGCGTCCGATCAAACCAGATGATTTCACCTTGGTCAAATGAACTGACCGGACCCTGAGCCAGCGTCCGGTCAAACCAGAGCCAGCGTCCGGTCAAACCAGAGCCAGCGTCTGGTCAGTATTTGACCCTCCATTCACTTCCAACTCTTGATCATATGTGAGTGACGTTTGCTCCATTGGATCTAAGGGCTGTTTTGGAGCTACCTAGTGCTAGGATTAGCAAGTGTGCACCACACCTAACTTACTAGACTCACCTAGGTCAAGCTACCCGTCCATACCCCCCTTAATAGTACGGTCAAAGGAAAAACAAAGTCCTAAACTACTCTAAGTGTCTCTCTAACTCCAATCGACACTTAGAACTAGTCCATCCTTAACCTTGGCGTCCATCCTTTGAAAACCAAAACGATTTCCATCATAGGGGCATGACCACCATGATTGCACAATCGATCTCCATTACCATGACCTAACTTAATTGCCTCTGCAAAACACACGTTAGTCATAGTAATCACGTATTGTCATTAATCACCGAAACCCAACTAGGGGCATAGATGCTTTCACTGTTGTTGATTTGAGTCATTTTGACACTGAAGGTTGTTAAGCCTCAAATCACGGTGACCACGGCTCCGATACCACTTATAAGGTCCTAACAGCTAGAGGGGGGTGAATAGCCTATTAAAATATCTACAACAACACTTAGCAAACATGTTAGATAAATATAAGGCGATGCGAGTGTTGCGCTAGCCTACTAAAAATGCAAGACACCTACCACAATTCTAGTTTCTATAGTCTCTATCCACACAATGGCTATGTCACTACACTAAGTTAGTGTGCTCTCAAAGGCTAACTAAAGAGCCACACTAACCAAACTAACAAGCTCTCACGACTAGCTACACTAAAGAGCTTGACAACTAGTTTGCGATAATGTAAAGAGAGAGAGCAAGATGGTTATACCACCGAGTCGAGGAATGAACCAATCAATCACAAGAATAAATACCAATGAAGACCAATCACCTCGGAATCAAATGATGACACAATGATTTTTTACCGAGGTTCACTTGCTTGCCGACAAGCTAGTCCTCGTTGTGACGATTCACTCACTTGAAGGTTCACGCGCTAATTGGCATCATACGCCAAACCCTCAATAGGGTGCCACACAACCAACATAAGATGAGGATCACATAAGCCACGAGCAATTTACTAGAGTACCTTTTGGCTCTCCGCCGGGGAAAGGTTAAGAACCCCTTACAATCACCACGATTGGAGCCAGAGACAATCACCAATCTCCGCTCGACTATCCTCGCTGCTCCATGCCATCTAGGTGGCGGCAACCACCAGGAGTAACGAGCAAATTCCACAGTGAAACACGAACACCAAGTGCCTCTAGATGCAAACACTCAAGCAATGCACTTGGAATCTCTCCTAATCTCACAAAGATGATGAATCAATGATGGAGATGAGTGGGAGGGCTTTGGCTAAGCTTACAAGGTTGCTATGACAATGCAAATGGCCAAGAGAGTGAGCTAGAGCCAGCCACATGCCTTTAAAATAGAGCCCCTAACAAAATAGAGCCATTGGGCTCACAGAGCACCCTACTGCGCACTGACCAGACGCGTAGGTCGGGGCGACTGGACGCACACCATCCAGTGTCCGGTCACGCGATGCGTGCCACGTGGCCCCTCAGTTTAACCTCGTCCACATGATCTCAACGGCTAGTCTGCTTCACGCCACGTGTTAAGTTGCAACCGGACGCTCCATCACTGGAGTCCAGTCATTTCTAGTAAGGTTCCAGAGACGGTTTTTCGCGACCGGGCGCGTCCGATCATGCCCGACCGGACTCGCCCAGCGTCCGGTCACTCACCCTTTTCTCAGTGCATCGCCATGTTAGTAGGACCAGACGCTGAATAGTGTTTAGCCAGAGTCCAGTCACCTGTGTCCGGTCTCAGGCCGAGAGTAGCCCGAGCACTCCACTGATTTTTATAAATGACCGAACGCTGCTTCCTCGAGTCCGGTCACCACGTGACTAGCGTTTGCTCATAGTTTTTCAGTGACTAACACCTCCTTCATTTCACTAACTTCTCCACCCTTGCTCAAATGTGCCAACCACCAAGTGTATCACCTTGTGCACATGTGTTAGCATTTTCTCACAAATGTTTTCAAGGGTGTAGGCACTCCACTAGATCCTAAATGCATATGCAATGAGTTTGAGCATCTAGTGGCACTTTGATAACCGCATTTTGATATGAGTTTCACCCCTCTTAATAGTATGACTATCAATCCTAAATGTGATCACACTCTCTAAGTGTCTCGATCACTAAACCGAAAAGCTCCTATCAATTTCACCTTTGCCTTGAGCTTTTTGTTTTTCTTTCTTCTTTTCCAAGTCCAAGCATTGGATCATCACCATGCCATCACTATCATCATGTCATGATCTTCATTTGCTTCATCACTTGGAGTAGTGTTACCTATCTCATAATCACTTTGATAAACTAGGTTAGCACTTAGGGTTTCATCAATTCACCAAAACCAAACTAGAGCTTTTACCCGTCCATGTGCATCATCTCAATCAGGGCCATGAGCTTCTCCCTAGCCTCTTGGGTATCAACATGAGCCTCCACTTCCTTGATCCAGAGATTAGCCAACTCCTGGTGGACGGGGGCGAGCTCAGCCACCTCCTGACGGGCGGTAGCGAGCTGTGCTTCTAGTTCCTCACGCCGCCGCTTCTCTTCGGCGAGGCGGTCCCAAACATCCTTCTCGCGATGAAGGAACAGGGACTTCTCCTGGCTGTGGTCCATGAGAGACTGTAGAGAGGACACAAGTTAAGAGGCTCAAAGGAGAGAGATGAAGGTCGGGAGACACGGACATGAAGTACCTAACCAGCCGGCGTGACGACGTCCTATAGTGAGTTCAGCGCGGTGGTCAGGGCATTGATCGTGATCCTGACCCCTGAGTGAATGCGCTCCCACTCCCTCTCCTCTGCGGCGTCGTTGAGGGCGAAGAGCATAGCCCCCGAGTTCCACCGGTCGGCCCACCAGATGTGGGTCCTCCCTAGGCGTGCGGGTCGCCGCCGACCCAAACCAGAGGCAAGGACGCCTCAGCACCGGCCCTAGGCAGCATTGATCCCTCTTGCGGCAGCAACTCCTCCAGGACAGGGCCCCTAGTAGTAGAGGGGATGGATGACGCGGACGAGGAAGCCTATACCACCATTACGCCCGCCAAGGATGAACCGGGTGCAGCCTCGTTAGTCCGCCCTGCCACGGGTGCGTCCGTCCGTGCGGACGATGGCCCGGCTACGCTGTCTCCACCAATGATGTCGTGGCTATGCCTGGCCACGCCACGTCTACCGAGGATGCCTCGGGTGCGGTCTCCCCCCTTTGCCCCGCCGCAGACGTGCCCGCCTACGTGGACGACGGCTTCGGCCACGCCATCTCCACGTGTGATGTCGCGACCGCGCCATGCCCGCCTCAGGTGTCCCTGACGCGCCTTCCACTGCCTGGCCTCCCATAGACGCGGTCGTTGACTGCGCCTCTCCGGTGGACCCCACGGTCGCCCCGGCAACGCTCCCGCCGGCCTTTGGCGTGGCACCAGACGGGTCCTAGCATGCTCGCCAAAGGGCGAGAGTCTTTTTTGGTGCCAGCTTTAGGAGGGTCCCACATCCTCCAACGCTACGGAAGGCGCTGCGGTCAGATCATGGCGAAAAAATCGTTAGAAACAAAAGGACGAAAAATTCTCAGCCTACCTTGACGCCACCGGGCGTCGACGTTTCGGGGCCAGCCCACCCGACCCTGGCTATGACTCCTCATCACGCTGCCACTTCGAGCCCTCCCTTTGCTTGGGAGGCTTGGACAAGGCAGAGCCGCTAGCTCCCCTTGGCTCTGGGGTCACCGTAGAAGGCCTAGACAGAGCGGGACGGCTCGCTCCTGCCGTCTCTGGGGGTGTGTCCTCTCCCTCTTGCTACAAGAGATGCCACAGGAAGGGCCCCGCGTGCGGCGAAGGTGGGTCCTTGTCCCCACCGGCCAGATCATCCTATGGGATGGGTGACCTAGAGCCGTCCTCCTCCTCCTCCTCCTCTTCCTCCTCCTCCTCATCCTCCTCCGATGAGCCTTGGTGCCGCTTCCCTCGCTATAGCTTCGCTCACTCCTTCACCTGCCATTTCTTCTCCTCGTCATCCTTATCCTTCTTCCTCTGCTCATCGGCGGCACGGTTCACTCCCCTCATGGCCACGTGCTCCGGCAGTGGCACGACAGAGGCCCAAAAGCCCAAATACGTCGGTAGCTCGATAAAGCCCGGCTCTGGCCACATCATGGGATGTCCCAGGATTGGGAACACGGCGTCGAACTCATCCATCGCTTCCTTGATGTGTTGTGCAATCTCACTGTTGCGAAGCGGCCCCTGGGCGAGCACCGTCCCACCGAGTTCCACAACCGACATCATCACAAAAAATGGGAGGGCATGCGCCATCAACGGTTCCACCCTCCTCGCGTGGTATGCTCCAATGATGCTGGCCCCATGAAGGCCATGGCTCCTCAGGGATGCGACAACCTCGAGGATGTCGCGCATCCTCTTCTTTTCCTTGTCGGGTGGCCCCCATGGCCACGTTGGCGGCGCCTCTTCGATCAACCACCTGGTAAAGTCTGACAAGGGGGCGGCAGGGTCATTCTTCAAGTAGAACCACTGCGCGTGCCACCCCTTGTTGGATCTGGATAGCTAGAAGGGCATGTACTCGGCCGCCCGCTGCCCCCGAAGGTGGATGCCCACGCATCCCATCAGCACCGGGATCTCCCTGCCTCTGTCCTTCTTCCTATGTAGGGAGATGGCAAAGAAGTACCTCCACAACTCGAAGTACGGCTTGATCACCAGGTACCCCTCACACATCGCGATGAAGGCCATGACGTGCTGGATCCTGTTGGGGTTGAGGTGCCGTAGCTCAATCTGGTAGTGGTGTAGCAGCCCCCAAAAGAACAGATGAGGAGGGATCGTGAGCCCGTGCTCGTGGAAGGGCATGAAGGAGACGATGTATCCGTTGGGCGGCATTGGCACCTCCTTGTGGCTGAGAACCAGCCACTCCATCGTGTCGATCCTCCCGCGAAGAAGACCGCGCTTGACGAGGCCCTCCATGCATGCATAGGTGACATCAGAGCGGTACCATGACTCCATGGAAAGCGAAGACGGCCGAGAACCGACATAGGTAAGGAAGGGATACGGGGCTGAAAATGCTCCCATGGCCCATTACGGCCCATGAGTTTGAAGGTTGGCCCACCGATGGGTTCACAACCGCTCTAGGGCACCTTTAGAGCGAGTGGTGGAAAAGGATGGGCCCATTAGCGGCCAATACCCAAGCGCATGAGTGCTACAGGCATCTCGGCCCACGATCGAGTCTAGGCTAGCGCGCTGTCCATGGTTTTTCCTCGAAGAAAGGCAGCGAGCCCTTGGGACCGGACGAACGGATCTAAGAACTATATGGACTGGCCATCAGGAATCTGGAGTCGGTCACCAGCTGACCCATGCCGGACCCCCATGAACGGGACACCGGGGGCCCACTCGAACCAGCCTGTTAATAGCTAACCGAGCACCATGGTTCGTCCACCGAGGAAAACATGGCATGGCTCAACCCCTCTGTTTTGTCGAAAAAACGCTTGAGGGAGAACGATTGCAAGATGAGGCAACCCCTCGATCGGACCCCTGCAATGCACGGGGGCTCAGGGGGAATTGGACTCGCGAAGAGACCGAATACACTGTCGCGTGACAACGGCAGATCGATCGGGTCCTAAGAGGGGCTAGAATTAAGGAAAATCCTCTCTAGTCCCCAAATAAATCCCACAGCTACACGCCCTCGAAAGAAGTACGGTCACAACAGAATGGGATCATAACCCACCAAGGCATCCCGCGGGTAGTAGAAGATCAAAGCCCTCGAAGTGGTGCGTGGCTCCTTCTCGCCCGACCCCTCGGGCGAGGGCTCCGTCTCGCCCAACGGGGTCCGTACCACCCCCAACCACTATGAGTCCGAGCATGTGGGCCTAGGTCAAGCCTCTGACACCAGAAAGGGTGCGGTCATGCCTTAACGTGACCCACGGCCATGACAGGCCATGCCCGGGGCTTCGCATCGCCAACAGTGACGGGTGCGTGGGCGTTGTGCTGCCTAATCCCTGTACGGCCACTGACAAGCACGTCGGTTCACCACGCCGTCCGCCGGGATGGGATGGAACGCCACGACCAACTGATGACATCGAGGCATAGCACTAGTGGTGAATAGGAGCCCAACGTGGAGCCGTCCCTGTTTCCATCTACAGCGTCGGTAGGACCCGCATGAAGGAGAAGAAGGACGCGGCGGTCCCAGAGGGCTTCTTCTCCTCGATTTTCTCCCTCTTTCTCTCTCTCTTCTCTTTTTTCTGATGTAACCTGCATCTTCCCCTTCTTCTATAAAAGGGGAACACAACGCAACACAACAGGAGGGAGAGAGGCACGAGCACACGGCTGAGCAGCTGAACAAACTCTCAGCACTTTTCAATCCTTCCACCAGAGACCTGGGATCCGCTCCCTCTCTCGCCCATCTGTAACCCCTACTACAGACAGTGCCGGTAACATGAGCAGTAGCAGACTGGACGTAGGATTGTTCTGCCCGAACCAGCATAATCCTTGTGTCCTCCGAGCACACCATCCGGACCAGACGCGCAAACTAGAAATTTACTAGCCGATGATCCGAAACACCGACAATCAGGCATCTCTTTTACTATGAGCAAGTTGAGTAGGTGCATGTCCAACCTGAGTGATGATCATTTGCAAGCACTTTAGACGGTTTTGTTCTACTCAAAGCTACGATGAGAGATTCATTATTTAAGACACCTAACGGTGCTTGAAGGTTATAGTGATTCGAACTGATATCTGATGTTGATGAGTTTTATACCATAAGTGGGTATGTGTCTACTCTTGGTAGTGATGCGGTTTCATGGAGGTCTTGAGAATAGACCATTTTGACGAGGTCAACCATGAAAACAAAACTTTTCCTACTTTGTATACAGCTACTGCAGAGCCAGAATAGTTATGTGAGCCCTTTATGGACTTGAATGTGGTTGAAAAACAAAATTGGCTATCCTTATGAACCGAACAAGAAAGCGGTTATTGTCAAAGTGAAGAGTGCTAAGGATTGCTTGAAGTATGTCACAAAACTCCAAAGTGAAAGTTGTGGCTTATGAACTAGTGAATCATGTGATAGAAAATATATCGAGGGCTATCACAGAATGTCATAGAAAATATATCGAGGGAGATACATTTAGAAAAATCTAGGAGATACTTTAGAAAAGGGCTACACAAAATGTGATAGAAAATATATCGAGGGAGATGGGTATGAGCCCCGTATGAGTTTTACCATAGTAATAACCCAACTTTTTTATTGGAGATCCCTTGACTAGGACGTGGATAAGCCAAGTTGTTGGTTAAAATAGGAGAGTAATCTACAACCCACTCTAAGTAAAGATGTAATACTCTCATAGTTGTAAGGCAGGTTGACGAGATGCTTTAATGTGTTTCTAATGGCTTTAACAAACAAAGATGCTATCATATAGAGCATTTTTGGCAGAACACAACAGTATGAGTCTGGCTGTTAAACATTGCGGTCTATGAGACTTGGATGATCTCTATATAGTAACCTCATGAAGAGACCAGGGAGTATGACGAATGTGCCACAATGGCTTGCGCCAAGGGGGCCTGATCTCCCCCTATCTTTTTATTATAGTTGTCGATGTCTTTCTTTGCCTCATGCCCAATGTCCCAAAAGCACTATTTCACATCGTATCATTGATGATCTCCCCATTCCCCATCCTACAATCATAGATGATACCCTTTTCTCCTCCTTGCTTTAGCATAGGTTGTTCATTTGGTTAAGGACGGCCTTGATGCTTTTGCCAATGCCACTGGTCTAGAACCAATTACCACAAAACTTCTTTTCCTCCCATTAATGTAGCTCCTAGCTTTGTAGATCGGTGATCGCTAGGCGGGCATTCTTGGTGCTCTGGTTGGCTACTTTCAATAGCTTTACCCTAGGCTCCCCCCTACGACGCACAAGATCATCGTCGTTGACTGCCGCCCTCTCATTGCTAGCTGTGACAAATACCTTGCTAGTTCATGTGACACATTACTCAATTGCGCTGGGAAGTTTATTTTCTCCTTTGTTGTCCTTAGTTCTCTCCCCCTCCACTACATGGTAGCCATCAAACTACCCAAGGGTGTTATTAAGGCTATTGACCGTAGGTGTGTCGTGCTTTCTTTTGGATTAGGGAGGATACTTGCCATGAACACTAGTGGCTTGGGCCTAAAGGATCTCGTTATTAAGGCCTCTTTGCTTGGGAACAAATTTGTGCCCCAAGAACACTAGTGGCTTGGGCCTAAAGGATCTAGAGACCCAAAACAAGTACATACTCATCAGATTTGTTGGTAAACTCTTCTCCAACAATCTCCCCCTTGGAAGCACTGGATTCTTGGAGAGGTCAATGAACATGGCCTCACCGCCCACATATCCTCTTTCCTACCTTTTGCTCATCATAAATGATCACCTTAACTCTTATCGCGCTCTCGCCAACATCTCCATAGGGAATGGGGCAACAACCGCCTTTTGGGTTGATACTTGGTTGGTTTCTAAAACTCTAGTCACTTTCTATCCTGCTCCTTTCTCTCACAATAATTGGCGTAATGTTTTAATTCAATATGTTTTTTAGAATGAGATGGAATTGCACCTTAGGGTGCAATCGACAAAGTTGTCTAGTGCGACCTGACTCTTTTACTTTCAAACCTCTATTAGGTATAAGCTAACCTCTTCCACAAGCATGTCGTCGATGGAGAGGACGGCTAGCGGTGCGGTGCCACTACTAAAATGAGGGCTCGCGGTTTCTTCAAGTGCCCTGAAAGCTTGAGATTCTAAGACACTCCGTCTTGAAAATCTTGTCTAAGCACAAGCAGGCGAAATCTAGACTTTGACCGATCTTCTTGACGTCCCGCCCGCTAGGTTAGGTGGCACTCGATGATGCTCATGATTCTCTGGAGAATCTAGGAAGCTAGAAACAGTTTCACCTTTTGGCATGAACTGTTTGTTGTCCGCTGCATACTCTCGATTGTTTGTGGTGATCTAGACATTTGGATTCACCATTTTGTAAACCCGCTTCACTAGATCCCAATGTAATTTTCCAAACT
The DNA here is from genome assembly GCA_904845875.1 of Miscanthus lutarioriparius. Classification (NCBI taxonomy): domain Eukaryota; kingdom Viridiplantae; phylum Streptophyta; class Magnoliopsida; order Poales; family Poaceae; genus Miscanthus; species Miscanthus lutarioriparius. Next base: position 130,355,422 of record CAJGYO010000002.1, on the reverse strand, counting down.
CCTTCCCTTTATAGCTCTTGCTATCTCGCTTTTTTGAATGAAATATTCGGGTGAGGACCCTCTCCCCCTCCTAGTTGCATTAAGAAGACAAACATGCCCTACATGCGGGGTGGTACTACTACTAGTTAGACTTTGAGTGAAACCATGATCAAAATAACTGCACATCTCACTTTTCGAGGAGCCATTTAAAAAAAACTAAATTTATAGAAAATATTGTCAACATTTTTATCTTCTTATATTATAAAACTACTCTACTATTAATCTAATGATACTTATCCTGAATCATAAATATATTTCCATATACTCCCTCCGTACCTACAAAGGAAGTCGTCCTGGCTCACACCACCGATTTCGCAAAGTTTGTCGTCTTGGCCGCGCGGTCGTGGTTATGGACGCGTTTGCCCCTGCATTAATCGGACTGAGATCCCGTGCAGTTGCTATTGCTACTACAACTTAAGCAGTGGATCATTTTCAGCCATCCGAAGACCATCCAACGGCCCAAACAAACCAAGCAACAATTCTTCCTCCTCTGCCTGTCCGTCTTGTTCAGGTAAGCACCCATCGACGCGAGCCAGCAACTCAGCGAGTGCCGCCGTGACGGCAATCACCACCACCACTAGAACGGCTGACCGACCGACCCCGCACCCCGTTGCTCGCCACGTCGCCGGAGAGCCTGTCGACCACCACGTCATTGCAGGCGCTCGACATGAACGGTGAACGTCCAAAGCACCTTTTGTCAAGCGCAGCCGCGACGCCGCCACGGTGGTCTTCGAGTTCGTGAGTGGCGGTGGCCATCGCTGATGCGGCATGCTTCACCGCCGCACCTGTTGATGCACATGCACCACCTCCTCCTTCATCGGCGGCGTGTATCTCGCCTTCCGATCCCATCCGCCGCGCGTGCCGTCCTTCTACGTCGCGTCGCTCTCCATGCGCGCGACATCAACGCCGCCGCCCGCTGCCCTCACCGGTCCTCCTCTTCCTTGATCCTCTCCTAGCAGCTCGATGTCGCCATGCACGCAGAACAAGCGCCCAGAACGAGACGGTCATCGTGGAGCGTTGAGACCGGCCACCGGAGATTGCAGCTCGGCCAGATTGGCAAAACACGAACGGTGGGACGATATACACAATGCATACACATATACTCAATGCATACACGGGCCAGCCCGACCTCCTCCCGGCCACAGCTTCGCACGGTGGGCGGCGCCCCTGATTTTGCGACGGCGTGCGCTACGTGGCTGCCGTGATCACCGTGGTGGGTGCAAACGAAATTGGGACGCGAGCCACGACGTGTACAAGCACGACAGCGCCACCCATGACCGATTACAAGATAAACATGCACCTAATGCAAATCTATAACTGAAACAAAAATGCAACTAGATTACAACATGGAGTACTGGCGGCGGCGGCAACGCCCTGGTGTCCTATTCCGCCGCGGCGCGCTCGTCGTGGGGGCGTGGGCACTGCGCTCGCCAAAGCCGGTGAGAAATGTGATGGTGTTCGCGGTGGCCATGAGGGGGGCGGTGTGTGGCTCACGAAGGAGCAGGCCGGTGCCTTGCCCTTGCCACGGAGGCGGTGGCGGCGTCGTGCCGTTGGCCGTCGATGCCACCGCGTGCTTGGTTCCTTGAACAAGATAGACAAGCAGCAGAGTGCAGAGGAGGAAGAAATAGCAAAGGAGGAAGAAGTATTGCTTGGTTCGCTTGGGGGCGTCGGATGGTCATCGGAAGGCTGAAAACGTCCAATCGCATAAGTTGCGTAGCAATAGCAACCGCTGCGGGATCTCGATCCGCATTAATCACGGAGTCCGTCGTTCGCGCATGTTTATCGTTCATGAGCGTGCGTGCAAGAGCGTGTCGTGGCCGCTTTGTTTCACTCGACGACCGTTCGCACGCCTCCCTTAAACGTCGCGCGCGCGCCGCGCCTTCATCTACCGCAGCCTCGCGCGCCTTCATCTACTAAACATCGTCGCCGCTCTCCGCCGAGGACTCCGTCGAAAGCCATGGACGACGTCGAGGCGCGCTCTCCGTCAAGGACTCCGTCGATTCGCTGCTCTCCGTCGAGGACTCTGTCAAGGCGCTGCCGGCTTCCGTCTACGTGCCGGACTCCATCATGGAGGTGCAGCCTGCCGTCGAGGACTCCATCTACGTAGAGGTGTCGGCTTCCGGCGAGGCGCCGCAGGAGGTGCCGGTCTCCGTCGTCGAGGTGCCGGACTCCGTCGAGGGCAGGCAGTGTGCTCGCTGCGGCACATTGCATGCCGGCGGCGTCTTCTCAGAAGCTTGCTTCCATGCACGACGCAATGCTCGCAGGTGTGCACGTTGTGGACTCATGCATGAAGACTATGACCTATCAGCACAGATGCTGCATGACCAGGTGAAGTTTGAGTGTGAGATCTACATTCCTAACGTGCACAAACTTCAAATGGATGGTGAGACCATTATTTTGCCCGAGGAAGTTATCAAGAAGTTGGACGAGCACATTCACTCAGTGGCAAACAAAGATCATTAAGGTACAATGATTTAACCTAAGATACATGCATCTCCATGCTTGAATGTTCTAATCTGCATAAACTAACTTGATCATTCTAAGTTTGAGGGACAAGAGCAATGGCTTGAAGAAGCAATGAAAGTTCACATCCAATTTGTAGTGGCGACCTATCTTCCCTCTCTAGTTTGTCCTTGTTCATGTGAGGTATCTTGAATTTGTTGCACCCTTTAACCTTCATGGCTTCCTTCAAAACACTTTGAAGTGTTACAAATATCCTGTTTGCTTTCCATGGGGAGTACTCTATGAATGCCTATGTAACATGTGTTGAAGAAAATCAATGAATGAGTACATTTTCATGTTAAATAAACATTGCAACATGTGAACAATTGATCTTTTTACCTGTTGGACAGCTGGAACTAGATCTTCTATTTTTTTGCATCTTTCTTGTATTGAATTGCTTGAATAGCCCGAAAAAAACCCAAGTCCAAAATGTTAAAATCCGGAGAATTGGGTGGTTGACAAATGAGTCTTATGTCGTAGCCTTCTTGCTTAGCAGCCTCACAAAACTCAGGATCATCCAATTTTAAATGTGAAGGGGCATTATCTTGTTGAATGAATATCGGCTTGCTCACATCTTCTCTAGGCCATTTGGCTCTAATGGCGGGCAGCACTTTGTTTAACATGAAATCCCTAATCACATCTCTTGTGATTGAAGTAATTGGCTTGATCACTAGTTCTCCACGAAGACGGTTTTGACTTCTTCTAACAGCCGGTTCATAAGTTACCAAGGGAAAACAACCTATTTTGCCATCAAAAACACACTCTCCATTCGTAAACCTTGGCCGAGCACAAACACACAAGAACATGATTCTAGGGATGTAGTTCTTGTTCTTACAAGTGCGATGAGGGTCATCTTCCTCGGGTAGCAAATAATATTTCTCGGATTTTTGAGATAAGTAGAACCATTTTTCATCAATGAACACATAGTCAAAAAAATCCTTAAACCTTGGATCACCAACCAAACCTTGCTCAACCATATCAACACACCACTTCAACCTAGTCATCTTGTTTGTATCAGTGAGGTACGGTTTGATGCTACTAGAGTGACGCCTAAGCAACCCTTTTTTTAAATACCTTTGAATCCTAGACTTGCTTATACCAAGTTTGCTAGACACATCTTCTACGGTCATTCTTTGTTTGAGTGGAATGCTACGCAATTGTTCCAAGTCTAGAGGGATTGCCTTGCGACCACATCTACCCCTCTTTTGACTAGCAACCACAACCGGAATGTCATTGGCAAGTTGGTCTTTACCTCGCTTCCATAAGCGCTGTACAGTTCGAATGTGGAGTCCAAAACGATCAGCAACAATGCTTATATCTTTCTTGCCAAGTTTCCCATTTTTACTCCTAGCTAACAATGCTTGGTACACTTGTTTTGTTTGTTGTTCGGACATGTCCTTCCTTCGGCCAAGTCCTTCAATCGGTACCTCAACAGCATGTTCTAGTAAAACAAAAAAAAATGAATAACATTCATCTACTTAGCCGAGAGCATAACAAAAGGAAAAACAACCCGAGAGCATTACCAGCAACGTTTGCAACGTAACCTAAGTCAACAGCGCCAAATTCATCCAATGGAAGGTTCAAATCAAATCCTAAAGATAAGGAAACAACAAAATGAGAAATTTGCATGCTACGAACATCATAAAAGGAAAATCCAAATTGAGTAACAATAGGCACAATACCAGCATTGCCGTCACCTTCTTCTATGCGGACGTTGAGATCAAAGGCAGCATTCCTTGGATCAGCCATTTCATTTGATAGATGGAAACAGAAGCTAAGAAGAACACCGGACAGTGGTAACGTGAAGCTAAGAAGGAAAGCAACGTTTCTTGCCTTTAAATAGATGGCGCAGACAGGCAGTCCAAACGTTTCGCAGCGATGAAACCGGGTCGTCGTGCGCGCCAGCAAAAAAAAAGTGCGCCACGCGAACGTTTCACAGCGAAGAACAAAAATTTGGAAACGAACTGCGCGCGCTTCAAAATTTTTTGGCAACGAACGCATGTAGCGCGCGCCATGCAGCAGCAGCACTCCACAGCGAGCAGCGCGCGAGCCAACACTGCCATGCAAAAAAGATTCGGCAGCAGCAGCAGCCACAGGCAAAAAAGCTCGAGTCCGCGGGGTTTCGAACACAGCACCACCGGACTCGGCCACTCGAGACTAGCTGCGCTAGCCAGTAAAACTCAGGAACTTTCTCCTATGGAATGCAGCCACAGGCGTATTTATTAGGGACAAATAGAAAAAACTCTACCATAACTCTACCCTAATTAATCACTCCTTGGTAAATACAATCATGTCCTAAACGACTTTCTTTGTAGGTACGGAGGGAGTATAGTCTATCGAACTTTAAAAAGTTTTCTTTAAAATGCGTGATATGTATTTACTTTGGCATGGAGGGAGTAATCAGTAGCGGACCCAAAACCTTATATAAGCCCGGGCGGATATAATGGCTATGTATGAGATTAAGTCTAATCTCTTAAATATTTAGGCTAAACAATAATTTTTCATAAGAGAATCGGCGTCGATGAGCCCGGGCGGCAGCCCAGGGTCGCCGGGCCCTGAGTCAGCCAGTGGGAATAGTTTAGAAATGTGATTGGTACCCACTAGGACAAATTTGGAGTATTGACACCAGTGCTATATTTGGCGCACAGCCGGTATCAGCTGCTCTTGTTGCCATGCATGCAAACGAGCAGAGCAGGAGCTGCAGACGGATAGGTAGACAGATACTGAATAAAGAGATTTGAGGCTGATTTTGCTGAATGTTTTCAGTATGCGTCCGGCCGGCCGGACGGATCAGATAGCAGAGCATGATACAGCCGATGATATCGGGATTGATTGCAGAAGCGGGTGTATGTGTACTAGTCAGCGTAGTCAATCCCACAACCAATAGCGTAAGATTTTGAATACTGAATCTGCGAGATTCAGAAAACTGAATCCACACAGGCTTGACCACCAGAAAAAACAACGCAAATCAGTGAGATCTCGGCACTTAGGTGAGCAGTTAAATAAACATGGAGTGTATTAAGCCAAGGTCACCGAGACATCCGATGGCAGCAGTAAAAAAAATAGCAATGGCAACAGAAATTGAATCCAAGCATAAGTACAGAGGGTGATTCCCATTTGCTTGTATGTACAGGGTACGAACAAAGAGTGACTGCATGAAGGTAATTAGAACAATTTTGATGAGTTTCAGTCTTCACAGCTGCAGCGTTCCCAAAAACATTGTTACCAGTTAAGCACTACAAATGTTGTACGGTTAGCCCCCTCACTGCATAATAAGCAAAATACACCAGCGTTATCATGTGAGAATAGATAGGGTATATGCATGCAATAAGCTGTCTGCTAAACAACACTGCGCAAAGCACATAATGAACAAAGGTTTAATTAGACTACACAATGGAAAGCTTTTTTTTGCTCAACCATTACAAAGACCTTTGTGATTTCATTATATGAAACACTGAATAGAGAAGAATTCTGAGTCAGGCAGTGAGCTTATGCTCAGATTCCAAGCCAACAAAGAAACATTGGATTGTCTAACTGTCAACCATATACAATGATATGAGTACCCATCCTTCTACAGTTCAAAGTTTAAAACCAACTAGATATCATCTGGTACTGTAAAATCTACAACCTATGGTATTCATGAATGCTGTCATATGATATGGGCCGGATAAGTTCACTTGGCAAAGCTTAGCAGAAATGCTGGCCCCATTTGTTGAGAGAACAGTTTAAAAGAGCAGTAAAAAGAATTATGGAATAACTGATCGAAACCTTTTCATCTGCCTTCCATTATAGTCATAAAGATGCAGATATGAAAATGAACAATTGATGGTCAATCAAACAACTAATATGGATCGTGAATAGCAGCAATACAAGTGTTATTAGACCTGCTTCACAAATTGATCATGGAAGACAAACATGAAACAATAATACTATTTGAAAAAGTAAAATCTTGAGGACTAATTGGAAGAGATGAACCTAACTACATACACATACAGAAATACTTCATGTTATTAGTATAGCAAAAAGGTGAGTCTAGACACATATTAAGAAAGAGTAGCCAGAAAATTTAATCAGAAGGTGATCAAGGAGCACTTACCAGTAAGTTGTTGGAATCTGACTTCACAAGGTCTGGTTTCATGCCAGTGGAAGCCGGTATGCCAATTTTCTGCTGACTTCCCTCGACGTGACTCAATCTGCTATCGTATGAGTTGTCCATTTGGTTCCCCATGTAGCCATAGTCTATGATTCCAGAAGGTGTGTAATGATAGGGATATGGGTATGGATAAGCCAAATAAGGACCATTGTAGTAAGGGACATAGGGTAAACTGTGCAGAGAGTACATTCCACCGTTGGCCATGTCCATTGAATCATAATACCTACTGTGCGGAGAGTACATTCCGCCCTTGACCATGTCCATTGAATCATAATAATAATGGTGTCCATTTTGATACCTGCGCCGATCCCTTGGTTCAGCATTTTTAGTTTCCACTTTTATCCCGTTCAAATAATGAAACCTATCCTTTAAAACCTTGACTGTAGCTTCCTTGGAATCAAATGTGACAAAGCCAAAACCCCTTGGCTTTCTTGTGTCTCTGAGAAATCACGACAACATCAGTTATCGTGCCAAACCTCTCAAAATAATCTATGAGATGGTCTTTGGTGACATTATCCCCAAACCCTCCCACAAAGACCTTCAAATCAGCATTTGAACTTGAGGTAGTGCTAGTCTGTGCAGATCTTGTTTCTTGTTTCTTTTCTGCCCTCTTCACATCGACCTATACATCACCAGCATCAAAATCATATATACAAAGAATTTTTCTAAAGAATAAAATTGCTTACAAAAAAAAAGAACATAGTAGAATTTGTATAACTTTGGACCAATTTTTTTTGCAAAAAAGACACAGCACACAAGCTTATATCAGTAGATAAATGAAAACAACTGATTCAACAAACCGACCAACAAAATATTAAATAGAACAAAATAAGTTTGCATTAACCAGAAAAATATCACATTGAGCTTCTTCTTGGCAAGTCACAGTCCTGATAGGCATAGGAGTCAACTATCAGAAAGAAGAACATGATAGATCTATAGGCAGTAGGGACAAACATCTCTATAGCCACACCTCCTACAAAATACATGAAATCATCAAGAACTATCGATTTTTATACTTGAAAATCTTGCTTCTTATGGGTTGAAAACATGTGCCACCTCGCACATTCTCACTACACATATACAAGTAACCAAAGTATAAAGTTCTGAACTGCAGATAAGCTGCAGGCTGTGCACCTCCACCCTACAGATACCACATTGACTATGTAGAGTCCGAACTTATGGACCACGACAACCAAAATAAAGGGTGTGCCCATATAGAAGGATTTGAAATACAGTTGGTCAGCTTGCATTGGGGACAAGCAAGCAAGAACTAGTGGTTTTTAGCAGAAGGATGCAATCCTCATTCACCTGCATCTTCTCTTACGAAGCAAGCTATGGATTTGAAGTTTACCGAAATTATCTAGACAGGCTTCAATTTTTCAACAGGAATTTTACATACATAGCTAAACTCAACTCGTGTTTTTTAAGCACCTCAATTTCACAGTAGTAGTGAAAGCTTCAATTTTTCAGCAGGAATTTTACATACTACATAGCTAAACTCAACTCGTGTTTTTTATGGACCTCAATTTCACAATAGTAGTGAAAGGAACAATCTGATCCACCAGGCTAGGCAAATCAGTGCCACACCACAATTCCCGTAAGCAAAACTTAGTTTGATCCCACACTGTCTTAATGTCTAGTAATCCCATAAGCTCTAAGCGCACAAAACACAGTATCAACTACAGCTAAAAGTTGCGATTTCTTAGTACGAGAAACACAGACCATCCAAACGTCGCAGCCGCAAAGCGCTTAATTTTAAACGCCGGCGATAAATTAATAAGGATTAAAAAAACTCACCTTGCAGCTGAAAAAGGCGTCGTGACTGTCGCTCTCCTTGGAGTCCAGCGCCCTGAGGACCGCCTCCTCGTCCTCGAACTCGACGAAGCCGACACCGCGGCCGAAGCCGTCCGGGTACGCCATGACCAGCGCTTCCACCACGTGCCCGTAGCGGGCGAAGTGGGCCCTGACCATGTCCGCAGTGAGCCCCACGCGGGATCCCGCCGATGAAGAGCTTCCGCGGCTCGTGCTCTTTTTTCTCCATCCCGCCCGCCGAAGACCGCTTCTGCCTGAGCCGCTGCCGGCGGGGCACGAGATGGCGAGGAGTGGGGGAAGGCGGTTAGAGAGGACTGGAGAGAGGGGAGCGCGGTTTCGGTTCGGAAAGAGCGGCGCGCGTGGGCGAAAGAGGCGGAGAACTGAAACGGCTTTGCGCTAGGGTTGGTTGGGTTTGGGCTGCCAGAGATTTAAGCGGGTGAAGGGGTGGACGCGGCCCGTATTGGGTCAGGACTCTGCTTCCTGGGCCAGTGTACATTCGACGCGCTAACGTCCCGAATTCTGTTGGACTCGGTCGGTCTTGAGACGGACTCCGCGGAGGCCGGGGCGGGCCTTTCTCGGGGAGTCAAGAGTCCATGAACGCGACGATGACGAGCTTTTGCCGTGTGCAGCGCGGCGCGAGTTCTGTCGAGACTCTAGACAGTCCAACTACAGCTGCAGGTCTACTACAGCACTACAGCCAGACGCGTAAGAGCATGCATAAGCATGAGTATAACGGCGTCTCTCTCTCTCAAAAAAAAGCATGAGTACAACGGGGTGCTTAGAGAATGAGTTTAACGAAAAATTTGACTTTTTAGCTATACTATATATCATTGCACCAGGTGCGTCCAAAGAATATATAAAATGCTTTGGAAATGCTCTTCTTGGGGGCATCTGGACGGCCGGACTCTCCCGTTACTGTGGGCCGCGACGGCCAGAACGGCCCAACTAGAATGTCCATGCTCGCCGCAACTCTATTCGTTCGGCTGTCGTCTTCAGCAGTCTCCAGAAACGTCATTTCCACTCGCCGCGAGTTCCCTGTGTCGGTGCGGCGTGCTCCACCATGGCCGCGCTACCACTGCGCTCTCCATCGGCCCGCCCAGCCGCCACACCCTCTCTGAACTGCACCAGAGAGCCGTCGCCCGCCTTCCACCCTTTCCATCGCAGTTCACCGAGCGCTCGCCATTGCACCGCATTGTCCTCTCGCCACTTGCCTTTCCCTAGTGCTGGGGGCGCTCGGCCAGGCATTGCATCCGCCTGTCCGCTGCCAACCCCCCTGCCACTCCACGGCATCGAGCTCCGCGTCGACGAGCCTCCATTCTCCTAAGCAGCAAGGAGATGTTGCGCTGAAAGCGCATGTTGCGAGCGTATGTTTCAAGTATTTCAGATATTTCTGAGGTACGTTGCAATTGTTTCAGATGGATGTTGCAAAAGTATATCGGGATGTTGCATATGTTGCAATGGTTTGTACACGTATGTTGCAAGCGTCTGTTTCCAAAGTTTTATCTGTTTTTCAGACGTATGTTACAAGTATGTGTTATCAGGATGTTGCATATGTTTCACACATATGTTGCAAATGTTTTATCTGGATGTTGTGTACGTTGCAATGATTTTCGAGTGTTTTTTAAGTATTTTTGCAAATGTTTCAGACGCATGTTTCAAGTGTTTCATCTGTTTGCTTTTGTATGTTGCAAGTGTTGCATTTAGATGTTTTAAAAGTAGATTGGATGTTGCACGTGAGATGCAAGTGGAAAGCGGCTGGCGGCGCGGACTGGCGGTGTGGGCCTGATGCTGGGGCACTCGCTCGCTCGCTGCGCGGGCTCCTTCTCTTGTGCGCGGGCACCGTTCGACGCTAGCGTCCCAGATCAGACATCCGTGCGCTAGCAAGTCCGAAAATGCTTACCGGTTCGCTCCTAATTAATTCTTAAGTGTGTCAAGTAGATCAGCTTATGTAAGCACCTTTCCCATATTTCCTTCAAAACGAATTATGTTAAAACTTGCACGGAATCTCCCCAAATTATATATGAAAAAATTGAAATAAAAAAAGATGTGATAATCTATCTAGATTCTTTTAGTGTTTTCTCCTGTTGGATTTCCTCGATACAGGCAATGCTCTAGTTGACCACAGTCTTGTTAAAACACTAAAGCCATGGTACAGTCTTCGTGCCAAATGCGTCGATCAACCAACGAGGCCCAACATTCCAAAACATATGTGAAGCGATAAAGAACACCGAGGTGCCTGGGCTGGAGCCCCCCTACACCGCCACCAAAAGCATAGAGCCCCTCTTAATCCCGTTCTACAATTTTGTATGTAGTTATTGAATCCTAGAACTGAGGGTTAAATGTAGAAAAATAAGGGTGAGAAATCAATCGTATCGTATATTTCTAGATCCGCTGCTACCCTCGGCCGTCATGTTGGATACTTGAATTTTCTCTGTGCGACAGTGATGAGGTCGATGAGCTGAAGTTTTTTTTTTTGTTTTTTTTTTTTGAAAGATGAGCTGAAGTTATTGTCAGCTGTAAATTGTTCGCTTATCCCAGAGGTCTTGAAGTCCCCGTCCAGGGCGAGTCCGAGACTCGCCGGGGTGGTGGCTGAGCATACCCTGCTGAAGGCGGAGCGTAGCATGCAATCCAGGAACCTGGAATTTACTGAAGGTAATTGTTAGTAAATAATGCAAATCAAGATTGAATACGAGACACAGATTTTTATGTGGAAAACCTGTCGATGTTTTACCACTGGCAACCCGTCACGGGAGTACCCGGGACGGTGATTTGTTCGGAGGGGTATCGGCGTTTGCAGGAACTCGATGGTAAACGCAGGGAGACAACGATTTATACTGGTTCGGCACGCCGAAAAGTCACGGCGCCCTACGTCCAGTCTGGTGTGGATAGTATATTGCGCCCTGCGCTATTTGTTGTGTTTGTGTTCCGGTATTGTCTCTCTCGATCTAGGGACCCCTGCCTTCCTTTATATAGTCCAGGAGAGGCGGGAGTTCTAGTCGGTTACGAAGTAGAGATCCTAATAGGATTATACGTAACTAGTCCTAATAGGATTACATGTAGGGAATCCTAGTTGGACTAGGTCTTCTTCTCTCTTCTCCGTACGGAACCCTATGGGTCCCGCATCGACAAGCCCCCGAGCATTTCATGATTGAGCTTCAAGGGCCGGGTTGTTGTAGACTTGTTCCGGGTTCTTTCTTGAAGAGAAATCTTGAGATAGTCTTCTTTGTCTTTTCTCCGGCTAATGTGCACTTTTGGACAAAAGTGCACTCAGTGAGTGTAGCACCCGAGCCTCTTGCTTGTTGGGACAAGAAGCCAGAGGGTCCCTTTAGTCTTCTTGGTTGCTCCGAAGTTCTTTTTGGGTGGGTGCAATTTTTCAGTAAAAATTGCACTCATCGAAAGTGTAGCCCCAGAGCCTCTTGCTTTTGCTCGAAAAAAGTTGGAGGGTCTAGATTCTTGTCTTCAAAAATTTTGGGGTTATTTATCCCTTGAGTCTCCCGAGCCTTATCCAAGTACTTTTCTTTAGAATAGAAATCGGATGAAGGGTCTTGATGTGTTGTCGTTGTTGTAGTCTTGAGTACTTGTATTCTTGGTCTTTCGTCCTTGAATCCGAGCCCCCAGGCGTAGTTGAAGCGAATGCCGAGCTCCCGAGCTTAGTGTTTGACTAAGCCGTGATGCTCTTCCGAGTTGTTTTTATTCATCCAGTTGTTTCGGACTTCTCTCGGTTTTGATGTACCTCTTCCAGTTGTTTGCACTTCGTCCGTGTTCTTTTCGAACTTGTATGTACCTCATCCGGGTTGTTTTTCTCGATCAATCCGGGTTCTTTTCAATTTGTCTTGTTACTTGCGGCACCTCTTGGGGTTGTTTTCTCGATCGTTCCGGTTCTTTTCGAACTTGTATGTACCTCATCCGGGTTGTTTTCTCGATCAATCCGGGTTCTTTCTCAATTTGTCTTGTTACTTGCGGCACCTCTTGTGGTTGTTTTTCGATCGTTCCGGTTCTTTTCGAACTTGTATGTACCTCATCCGGGTTGTTTTCGATCAATCCAGGGTCTTTTCTGAATTTGTCTTGTTACTTGCAAAGACCTCTTGTGGTTGTTTTTCGATCGTTCCGGGTTCTTTCTAAGCGCTTGTCTTGGTTCTTGCCGCACCTTGTCGGGGTTCTTTTTGTTCAAACCAGCTTGTTTACGGACTAGCTCTCAGCTCCCCGCATGTTAAACATAAAATATGTTGTAAATGATATTCGGATATGAAGTCGGGAGCATGTCCCATATTTGAATAATCAATCGGGGCGGGCCCGGCATTATGAAATGCATATAAACTTTTTGCGTCTTGCTCTTGCTAGGCCATGCAAATTCCTCGGTAGTGTCTGTTACGTTTAAGCACTTGAATCTCTGGCGTATGGTTCGAGAGGTTCATGACGTGACCATGTGAGCCTGGCACTCGGTTCGTGATCGTCCATGTGAGTAGACAAGCTTCACGGATTAAGGCGTGTTCTACCTGAGGAATTCGGCGACCGTTAAGAGAAGACCTAGAGCGCTATGTTTGCTCGCATGATGATTTTTTTTGTATCTTGAGCACTATGTTTGCTCGCATGATGATTTTTTTGTGTCTTCCCTTGCTAGGTCGGTTAATTTCTGGGTAGTAGCTCGTTACGTTTAAGCACTTGAATCTCGCGCGTATGGTTCAGAGGTCCATTGACGTGACCACCCGTATGGTTCAGAGGTTCTTTGACGTGACCATCCGTATGGTTCAGAGGTTCATTGATGTGACCATCCATTCGAGAAAACAAGCTTCACGAATTAAGGCTTACTATCCGAGGAAACTAGCAGCCGTTAAGGGAAGATGATATGGCCACAGAGGCATACGAATAATATCCGGAATGTAAAAAATTAAAGCGTCACTTAGCTTGGTTCATGGTAGAGTTGTCGATCGCCGCAGCCGAGTAGTTGGACGGCGCGGTGTGCAGCCGAGTAGTTGGCGTAGCATCTGAGTAGTCGGATGTGGTTCAAATTGTTTTGCTTCAGACTCGGACGTTTTAATTCAGTCGGACTTGCTTGGTGTAGCCGGACTTGATTCAGCTTGATGTAATCTGACTTGATTTAGCTTGATGTAGTCGAACTTGCTTCCTTGCTTTCAACTTGACAGCTTGGCGCGGCCGAGTAGTTGATCAACGCATCCAAGTAGTCGGACACCAATACCGTATGATGTTCGAGTAGATAGTCACTTCTAGGTTGTTGATGTACGTAGAGTTCTTTGCTTTTTTTTTAATGCTGCCAAGGTCTGGTAGTCGGACTCCGTGTTGGTGTTGCCGAAGTCACCAGTCCCTTCCATAGCCACACGTTTTGGCAACGCGAGGAACTGAGGATAGGTTTTGGTTTGAGCTTCTGTTCCGCCCAGATTTGAGAAGTCAAACTCTAGTCGGACTCTGATTTGATGCAGCCGAGAACTTTATTTAATCCGATGTAGATTCCGTTTCAACCAATGGCTAGCGTGAGTTGCTTTTCTTTGCTCCAAAATTCCATCTTGACAAAATAGATGTGGTAAAATACGCTACGTCGAACAACCCTGTAGATGAGTCCTGCTTCGGTCTTGGATGCGGTTGCATACTGAGCCGCTGATTCGTTGATAGAAAACTTGTCGAGCCTCGTCTCCCGTGCCTTGATGGATCGATATGAGCGGATGATCCTGATCGGATTTTGACTCAATCTGAGGTGGTGTAGCATCTCAATCGGTTGTTGTAGCAAGCTTGTTGGTGTATGTGCTCTCGGTGGCAGCTTGTACGAGGTTGAGTGCACAAGCCGTCGCTGAGAACGTGTTCGTCTGATGATCTTGAGGTCCACCAAGCTCTCGAACGCAAAACGCCGAGTTCCCCTACCTGGCGCACCAGCTGTCGATGTTTTACCACCGGCAACCCGCCACGGGAGTACCCGGGGCGGTGATTTGTTCGGAGGGGTATCGGCGTTTGTAGGAACTCGATGGTAAACGCAGGGAGACAACGATTTATACTGGTTCGGCACGCCGGAAAGTCACGGCGCCCTACGTCCAGTCTGGTGTGGATAGTATATTGCGCCCTGCGCTATTTGTTGTGTTTGTGTTCCGGTATTATCTCTCTCGATCTAGGGACCCCTGCCTTCCTTTATATAGTCCAGGAGAGGCGGGAGTCCTAGTCGGTAACAAAGTAGAGATCCTAATAGGATTATACGTAACTAGTCCTAATAGGATTACATGTAGGGAATCCTAGTTGGACTAGTCTTCTTCTTCTCTTCTCCAAGCGGAACCCTATGGGTCCCAAGATCGACAAAACCCTTAGGGAAAAAAATCAAAGCGCCAAACCAAGCGATCTTCACTATATGGAGAGAGTTTACGTAACGCAGGAATACAATGAGTCGTTAGCTCTTCCATGCGGCTTACAAGATGTATTTAAATAGGACGGGATCGATCGCAGCCAAATACGGAAACAAATCCGCTAATAAACATGACCAAACCGTGGGCCCTCCAGGCGTCCCCACAAGACCAACGTTATAATTCGGATCATATTCCAACAAACTCCACCTTGAGACGAATTCCATCTTGTAGCAAATGAAGTATCAATCAATCAACTCACTTCAATAATAAACAGTCACCGGCGCCAAAAAAAATCACTAGGACTTAATTTGTAATGCCAACTAAGCTTGAGCATAGCCCAAACTTAGCTCCAGGAACTGGCTTTGTCAACATATCAGCAGGATTATCATGAGTACTTATCTTGCACACCTTAACATCACCTTCTGCATTAACACCTCGAATGAAGTGATACCTCACATCAATATGCTTTGTTCTTTCATAAAACATCTGATCCTTGGTCAGACAAATAGCACTCTGGCTATCACAATGAATAGTAGTGCAAGAAGTAACCCCGCAAAGTTCAGAGTATAAACCTCTCAACCAAATAGCTTCTTTACAAGCTTCAGAAATAGCCATATATTCAGCTTCAGTAGTAGACAGAGCAACAGTGGACTGCAAACATGCTTTCAAACTAACAAAGACAACCACCAATGGTGAAAACATAACTGTGAGAGATCTCCTCTTATCCAAATCACCAAAGAAAATCAGAATCAACATAACCAACAAGTCCATCTCTAGATTTCCCAAAGCGCAAACAGGCATTAGAAGTACCTCGCAAATATCCGAAAATCCATTGAACAGCCCTCCAATGCCCCTTACCAGGATTAGCCATGAATCTACTGACAACACTCAATGCATGAGATAAATCAGGACGAGAACAAACCATGGCATACATAAGAGAACCAACTGCACTGGAATATGGAACTCTAGACATGTACTCAATATCTTTATCTGACTCTCGACATAAATTTGATGATAATCTGAAATGTGCAGCTAATGGAGTACTCACTAGTTTTGCATTATACATATTGAAACAACGAAGAACCTTTTCAATATAACCTCGCTGACTGAGGTATAATTTACCAGATTTTCTATCTCTAGTAATTTCCATACCAAGAATTTTCTTAGCTGCACCCAAGTCCTTCATCTCAAATTCTTTACTCAATTGTGTCTTTAATTTAGCTATTTCTGATTTATCTTTAGTAGCAATCAACATATCATCAACGTAAAGAAGCAAATAAATAGCTGAGCCATTAACAATCTTCAAATAAACACAGCTATCATAATCTGACCGCTTAAAACCATGAGAGAGCATAAATGTGTCAAACCTCTTGTACCATTGCCTAGGAGATTGCTTCAAACCATAAAGAGACTTCTTTAGTTTACACACAAGGTTTTCTTTTCCAGGAATAACAAAACCTTCAGGTTGGTTTATATAAATGTCTTCTTCCAACTCCCCATGTAAGAATGCAGTTTTAACATCAAGTTGCTCAAGTTCATAATCATGCATGGCAACAATACTAAGCAAAGTACGAATAGAACTATGCTTAACAACTGGGGAAAAGACATCATTATAATCAATACCTGGAATCTGGCTATAGCCCTTAGCAACCAACCTCGCTTTATACCTTGCTGGCTCACTAGGAGAAAGACCCTCCTTTCTTTTATAAATCCATTTGCAACGGACAAGTTTTTTGTTCTTGGGCAATTTCACTAAATCCCAAGTACCATTCTTTTCAAGTGACTCCATCTCATCTTGCATAGCGGTCATCCAATTGTTGCAATCAGTAGAAGTAATAGCCTCAGAATAATTAGAAGGTTCTGAATTACCTTCAATCTCTTCTGCAACACTCATAGCATAAGCAACATTGCATTCTTCAATATACCTTTTAACAGGCTTTGGCTGCCTTCTGGACCTATCAGCAGCAATAGAACGTTGTGGAGACTGCACAACTGGAGAAGAATGCTCAACAATAGAAGAATCATCAACAATTGGAGAAATTTCAGCAATCGGTGCATCTTGGACAATAGCATTATCAACATCTGGTGAATCAATTAAGTGCTCCACCTGCACACTTATTTTCTCCCCCTCAATAGGAGCATCAACAGAAAGATTGTCAACAAACATAACAGTTTCATTAAAGATAACATTCCTGCTAAGCATAACCTTCTGAGTCTGGGGATTCCATAATTTATAACCTTTAACACCAGATTGATAACCAATAAAAATGCATTTAACAGCTCTAGGCTCCAATTTACCATTATCAACGTGAGCATAAGCAGTACAACCAAAAACTCTCAATTGTGAATAATCAGCTGGAGAACCATACCATACCTCAATTGGAGTTTTCTTATCAAGAGGAATAGAGGTGAACGGTTAATAAGATAGCAAGCAAGTGGAAGCGGCTTCACCAAAAACGCTTATATTTAAACCAAAGATTAGACAACATGCAACAGAATACGGAGATGATAGTTCGTTCATACGCGCTCGGCTACACCATTACATTGAGGCGATAAGGAATAGTGTAGTGCCTAACAATGCCTTGAGACTTGCAATATGCATTAAACTCATTATAATGTAATTCCATCCCATTATCGGTCTGTGAAGCTTTTTAACCTTCTTTTCGGTTTGATTTTCAATCATAATCTTCCACTCTTTAAATCTTTGAAAATGCTTCTGATTTATGCTTCAAGAAATAAGGCCATACCTTACGAGAATAATCATCAATGATTGTCAACATATAACGAGAACCACCAAAAGAAAGCTTGCGAGACGGTCCCCATAAATCAGAATGCACATAATCAAGAATACCTTTACTTTTATGTGTAGAGATATTAAATGACACCCTCTTGTGTTTGCCAAACACACAATGCTCACAAAACTTCAACTTACTGATGCTATGATCATCAAGAAGTCCTCTCTTGCACAATTCATGCAAGCCTTGCTCACTCATATGTCCAAGACACTTATGCCAAAGATCAGTAGCATCAGAATTAGATGATGAATTGGAAATTACAGTGGCATCACCTGTAATTGTAGTACCACGAAGACGGTACAAATTTGGAGATTTCAATTCACCTTTCATAACAATAAGAGAACCTTTTGACACCTTTAAAACTCCATCTCCACCGGAGTACTTGTACCCTTTAGCATTAAGAGTACTGAGAGAAATAAGATTCTTGCTCATGCTTGGAATATGCTTAACGTCAGCCAAAGTTCTGACAATGCCATCATGCATCTTAATCTGAATGGATCCAATACCAACAATATCAAGTGGACTGTCATCACCCAATCTAACAGAACCTCCACCTTGGAGTGAATCATAGGTCACAAACCAATCTCTATTAGAGCATATATGAAAAGAAGCAGCAGAATCAAGAATCCATTCATCATCACTATTAGCACATCCAGCAAAAGCAACAAGCGAATCACCATCGGAATAATCTTCCTTAGAAGCAGCAACAGAAGCATTACCTTCATCATTGGGTTTACCTTTCTCTCTATATGTGCCAGTTCTCTTCTCTTTATTCTTCAATTTCAAACAATCCTCGATAAAGTGATTATCCTTCTTGCAATACTTGCAGAATTTATCACCTCTACCTCGAGACTTTGATCGGCCTTTGTAACGATTAGAACTTTTGCCTCTATTGCCATTATTTGATTTATTTTCTGTCCTCCCACGAACAGACAATGCTTCTCCTTTGGAAGCAGAACCTTCAGAAGACACCATCAATTTCATCTTTTCCTTAGCATGCAACGCCTCACAGACCTCATCAAGAGTTAGTGTATCATGACTATATAATAAAGTATCTCTGAAGTTTGAAAATGAACTAGGCAAAGAGCACAAAAGAATGAGAGCCAAATCCTCATCATCATAATCTACCTCCATAGACTGTAGATCAGAAACGATCTCCTTGAAGACCGAAAGATGGTTAATAACTGAACCACCCTCTTGCAACTTGTGCGTATATAACTTCATCTTCAAATGCATCTTGCTTGTCAAATCCTTAGACATGCAAACCGACTCTAATTTGAGCCATATAAAGCAAATTGCAGTGTTCTCCCGCAAACAATCTTGCAAAATATTATTTGAAAGATGAATTTGAATTTGAGTCAAGGCCTTACGATCTTTTCTTTTTTCCTCAGCCGGTCCAAGACTTTGAATCTTTGTTACCAAATTTATCAAGAGCATCATCAACTTCACTGCGTAAGAACAAATTTCGCATTTTGACTTGCCATAGAGCGAACCTTGTGTCGCGATCCAGTTGAGGAATATCATACTTGATTGAAGACATGGTGGGAAATAAAAAAATAACCAGAAGAATAATAATCTGTAGAAATTTAGGTGTAACCCTAGCAATAACCTGCAGCCTGGTACACTAGTTGTGTACAAATAGCAAAGCGCCAAAGAAAATCTCTGGTTCGATTCACTTGTGCACGAAGCGTAAGACACCAACTTTTTCACTTCAAGAGAAACAACCGGCCAACAGCAACCAAATCTGATTTTGATTACCTTGATCCTCGTGCTCTGATTTGATCTTTGGAACAGCACCAATCCTCTACCTGGGAACAACAGCGCACACGCTCGCGAATAGAAGTAGCAGACCTACAGATCGGCACCTCCTGGCAACTCGGCGACACGTCCACACACCAACGGATCAGATCAGGACTACCTTTTTGTTCTTGTACGCAGCGGACAGCAGTAGCCTTTTGGATGGAAATTTCACGAGGAGTCGGACTCTGATCCAGAACCCAGAACTCCGGCTTGGACGCGTGAGTCGCCGACTGATGGGAGGGAAGCAAATCACGGATGGATTCCGAGACGACGCGACGACGGCCGTGGGATGAACAGGGAATAAAACCCTAGTTTTTTTCAATCTCGTGTCTGGCTCTGATGCCACTTGTTAGTAAATAATGCAAATCAAGATTGAACACGAGACACATATTTTTACGTGGAAAACCCTTGCGGTAAAAAAACACGGGCGCCAACCAGCGATCTTCACTATATGGAGAGAGTTTACAGAACGCAGGGAATACAATGAGTCGTCAGCTCTTCCCGTGCGGCTTACAAGATGTATTTAAATAGGACGGACTGACTGCAGTCAAATACGGAAACAAATCCGCTAATAAACATGACCAAACCGTGGGCCCTCCAGGCGTCCCCACAAGACCAACGTTATAATTCGGATCATATTCCAACAGTAATCTCTCGGCTGATCCCTTAGGCTCTTTACCTTTGTCAAGTGTTGTAGATAAACTACGGGCTTTGGGTCTAGGAGTGAGCAGTAATAGTGTAGATCCTTTTGAGCTAAGTGTTCAGGACCTGTTGGCAAAGGATTTAGCGAACAATAGATCTTGCTCTGAGTTTGGGGTGGGGGACGGAGAGTTTTCAGATAGTGACTCAGTAGATCCAGAGATTTTTGAGAGAAAAGCGTTAGAGCACCTGTGTGGGGATTTAATGGAGGAAGTTTTTGATGAGGTTAGTTATCACCTAAACGGTGATTCTAAAACAGTCCAAAGGAAGCTGGGCGCTAAGTCGTCAAGGAAAAGAGCTTCGAGGAAACTGAAGGTTAGGATTAACAAATTTATTTCGTCGTGAAGGGAATTTTCTAGAATAGCAGAGGTCTTCGTGACTTGGCTAAATCCAAATTTTTGGGTAATACAGCTCGAGAGCAGGGACTAGACTTCATTGCTCTTTTAGAGACTGGTAAAAAGGATTTTACTCAAGCAAAGTTGAATAGGATTTCTGGAGGGAGGAATTTTGTGTGGCACTGGACTGACCCTCACGGAAGGTCAGGAGGTATGCTGTTAGGGGTAAACCTGGATGTTTGTGATGTAGGGAGTATAGAGGAGGGTGATTTCTTTATAAGTTAGGAGTGATGATTTTCATTGGTGCTTAGTGGCGGTGTATGGAGCAGCTCAGCCGGAATTTAAAGAACAGTTCCTGGCTGAGCTTGTTCAGGCCTGCAGGAAAATGTTCCTACCTCTGCTGATCGGTGGGGATTTTAACATCATTAGGAATTCCAGTGAGAAAAATAATGATAAGTTTGACAGTCGAGGGTCCTTTTTATTCAATGCCATTATAGATGGTTTGGATCTAAGGGAAATCGAAATGTCGGGAATAAAATATACTTGGGCCAATTCCAAAAGTGTTCCGACTTATGAGAGATTAGATAGGGTGCTTGCCAGCACAGAATGGGAGCAAAAATTTTCACTAGTCACTGTTGACGCTTTGAATAGGGAAATTTCGGATCACACTCCTCTGCTGCTAAGTACCGGAGAGAAAGTACACACAGCTGGTCAGCCTGAGTTCAAATTTGAGCTTAACTGGTTTCTTCAGAAAGATTTCTTTGATACGGTTGCTAGGATTTGGAAAAGTGTAGACTATGGTTCCACTGCTATGAAGAAATAGCAGAATAAGATTAGAAGGCTGAGACAATTTTTGAGAGGCTGGGCTAAGAATGGGAATGGGAATTTTAGAAGAGAAAAGGAGGAACTGTTGAGGCGAGCTGGGGAACTGGACTTAAAAGCAGAAACCCATGTTCTGAATCAACAGGAACTAGATTTGAAACAAAGCCTGAAGGTAAGAATTACTCAAATGCATAGGGAGGAGGAAATCAAATGGTTCCAGAGGCCTAAGACCAAAAATCTGTTAGAAGAGGATAATAATACAAAGTATTTCCAAATGGTGGCAAATGGAAAAAGTAGGAAAACAAGGATTTTTCAGCTAGAACATGAGGGAAAAGTGATTGAGGGACAGGAAAACTTAAAAGCTTTCATAACAAAATATTATAAAGAGTTGTTTGGGTCATCACAGAGAAATGAATTCTCGCTTGATGAGTCACAAACCGAAGATGTACCTCAGATTAATGAAGAAGAAAATAAGATGCTAATAGACGAATTTATAGAAAAAGAAGTAAGAGAGGCAATGTTTCAAATGAAACATAATAAAGCGCCGGGTCCTGATGGCTTCCCAGCGGAATTCTTTCAAGTGTTTTGGTCTCTCATCAAAGATGACTTAATGGCCATGTTTCAAGAGTTCCATGTTGGTAATTTGCCTCTGTTTAACCTGAATTTTGGTACAATTAGTCTAATCCAAAAACAAAAGGAGGTCAAGCAAATTCAGCAGTATAGGCCCATTTGCATGCTTAATGTGAGTTTTAAGATTTTTACTAAGGTCTTGGCTAACAGGTTAACAATGGTAGTTTGGCAGAACCGCCTAATCTATGTCCTCCCAAGAGTACTTGTCTTCTATTAGACACTAAGTACTCAAGAGAGTGCACTAAATCATGCCGTTCCGTCGAGCACACCTCAAGGGAGAACCCAAAAATCCACATTTTTCCGTCAGGATCATAAATGAGAATATAAAGCTTACAACATCTTTAGTCATTTCTTACATCACTTTATTACAGTAGCAGAATATTACCTCAATTGATTATAACAACGGGATATAACAATGTTATCAGAATTTTCAGCGAAAATGTATATAACGACAGGTTTAAGCGCTAGCACGAGGAACATTTATATACATGGAATGATAACAGACTGTAAGTCTTTTCCTTTGCAAAAACATTTTGTGAAAATTTTGAATAAACTCTACGTCAGCAACGTAAGGAAATCCTCGCTGAGCCTACCAGGAGGTTTCCCACACCCAAGTGTAGCTCAACCGTGCCTGTCACCTGCAACAGGGAAAATAAAACCCTAATTACTCAATTGTACTCAGCAAGACTTACCCGATAGGAGGAAAATAAAAGACTCTAAGGATATGCAAGACTATTTGGCTTGTTGGTTTATTGCTTTTGTAGAAATCATTACTAATAGTGCATCCTTATGTTCCAAGTTCTTAGCAGTTGCTTTTAGTTAATTAGCTAATCATTCTATGTAAGCACCTATGCTACTTTCAAGCATGTGGTAAGCAATCAGAACTATTTTATAATCTTTCATATTTCAGTTTTTACTACGGTGCTAGACCATAGCCAAGTCGTACTGTCTCACAGAAATGGCGATTCACGAATTAATGTATCCTAGCTGGGTACCCCGAAACGCACGTCCCGCTTGCACCCCAGGCACAAACGGAACCAACTCATCTCCCTCATGTCAAGGGGTCCAGGTCCCCGTCTAAACTTGGACTCTAAGCCTCCAACACCTAACACTCGGTCTCAGAATGGTGCTCAGACCTCCACCTAATACCCACCCCTAAAAGTCGGTCCAGAAAGAGTCAGAACCAATGATAAGAGAGTAACAAGTCTTCCCACTCCCACAAATAAGTATGTGCTCAGGATAATAAGTCTGTGACCTGACTACCATCCACAGCAACGGACGGTCCTCAATCGACGCAGGTGGAACAAGTGCAATCCAAGCCTCGCTCGAATGTCTAACCAAGTCTAAATCCAAAGTACCATTCTGCCCAGTCTTCAATTATCATCTATATATATTTCAGGAGATAGTATATAATAATGTTTTTCCTATCTCTCGCGAGTGACAGGTAATTACTCGACTTCTACCGGATCCTATAGCATAGCAATCTACACAATCCTATCATACTAGTAAGACTCATAGGATAGGGATATATATATATAGGTTTCATTCAACTCCTTAAAACTTAATGCACAAGCATAAAATACAGTGCAAAGTAATAGAGGTTATACACCGAGGCTTGCCTGGCAAGACGTAACCAAGGATTAGCATTCCACCGTGGCGACATGATCACTAAAGCACCACCCTTGCCGCTACTCCGGTCAGCTCCACGATCCATCGTTTTTCTATTATGATATTCGCAGATACAACGTAGAAAACGTAATTAACCAATGGCAGCAGCGACTCTAAGCATACGATTACGACTTGCAAGCTAACGAGCTAGCTCTAATAACTAACGTACTAGTATACATATCTATGTCGCCAAGTAAGGCTTCGTCTCCGAAAAAATGTTTTAGTTCTACAATCCCCCAGTATTTCGGCATTTTATTGATTAAATATATATATTCGAACTAGGGCTCATTTAGCTACCTTAGCAACTAATTATTATGAAGCTACAAAAATTATAGTGAGCACCTAATAATGTTAGAAGTTTACTGTGAAAATTTCAGATCCAACACTACTACCAATTCATCACAATAATTCCTACAAGTTAATGTTTTAGTAATATTAAGTATCTTGAATTAATTAGATTACTCTTAAAAATACTATGAAACTATGTGAACAAAATATACTAGCAGATAGATCATGATTTTAGGAACCTAACAAAATTAGTTTCATAATTTTTGGTCAACTACACAAATTTTCATTGAATTTACAACTTTGCCTTTGAAACTAAATTAGAAAATGCTTACGGAAAAGGGAAAACCAGCGGCAGCCAATTCGGCCTAGTAGCTCCCTGGCCCAGCGCGAGTGCAGTTGCGCGCACACCAGGCCGTGTAGCAATACGAGGTAGGCTACGCTAGCACAAAAATTATTTCTACCGCGTAAAATAGGAACACTGTTGTTACAGATCACGAGATTACCACTAGACGCGCAGATGCGAAAGTTGATGAGGCGCGTCGGGGCAGTGTAGTCGATCACCGCATCGAAGTAGAGTAGTCGATTGCCTCCACGTCAAACGTTCAGCAACGTCCTCCTCGTGCAGCGGCTCATCCAAGTGTTGTAGATGCAACACCTCCAAGGTATCCACACGTGCAGGGAGGAAGCATCGCAAGCCGGACTGCTAGATCCACGAGTGCAACTCGGTGAGGGCTTGGGAGATGGACAGCTGCTGGGCGTGGAAGATGGAGCAGCAACAGCTACGCCAAAAGGGTCGAACCCTAAGCTGCCCCCACCCCTCAATATATAGAGGTCCCTGATAGGCCTTTAGGTCCGAGGCCCATTAGTACTTCTAAACCTGGTCCAATTCGGATCAGATCCTCATTGGGCTTCTAGCCCCTTAAGTGTGCGACCCTATAGGTTCACATACGTATAGACATGACGTGAGTACTTCTACTCGACCAATAGTTGGTAGCGGCCTCTAGCAAGACATGCCAACTCCTATACGCACACGAAGATCATATCAGACGAACCATCACAACATCATGTACATGATATTCCCTTTGCCTCACGATATTTGGTCTAGCTCCAAGCCGACCTCTCTTTCTCGATCCTGTGATTCAAAATCCCTTTCTAGGTTAACTTTTAACCTCACATAGCATGGCCATGCATTTCCGGATTCGATCACTCGAGGGGCCCAGAGATATCTCTCTCAAGTAGAGAGGGGCAAATTCCATCTTGACTGATCATGCCTCACAGCATGCTTCCTGACAAACCCGAAAGCTACCTTTATAACTACTCAGTTACGGAGTAGCGTTTGACAGCCCCTAAGTAAGTCGATTCACATCTTGAGTGCATGCAACAATCTCAGGTCTAAGGACAGCGTACACGTTGTGTAAAGAGAACTATGTAACTATATCTCGTGTTGGGTCGGTCCTAGCACATGTCTGTACACGTGCCCACATTATTAGTTTGACATCTTCATGTCCATGACTTGTGAAACATAGTTATCAACTAATACATGTACTAGTCTAATATTCATGTGTGTCCTCACATGAACTCCGACTAGGGACAACTCTAGAATAACCATACAAGTAAAGAGTTTCACATACAATTCACATAATTGCAAAGCAATTCAAGTAGCCTTTAATGGATATTCAAGGAACACAATATGAAACATGGATACAATGGAATATCATCATCTCTATGATTGCCTCTAGGGCATATCTCCAACAGGCCGGCCCAACAAGCGGCCCACGGCGAAAGCGCTCTGCGTGCACGGCATTTATGCGAAAGAGACCCTATATTTCTAGTAAATCCACCCGAAGTACAAACCCTATTTATACCTCTCTCTAACATTCGTGCTTAACCCCCTGGGTTTATCCCAATTCGACCGCGTGTGCCCCTGGCGGCCGAACGCACGACGACGCGACGCCTGCTGGCACGCGACGACCACGTCGGCACTGGGAGCCCCTGATGACTCCACAAAGAAGCCGATCACCACCTAGGGTTCCCACGGCTACACTGGGAGATGGTTGGGAATTCGGGGGGTATCTAAGCCTAGCCAACCACGGCGATGCTAGGGCAACACGTTTTGCAACGGCGACGAGACCGTTCTAGTGATCTAACGCGGCTAACGGACTAAAGGGCGGGCGAATGGGCAACAGTAACTTACAGGGATCATGGTTGACGTGGTGGTTTCGTCGAGGATGGCCCAAGCGGAGGTGGCCACGTACGAGCCGGTGGGGCGACGGTGCACCGAGACGGACACCGACGCGTCACCTCATCGTCGATGAAAATTTTGACCAAAATAAGGCGAGCACCGATACAAGAGGGTCAACCTGAGCCCCGAAACGCCATCAATTGAATCCTCACCCTAGGATTGGGACTTACCCCCAATCCACTGGTCGTGGCGGCGCCCATGGCCGGCGACGAGCAAAACGCCCAATTTTCGGTCGGTAGTGCTCGGGCGGGCTTGAGGAGGAGGGGATGCCTAATTAACTTCTTGTACTACTTTAAGGCACGAGGGATTGGACTAGGGGCCTGAGCTGGGGATTTACAAGGGGATGGTGCGCTACCGCTGCTATGTCGTGGCCCGTGGCCTCGACCTAACGCGGACCGGCCAAGACATAACGAGGGCACAGCCACGTGGGAACATGGTCGTGCGAGCGTAACAGAGGCGCGTTAGTTAGTGAGGGGATAAGGATGGAAACAGGACAAGCAAGAGCGCCAGGCATAGCGTGCCAAGGCAACGATGGCGCGTGGGCGGCAGGGCGGCGGTGGTGAGATGGCAGTGCTATGAGGAAGCCGAGACACGCGGTGACTCGGTGGGTAGGTAGAACGAGTGGCGAGACGGGTGCCACGATGATCAGACGACGACTGCCGCGACATCGGCATGGCCCCGTGCACGGCCTGGCCGGCGGCGCGCACGTTGTAGCCGCACAGCAGCCGCACCGCAGCACTGCCCGGACTCACGAAAGACAGCTGGGGTCAACACAGCCCGACGTGCGGCCGGCAGCCAACGAGGTTGGCCAGTGGAGTAGCGGCCACAGCCTGGAGCGGCTAGGCAGCGGCGGTGTGCTCGCGTGGTGACTGCGGGGCTCAGGCCGAGAGACTAGGAACGACGCCATGCATGTTTTTCAAAGCAGACCGAAATCTACTTTCTAATTCGACGAAAGCTCAACCAAGTCCACGAACCCAAAATCAGCACTAACGGCTAGCTAACGAAGCAATTCCTACCACCAGAGGATGACCAAAGAGGAAGTTGGAGAGACGCCAAGATAGGTCCGTCGCGCTGAACGCTAGTTCACGAACAGAGCACCAACAACATAGTTACAACACGTTTCGACGAAATTTGGGCAATTTTTAAGAGGGCCACGTGACACCCAACACAACTACAACCTACACCATGCTCAAGTGCTTGCTTAGAGGCAACTAACCGTACAATAACATGAAGTTAGTGTTTAAATAATTTTATTAGAATTTAAATATCAAAACGGCATTGTCTACTATCATTTCCAGACATAGAAAAGGGCAAGGTCCGGTTAGAACTAACAACCATTAGCGCTTTCGTCACAGTTTTTAACATGTCTAAACCTTATTAATTTCAACCAATGAGCATTTCACACAATAGTCCATACTTCATGCTAACCCAAAGGAGCAAAACATTTAAGCACTATTTAACTATTTTTGCTCAATATTATTCTCTAAAAATGACACTTTAACCACAATTTCAACTTCTTGCTGATTTAACGAAAAGTCCTAGTTTAAATTTCGGATTCGATTTTCGAGCTCCCAAAAGCACTAGTTAACAATGTTCACTTTCCAAAATTAAAGTTGCATTTCCATCTACACTATTTGCTCATCATTTTTACATAAGCACTGTACATTCGTTATATTTTGTTTTTGTTTACAGAAATTGTTTTTCGTTCCCTGTGTGTTTTAACTTGTTAAAATTTGAAAACTCGTTCGGCTAGATTCTCTGAGGCCTTAACTTAAGCAAGCTCGTAACACCATAGGTGTTACAGGTAGCTGATAAAATAGTCAGGAAATCACAAACGACCTTTATGCCAGGGAGGAAAATCCCAGAGGGGGCTGTGGTCTTGCATGAAACAATTCACGAGTTGCATAAGAAGAAGAAGAATGGGGTAATCTTAAAACTGGACTTCAAAAAGGCTTATGATAAAGTCAATAGGTCCTTTGTGAAACAAACTCTCAGGATGAAAGGCTTCTCGTCGACATGGTGTAAGTGGATTGAGAATGTAGTTAGTCGAGGAAGTATGGGGATTAAAGTAAATAAGGAGATCGGGCATAATTTTTAGACCAAAAAAGGACTTAGACATAGGGGTCATCTCTCGCCTATCCTATTCAATCTGGTTGCTGATATGTTAGCTATTCTGGTTTCGAGAGCAAAAAATAATGGACAGTTTAGGGGGCTGCTTCAAAATCTGGTAGACGACGAGTTATCCATCCTACAGTATGCAGACGATACGGTCTTGTTTCTGGAGGACGATCTAGAGGAGGCTAGGAATCTAAAACTTGTATTGGTAGCTTTTGAGAAGCTTTCGGGATTGAAAATTAATTTTCACAAAAGCGAAATATTTTTTTCGGTGCTGCCAAGAACCGAAGGCAAGAGTACATGGAACTTTTCAGGTGTGTACAGGGAAGCTTTCCCTTTAGATACCTAGGGATTCCGATGCATTTCAGGAGGCTTTCTAATAAACACTGGAGCGCAGTAGAAGAGCGATTCCAGAAAAAAACTCAGTAGTTGGAAGGGGAAACTTCTTTCATCGGGAGGTAGATTAGTATTGATTAATTCGGTTCTTTCTAGCCTATCGATGTTCATGATGTCATTTTTTGTTATCCCTAAAGGGGTGCTAAAAAGATTGGACTACTACCGGTCCAGATTTTTTTGGCAGTGTGAGGAACATAGTAAAAAATATAGGCTGGCAAAGTGGAGTATCCTTTGCAAGCCAAGGCGTATGGGGGGATGGGGATTTTAAATTTGGAAACTCAGAACACATGTCTACTTAGTAAATGGATCTTCAAGCTTATTAACGAGGATGGCATGTGGCAAAATTTGCTTAAAAGGAAGTATGTCAAAGACAAATGTCTAACTCAAGTTGAAAGAAGACCAGGGGATTTGCATTTCTGGTCAGGATTGATGGAGGTGAAGAATGCATCACTTCAGTATGGAAGATTCAAGGTGAACAATGGTCACCAAACTGGATTCTGGGAAGATGTGTGGGTGGGTTATCAATCGCTAAAGCGGAGGTTCCCTAACCTGTACAGTTTAGTGGGGAAAAAGAATGCTTCTGTAGCCAACGTACTGAGCTCAACCCCGCTGAATATTTCCTTTAGGCGGGCAATAGTGGGGGAGAGGCTGGAAGAGTGGCTTAGGCTGGTTGCTCTAGTGCTGCCGGTATCTTTAAACAATGACAAAGATAAATTCATCTGGCTATTAAAGAAAAATGGTGTTTTCTCAACTCAGACGTTATATGGAGAGATAATGAAAAAGGATAGAATTGTGGGGAAGGAGATATTCTGGAAAACAAAAATACCTTTGAAAATTAAAATTTTTCTATGGTACTTAAAGAGAGGAGTGGTTTTAACAAAGGATAATTTACTGAAGAGAAGGTGGAAAAGTGATTCTAAGTGTAACTTTTGTGGTTTAGAAGAAACCATTCAACACCTTTTTTCGATTGCCGGGTGGCTTAGTTTGTTTGGAATGTGTTGTTCATTACTTTTAACATTCAACCACCAAGAAGCACGACTCATTTGTTTGGATCTTGGGTAACAAGCTTTGCTCTAGGGCTAAGAATTCAAATAATTGTGGGGATAGCGGCAATGTACTGGGTTTTATGGTTGAATAAAAACGATGCGGTGTTCGAAAGATCAATTGTTAACTCTTACTTGCAGGTAATTTTCAGAGGGGCATATGGGATCAGGCAATGGTCCTAGTTGTCTAAAGAAGAAGAGAGAGGGGCTTTGAATGAAGGATGCAAGCGTCTGGAAGGAGTGGCGTTACATTTATTTGGTGACCATGTTTGGAAGAACCAAAGAAGGATAGGAAGGTAGTCCTATGGTGCTGGTTTGTCACCTGTTATGTTTAGAGGTTTTGAGCAGAGGACTCGTTGTATTGATGCTGTCAACAGTAAGGTGTCTGGTTTTGGGACTCTCTAATGTCCGTGTAGCGGAACTTTGGTCTAAGGACCTCTCTTGTATCGTTGGGCCATAAACATTCACTTGTGAATGTGAAGGCCGGAATGTTTTTATTCTGTAATTAAAAAAAATTGTTCTTCTATCGATGAAATCAATGTCCACAATGACAATCTCGTTGTGACTACTATCACTGAAGTCATCCCAACCAAGAAATCATCAAGGGCAGCACTGGGTGAACATGTGGCGAGACACGGTGAGATATAGTTGCAGTCTTGCAGAGTTGCAGAGGAGAACGGGGTCGTGAGGAAGAAGGAAACGCTGTGGTTGGCCGGGTCGCGATGCGCGGGCGCGGGAGCGAGAGCCGGCAGGTGCGAATGGGATCGGACGACAACAACGAGACGGGCCCGGGGCCGGGCGGTCTCTGTGCGCCACGCCACTGCGAGGCTCCCGGCGGTCGCTCTGGATCGGTGTCCCTCGTCGACACCAAGAAACGGATCGGTGCGGGTCCCTCGTCCTCATCGAATCGTTGATTTGTTGTAGGGTATGTGGCTCACGTTCCCTGGTTCGCAAAAAGACGGCAAAGCGCCAGCTTTCCGCCTGTTAACTTCACACGCGCATGACACAACGCAACTACACGACACGACGCTGGTTCCCCTCGTGCGTTGGTCTGCACAGTGCACAGTGCAAACGGCGCCCGCAGCGCACTGCATGCCTCTCGGCTCTCTGTAGTCGAGAGCGATTAGTTCCTCGAGATGAGAAAAATACGACGACACCGTTGTGATGTCAGTTACGGTGAAATCACCGGCGACCCTTTCCGTGCAAGTGCCGCGCCGGAGCATTATAAATATATTTTTTTTCTTCGCTTTGATTCACATCATGCTACATGTAGCACTAGCACTTGATTATGCAGTTTGCACGTCAACACGGGCCCCACCTCTAGCTGTAGTAGTAGTTCTAGCGGCAGATAGCTGCATGCACCGTACTAGCCTCAGTGTGCCCATGTTTCCAGTTCACCGTAGCATGCGCGCGTCCGTCCGTCCGTCCGTGCCAAAACTTCACCAGTGCGAGGACCCGAGAGTCGTTCTACGTCATGAGCGACGCCAGCCCCAGCAGGGGCACCGCGGCCGCCGCCGGCCTGCTGCGGCATCGGGTCGTACGCGAGCCGGCGGAGCGCGAGGAGCCTGCGCGCCTCGCGGAGGCGGCGCGCGAGCGCGGCGGCCTCGGCGCGAAGCCGCGCGTTCTGGCAGCGCACGGCGAGGTCGTGCCGCGCCAGGGCCTGCAGCCTGGCCTCCAGCTCCTGCTTCTCGGCGCGGAGCCGCGCCGCCGACTCGCGGAGCTCCTCCAGCCGCTGCTGCTTCCGCGCGCGCGACCGCTGCGCCGACAGGCGGTTCGACATCTTGCGACGCTGACGCCGGAGCCGCTCCTCCTCCTCCGGGTCAGCGTCCCTCGCCGCCTCGGCCTCCTCGGCTTCCGCGGCCGGCCTCGACGCCATCACCTGCTCCAGGCTAGGGCAGGACTCGGGCCCCCACGGCGTGAACCCGCACGTGATAATGTCCATCGTGCCGCAGCTGGACGACGCAAGGTCAAGGGCTTCCTGCACAGACAGCATCTCCTTCTAGTTCTCCCCCACTGTTTGCCCTACGATCTACGAGAGCAGGGACTACGTATCCGCAATTCCAGAACTAGGTGGGGCGAGTAGAGAATCGGGGAAAAGGGAGGGGCGATGATGAAACGCCCGGTATTTATAGAGGAAAAACGGAGACCCCGATCGAGCCTGGCGACTGGCGAGGTGCGCCCCGCCGCTGAAGTGGCCCACCGTTACGTGGGGTGTCTTCCTTCCCTTCCCGGGTGGCTGCTGTTAGCCCTCCTTTTTCCACAAGACCCGCTTTACTCGTGGCAACCAAAGATTCATCCGCCCGCTAGTATATTCGCCGCCTGCTTATCCGCCCCGCTACAAGTACGCCCGCGGCCCGCCTGCACTCCATCCGATCCGACGGCAGAGGATGATTTGGGCATCCCCAACCGACGGCTCACGGTATGGTCATCGAGAAACGAACACCGGTGCGGTGCGGTCGGGCGCGCCGCGCTTTTCTCGTGTGCCCGTTAACGCTGGCTGGTGTGGTAGTGGTGCGACGTGAGGAGGACCCCACGAACGAACGCCCCGGCCCCCGGGCGCGCGTTGTAGCTTAGCCACGAAGGAATCAATGGTCCGGCGACGCGTGCACACGTGCCGGGCTGCCGGCTGTCCCGTCCGGCGCCGCGGCGCGGGCACCATCTCCGGATGGAGCTAGCAGTAGGCTGTCGACTGGGGCCGCGAGGTTGCCCGCGTGGCGGCTCGCCGGAAGCTCGCGGCGCCCGGGCGCGCGGCCTCGGCGCGCGCGGCACAGTGAGGTGCAGTGCAGTGGCGGATCGGAGGCCGCGTACACGTGTGTGCGATGGCTGATGACCTGCTGGCTGCTGCGGATCAATTGCGAGGCCGCGGAGGGGCACACGTCACGCATGTCACGAATTTCTCCTGCTGCACCTTCGTCGTCCATTGCATGCGGCTAGGCAGCGCCGCAGGTTCAAAGCATCGAGCAACGACGTACCTCAAAGCTGACACCACCCCCAATTGTTCTAAGTTGACGGGGACTGGTGCCTACGTGCGACTGGCCATCCATGCATTAACAATGGCGGCGATCATCTTCAACACGTGCCGCGACCTGCTGCATGCGAGTGCTTCATCGATCCATTAAGATTCACTAGTATAGATTCATTCATGGAATTCACTAGTACAGATCATGGCTGGCTCATCGATGATGATGATCTTATGATAAGCTAGCGTTGGTTAACGGTCTAAACCTAGCTACCCAGCCTCTCTCCGTTGGCGGTCAGAGCGAGCTGTCTGGATCAGGCAGTAATTGGAGGGCACAGTCATTCAAGAACGTCGGCTTCAGCAGCCGGCTAACGACGAAAACCTAAAGCAAGTGAATGCGACGGGGGTCGAGCTTCACGAGTATCTTCTAGCATGGGCGTGGAACAGTAGTGTCCACTCTTACCGGATCCATCACGAAACATAGGCGGAAGTTTTTTCGGCACGCTTCGTGATGCCTTGCTGCATCGATGCATATCACCTTTTTTTTTTTTTTGCCTGGCTGCAAGAAAATTAGGCACAAGTTTTTGCACATACGCGTCGTCTGCTCGATGGAAGGATCAGTGCAGTATGTATATGTATTATGTGTGAAGTGTAAAATTTTGCGATGGATGCATGGAGCAGTCAGCAGACGACGTATATGAACGGCGGTGGGATTGCTTTATTGAAAGGTTCCGTAAGTTCGAAAGATACATACCAGCCTTCGCCTTTCATCCATCTTTTTATCCTCACCGCGTTCACACACATGCAATAAGGCTCTTAATTATTATAGGAACCAGAGTAGACATGTAACTAATTTGTATTAGGAGTTTCGTTCCTTTTATGTAGCTAGTATGACACTCTCTTCTCCTGTGTGGAGTGACTTGCTTAAAGTAGAGACACATATACTTGCAGGGGCCGCATGTTACATGCAAAAGTGGGGATAAAACAAGAACGTGAAAAGATATCCCTAGATTTTTCATGAACCATCTGTGTAGAAAATTTACCTTTTGTTTCAGCTTTGTGAACAACGATATGCTTGTATCCAGCATGTTTTAAATCGCGCGCGCTATGATATTTAGCGGCGGTAGCCTTCTCCAGAAACTATCACTACTACACAAACTTTATTGGAGGCGGATTTTAGCTTTTCTTGGCGAGCAAAGCCGTCCTTGTGACCTAGAGGCCACGATAAATCGTGGCTTAAACGCGCATGGCGGCTTTGCCCACGAGGTTAACTTCGATTTATGGCGGCAGAGGTGTAACGTGCCCGCCGCGGTAAATATACTTTTACCACGGCGGGCACGTTACACCGCCCGCCGCGGTAAATTATTTTACCGCGGCGGACACCTTTTGTGGCCCGCCGCGGTTATGTTCATTAGCCGTGGCGGGCTTTATTATTTGCCCGCCTCGGTAAATTATTTTCTGAATT
This sequence comes from Miscanthus lutarioriparius, assembly GCA_904845875.1. Lineage (NCBI taxonomy): Eukaryota > Viridiplantae > Streptophyta > Magnoliopsida > Poales > Poaceae > Miscanthus > Miscanthus lutarioriparius. The sequence goes on along the minus strand of CAJGYO010000002.1, from coordinate 130,321,315 downwards.
AAAAAAATACAGCAGGCATATAAATTCAAATTCAAATCACATCCAGATTTCACATATTAAACTTAAAAAGTATGCAAGCATTACACATGAGATGATATACATATATATACATTCACTTAGTCGTTCTTGTCATCGTTAATTCATTACATTTACATATTAAAGTCGTTATACATGCGCTAAGGTGTAATCCTGCGGACGCATTATCGTGGGTCATTTCCTCAGTCTCTCATACTCCGGTAAAATCGCTAACGGGCTGTTCTCATTGAAGAATGTGCCCCCTTCAAGCACGCATTTGTCTAAGACAAACTTACATATGTCCGTCTTTGTCTGCTTGAAGGAGTGTTGGGTGCTCTGCACGTCTCTCGACCAGTTCAATCCATTCTTGAGCACCCTCCAAGCTCTGCTGTCAGATCGCTTGCACGCCTCAGAACTCACAGCGTAGAAGCCATGTGTTTGTGATCCTACCGATTGTTTGGCACACTGCATGATCGATACACAAGCATTACAACACAGGCATTAGAACGCATATGAACGGAAAGCACAATTAAACCTTTCAAATACTTACCGGAAAGTTGTGTCTGATTTTGATGCGGTTCTTATGCTTAGCCTTAAAATTCTCTGTTCTTCGATCATAGCATTCAGGATCCTTCACGTACTCCTTATAAGCGCTATACGAAATATACTAGTATTAGGCAGGACATTAGAATGCATATGAGAAGACAGTTCAGTCACTTACACTCTGAGGCAATCTTCAAAGGCCTTGTACCCTTTTAAGTTTGGCACTGTCAACGAATCAAATACGCAGGCCTCGCCATCCCGAGGTAGGTGATAAATGCAACCCGGTGACCCTCGAGGCCTTGGCTGCGCCATTGAAACAAAATATGTGTTACGACAAGAAATAATAATACTAGCTAGCTACCCACTTATCTCTCTGTGCATGTCTTCGACTTACCCAAAGTGGTAGGCAGCTAGGATGCACCCATTTCCTGATCTTCTTCATTGCTCCTAGTATGTACCTTGAAATGTTCAACTTCTCATTGTCCATCAGATTCTTCCTGTGCGCCTCTCTCTGTCGCTTGGTCAAGTCTTTTATGGTTGGATGATTGTCATCTAGGTGGTAACCAATATGATTCTTTGAGCAATATGCATTGGAGATAGATAGATAACATCAAGTTTTAGTTCCTTGGATATATAGGCCATCAACTTTGCAAGGACAAGCCATCGTGGCATATATAAGTAGTCTTGACCGATTCAAAGGCGGGTGATATGTGAAACTCGCAATTCATCACTTACATAGAGAACAAGGTGACTTGGGCGATGTCAAGGTCTTGTTCCCATGATGAAATCAGTACATGTCGTGGAAGTCCACGGGGAGTTCTACATCGTTCTTGAAGGGCAAGTGGAAGTACTCCGCCACAACCTTGACTAGAAAACCATGCAGAGCCGACTTTTGCCGCTTCCATGTACCGAGAGATGAAACCTCCTTGTCTCCCACCTTTCCTCGTCGATTTATTTGGGCCTTGGTTATCATGAACTTCCCATGCTCGTAATGGCTGAGAAGCGATCATCCGATTCGTGAAATAGATGGAAAGGTGATCTCGGCCTAGGATAGAAATGTTAGTACCATATTATGGCAAAGAAAAGTTATTAGCAAATTATGCTCGCCGCTACCATACCTTTCGAACTCAAGTGAGTATGTGAGTTGCCCTTGGTCGCCTTTAGTCTTCATTTGGCGGTGGGGAATGATGGCTTGTGTGCTCGCAATGGCAGCAGGCGGTGTCTTTGCCCCGATTCCTCTGTGCCTCCCGGTCCTTTGCTCGTGCCCTTAGATGGACTGCCGGGAGGTGAAGGTGGACTTGTTGTTGGAGGAGGAGAACGAGGGAGAGGGCTTGTGCCTCAGGGTGAGTTCCTTCCCTTGTCACCCCCGCCATTGCCTTCGTCATCGCCGCTGCGTGATCCGGATCATCGGGGGACAAGATCCGAAGAACGGATGGTTGTGATCTTTGGTGTCGCCGTCAGCGTAGAAGTTGGCGTCGAGAGAATGATCTCTATGTCGTCCTTGTTCCACAGGACTTCGGAACCCATGGTAGCTCCAAGGATCATTACCCCTTCTGCAGTTGGATATTCCATTTCAAATTCTTCGTATTCGGTCGCATACCATGTAAGTATCACGGCAGCATAGTTGGCAGGGATCTGGTCTTGGTTGAAATCTTTGATATCTTCTTTGGGGTGCATGTAACCCTCACCCACGGTCAACGTTTTTGCCCTGCCGAACGGGATCGTGAGGTGGACACGCATGGGTTCCTAGATGTCGTCGACGGGGTGCTTGGGTGATCCTCGATCATCGGTAGTGGCTGCCCTTGTGTCTGCCCTTGTGGAACTTGAGGCATGGCCACGCTAGCCTGGCGAAGCATCTGTGACCTCATCGACACCATATCTGGGTTATTGCTCGTGAAGGCTTCTTTTATGGACCGGCTGATCATTTTAGCCACGCCTTGATCATAGCCCTTCTGAAAGATGCCCTCCTTATACCTCTGCCTTGACCGGTATGTGGCAGCGTCGGATTGCCATGACTCCACTAAGTTCCAGCTCATCTTCGACGACATGCCACGGACGCGGCCACGGTGCTCGGGGGTTCCCAGCGCCAGGGTCAGCAAGTCCTGGCCCCTGCGAACCTCGAAGTTGTCCTTGGATTTAGCGGCCTCGATGAGAGCCCTCTTCACCTCCTCAAACTTGGGCTCATTGAACTTGCTCGCGCCCTCCTTGAGCTTCTTCGGCTTGCGGGCATAGATGAAGTCCTTAGCCCTCAAGTCTACACCATTGTACGGATCGGGAAGCCCGGCGGCAGCTCTAGCCCTTTCTTCCTCCCGCCACTGGGGCCTCTTACCAGCAAACCCAGTCATGCCCATGTGGTGGGGGTGCAGGTTCCTCTTCGCGAGTGCGTTGAACTTGGCGCTCTTTGTCTTTGCTTCTTCTGTTGTTCTTTGTTTGCAGAACTCTTCCTAGTGATGTTCCTTCACCATAGTGTATTTGACATAGGGTGACTTGCCTAGCTTCAGGTAGTACCTGGTCAACATGGACTTGAAGTTTCTAAAGGCTCTTCCTGCCACGTGCATGACCCACTCCCTACACTTGTTTAGATCGGTGTCCTCGGGATAATGGAAGCTCCTCGTCACCTCACCCCAGATATGTGTCTTGTAGTCGATTGAGACATTGTTCCACTCCTCCCAAGTGATCTTCACCTTGTCCTTGACTATACATGCCACTTGGTTGCTGAACTTGGCAAGGACCGTGGGTGGCGACAATGGGTTTCCCTCTGGTCCCACCTCATGGATCACATGGACTTCGCCGTGGGTTTCCCTCCGGTGCCTCCCGTGTTCCCCCCTTCTTAGCTTTGTCCTCTGACCCCTAGACTTACCTGAAGTGGTTGGAGATGGAGCGGGGGGTTCTTTGTCCCTGACTTGTTCCTCCTCGAAATTCAATTCTTGAGGCACCACCGGCATCTGTTCAGGGTTTGGAGACCGCGCACTTTCAACTTCGTCGTCCCTTGGTTGGTAGGTCGGATCATCTTTGTCCTCTGTACGATGTTTCTTTGTTGGCCTCGGGGTCACGGACACTTGGCTCTCGAGGCTAGTTGATGATGATGCACTAGGGATAGGGTCGCACCATTCGCTTATCGGTTCCTCCGCCATTGGAAAGCTACAATGAATACATATTTCAGTTGTATAGACACAGTTATAGAGTAGTAAAGTAGAGTAGTACTAGAGTAGTAAAGTAGTAGTAGTTGGCTCAGATTTGCCCCATTGTCATCACATCGCTTTTAAACTGGTTGCTTGTATCTGGTATACAAGCCATCCTAGTTTAGCGGGGGCACTCAATTATCATCGCCGCTGCCTCAGATAAAAGGGTTCACATCATTGCATATGCCACTGCCTCAGCTTAGAAGTGTGAAAAGAATCATCATTGCAAATACCGAACAAAAGCCATCAAGATAGTTTCAAAATTCAGCCCCAAAGGGCTAAGTCCTTCGGCCATCAAGATAGAGTAGAAGACTAGAGGAGGTGAGAGTAGAGTAGAGTAGAGTAAGAGGAGTAGAGTAAGAGCTGTACAGCTCAAAAGTTTGTTTGGCATCATAGGCAGCAATAAACCCCCATCACAGCTCAATCAAATTTAGTCAGTAAGAGTAAGAGCAAGAGTAGTAGAGGAACTGCTCAATTTAGTCAGCAAGACAGCAGCCAGTAAGACAGTAGTAGTAGAGTTCGGTAGTAGCAGTGTTAGCAGAGTTTAGTAGAAGATTGAGTAGAGTTTAGTAGTAGATTGTATAGTAGTAGTAGTATTCTATAGTAGAAGGACACTAAGCACTCAAACTGAGCACACAGTGGTAGGGCTAAGTCTTCGACCATCAAACTGAGCACTCACACTGTTGTAGAAGGAAGCAAGGGAATGCAAAATCGCATCATAGGCATCATAACCTATTAGAGGCATCATAGGCATTGGCATTGCTCAAAGCATTGAAGTCAGCATCACAGAAAAGAAGAAATCAAAAATTGACACCGCCAAAAATAGCATTGAAGTCTAGCATCATAGGCAGCAATAGAAATCCAAAAATAGGATTAGATACAAGCCCACTTGATCTCATCACCAAAAATAGGATAAAATAGCATCACATCATAGTATAGTATTATAGAGAGATAGGGGTAGTAGTAGGGATAGGGGAGGGGGGACTGGGGAGGAGTTGCGTGAGTTGATATGCATGAAACTAGAACTATCTCATCGTCGCTGCCTCAGCACAAGAAGAACCACATCATTGCATGCCACTGCCTCAGCACATGTTTTTATAAGTTTAACAAAAAATCATCATCGCAAATGCCACACAGATAAGACAGTGTCAAAAAATAGATCCCAAATCCATCCCAATTTATCAAAATTCATCCCAATTCCATCCCAATTCATCCAGGCATTATGCTCAGTCAAAAAAAAGCATCACAAGTAGCTGCAAGTTGAAAAATCATCACAGGCAGCATATAGGCAGTGGCATTGCTTAGATTACTATTGAAGTTAGGCATCACAGGCAGTAAGGGCATCACATATGCCATTCATCACAGGTAGCAGTTCGAATTCATCACAGACAATTCCAATTCATCACAGTTCCACGTGTAGAAATAGGCATTGCTCAGAAATGGACACAGAAGGGAGAAATCACATACAGTTTCAAACCTTGGAGATGGAGCCGGGGAAGAAAGGAGCGAGCACGGTGCTAGGGTTCCGGCGCGCGGACGGAGGCGGCGGCCCTTGGCGTCGGTGTGGTCGACCAAGGTCAACGGGGACGACGGCGGCGGCCCTCGGTGTCGACGGCCGGAGCTATGGCTCCGAGCTCGAGGACGAGGCCAGCAGCGTGGGACGGTGACCGGGAGGAGGAGGGCAGGCGGGCGTGTGCGGTGGGCGTGGAGGAGCTCGATGGCGGCGCTTAGGTTCGAGGTGGACGGGCCCAGCCATGGAGGAGCTCTGGGCGGCCGAGCAAGGGTTCCGGGAAAGGAGGACGAGGCGGGCACGGCACGGGGAGGAGGATGGGGCGGGGTCACCGTGGAGGAGCTCAATGGGGAGGGATGGTGGTGGCGGCGCTAAGTTTCGGCAGACCCTTTGGGGTCGAATTGAGGCGCGAAAAGACTTAGAAAATTTGGGTAGCAAATGCGGCACATATATAATACATGATTAACATGGCGGGCAATATAAGCCGCCCACCAGGTAAATGTTTATTGCAGCGGGCACTTAGATCGCCCGGCGCATGATTAATCTATTAATCACATGGTGTCAAGCATGCGTTCCGCTTGAGGTTAATATTTTTGCATTTGCTCATTCAATCTAACACCGATATTTATTATCAATCTAAAACTTATTAATCTAAAATTTATTATTAATCTAAAACTTTTATACTGCAGCGGGCACTGATATTTATTATTAGTAGAGAGTAGTAGTGTGTAAGTAGAGAGTAGTGTTGTGTAGTAGTAGAGTAGTGTTGTGTAGTAGTAGTAGTAGTAGTAGAGTAGTGTTGTGTAGTAGTAGAGTACAAGTGAGTAGTAGAGAGTAATATTAGTACAATAGATAGTAGTAGTAGGTTGAGTAGTACTAGTAGAGTAGTATTGTATAGTAGTAGTAGTAGATTCAGTAGCACTAGTAGAGTAGTATGGTTCCATGATATTAACAATAAGTTACAAAACTTGTCTTCAATAGATCGAGCTATATTATTACATATGTCTCTGGGATACATATATCATTTTGGTGCAGGTGCTTTCACCGTCCTCTTCTCACCGTCGGGGTGGGCCCACGGCATCATCCTGGACTTGTTGAATCGGTCCTCGACGGCCTTGATCTTCTTTGGATGATCGGTAAAAAGCTCGAGCTCTGCGTAGTTGTTGTATTGTTCGAGACTCTGCACCCCATCAGCTCCCACAATCCACTGCTTTCCGGACACAACCACATGCCTTTTTGGGTCCTCTGCATATATATAGTAGGCCACTTGCGCGACATTGGTTGCTAGTACCCACGGGTCATCTTTGTAGCCGATACTTTTGAGGTCCACGGTGGTTAGCCCATAACTGTCCACTGCAACCGCATTTGGTTTGACCCACTGGCAACGGAAGACGGTTATGTGTAGGTTTTGGTCGTAGTCAAGTTCCCATATTTCTTCGACTTGCCCATAGTATTGCCTCCTCTGGCCCGTGGACTCTTCTTCACCCTCGTATCGAACACCGCAGTTCTGTGCCGAGCTCTTCTCGTCCTTGTCTTTCATGTGGAACCTGTAGCCCTGGACATCATACCCTTGCCACGTGGTGATTTGGCTGGATGGGCCTAACACAAGCCTCTTAACGGTCTCCGTATCTTCATCAGGGCATCCTTCAAGGGGTATGTGTTGCTCTTTGAGCCACTCTATGAAATTGCTCTTGTGATGGTTCTAGACCCATGCCTCCATGCGTTGTCCGTCATTAGCGGCGCGGATCTCTTTCAGGTGCTTTTCAATGTATTTCAACATGCTCACTAACTTATGAAGGATGTTGTAATGAGCTTCTTGCACCGTTCGGTTTGCCACATCGGTGCGTACTCTTTGGCCTGTGCACCCCATCCCTGAGGTTTTGCCTTCGTGGTGATGGATAGGCAGCCCAATCACCCTCCCATCTCTTATGTACCTCATAGACCAATTCATGGCCTCCTCCGTTGTGTATGCCTCGATCATAGAGCCCTCCGGGTAAGCGCGGTTATGGACGTATCTATTGAGGGTGGACAAGAACCGCTCGTACGTCCACATCTGGTGTAGGTACACGGGGCCCAGTTGATGGATCTGATCGACCATATGCATCATTAGGTGTGGCATAATATCAAAGTAAGATGGTGGAAAGCACATCTCGAGCTGGCAAAGGGTCTCCGCGATGAACTCCTTCAGGGCAGGCAACTCAGCCTTATCAATGACCTTCTGGGTGATGCGGTTAAAGAAGTATGACATCCGTGTGATGACCATCTTCACGTACTCTGGACGGATAGCCCTAATCGCAATTGGTAGGAACACCGTCAGCATGACGTGGCAGTCGTGTGAGTTGTAGCCGGTCATTATGAGGTCTTTCATGGAGACTAGGCTCTTGATGTTGGAAGAGAAACCAGTCGGCACCTTGATACCCCTAAGCAACTTAAGAAAAGTCGTCCTCTCGTCTTGCGTTAGGTTGCAGGCCGCACCCGGGATATCGACTTTACCGTTCTGAGGCGGTCCCGGGTGAAGGTCCGGCCTGATGCCCAGATTGACAAGATCCGACCGTGACTTGATACCATCCTTTGTCTTGCCCTTGATGTCCAGCAGGACACCGATCGTGCTTTCGAAGACATTTTTCTCTAGGTGCATGCAGTCGATGGCATGGGGTGTATTCAGTGTTTTCCAATACGACAGGTACTTGAAGAAAATTGACTTCTTCTTGAAAGGAACGGTGGCAGGGACTTCCTCCATCTGGTCCCGCTTTTGCTTCCTTGTCTGCTTGGTCCCCTCTTCAGGCGGCTTCTTCTTCTTTCCAAACTCCACCTGATCCATGTCCTTGACCATCTCATACACCTTTGTCCCCCAACTAGTCTGCGTCGGTTGATCACGCTGCGGCTCGTCCTGATTATCAAAGTATTTGTTCATAATACTTCTTCTATACCTATGATTTTTGGTGAGGAACCGTCTGTGCCTCGTGTACACCATCTTATTGGATCCCTTAAGGTAAGTGTAGCAGGTCCCGTCGATGCAAATTACGTAGCTAGTCTTTCCTTTGATCTGCCCCGACAGTGAGAAGAGACCGAGGTAATCGGTGATGGTGACAAAGATGATTGCTTTTAGTGTGAACTTCTCCTTGCGGGATGCATCCACCATCTGGACCCCAACATCAAATAGTATCTTCATTTCCTCCATGAATGGCTCCAGGAACACATCTATATCGTTGCCGGGCTGCTTCGGTCTGGAGATAAGCATGGTCAGCATAAGGTACCTACGCTTCTGACATAGATGGGGAGGTAGGTTGTACATGGTGAGCACGACGGGCCAAGTGCTGTGCGAGCTGCTAAGCTCACTAAACGGGTTCATCCCGTCGGTACTCAGCGCTAACCTAACATGCCTGGGCTCCTTGCCAAACTCCGGGTAGGCCTCGTCGAAATCCTTCCACTGCTTGCCATCGGATGGGTGCCGTAGCTTGCCATCGTCTTTCAGGCGGTCAGCTGATGCATGCCAGGACAAGAGCATGGCATCGTCCAGGTTCCCGAATATTGCATGCAGGCGATCGGTCACGGGCAGGTACCACACCGACAGTGCTGGACTTTTCCTGTGCATGTAACCCTCTTCTTCATCGTCCTGCTGAGCCAAGATCTGTTTGGCCGCACTGCTCTTCTTTGCCCCTTTCTTGTTCTTCTTCCGACCACCCCGCAAGCCTCCCTCGTCTTCTGCATCCACGCGACAACCAGCATTTTTCTTGTACCGACTAAAGCCGCAGTGCGGACAACTCATCAAATTCTCATACTCATTGCCCCGATACAAGATGTAGTGGTTAGGGCATGCATCAAACTTTCTAAGATTCATCGCCACTAGCCGGATCAGCTTCTTGGCCCGATAAGTATTGGCGGGCACCTTGTTAGCCGTTGGGTACGTGATGGCAAGGTAGCTTAACAACTCATTGAAGCTAGTGTCAGACCAACCATGACGAGCCTTCAACATCAACATATGGAGGTTAAAACGGAGCGCCGTGCGCTCCTTCGGACAATCGCCGCCGTCATTATATAGAGGATCAACTACCGCCTGCTTCAACTCTCTGAAATTCTCCAACCACTTTGGGCAACCCAACACAATGTCGTCTTCATCAAAGTGTTTGACTAGATCTTCAACAAGCTGCACATCCTCGGGTTGGCTCACAGTATCCTGACCATCCCCACCATCGTCGGCTTCGTCGGCCATGTCTTGCATTAGATCATCCACCGTGATGTAATCACGACAACTATTGTCACTGTCGGCTGGCGCAGCTGCTGCTGAAGATGATGAGGAGCCGGGTGCTCCTAAAGGATCTTTATTCACCGGTGGTGCTGTCGTCGTCGGCGTCGAAGAGCTCACTCCAGATGCACCTCCACTCGCACCAACTCTTTCGCCGTGAAATGTCCAGACTGTGTAGCCCTCGACGAAACCATACATGATCAAATGAGTTTGCACCTCGCTGTCTCGGTGGGCTTTCAGGTTCTTGCAACGAGAACATGGACATATGGTTGTCATCCGCTTCAATCTCTCACGGTGAGCTTTACTAGCAGCAATAAACTTCCTTAATTCAAAGAGGTACCGTAGATCATTCACTCTATCGATCCGGTACATCCATTCCGACCTATCCATCATACCTGCGAACATTATCCATCACAATCAACATTAAATAAAGAAGAATTAGGAGAAATTGGTGATTTTTACGTCCAAAATCATGAAAAAGAGAGGAAATGACGATGTGAAAGATGAAGCATGCATCTATGATAAATCTAAAATTAAAGAAATACATGACATCATTTTTTCCATTAAAATTGATCTAGATCTAGAGAACTCTAGGTGATGGAAATAGAGAGAGAGGATGGAAGGAGAGAGGGAGAGCCTTCATGAACCTCTTATGATGTCCTCCTCCCTCAAATCCAAGCCCTTCAACTCAAATCAAAAGTTTTCTCAAATTTTAGGGCAAAGCCGGCCCATGAGTTTGAGAGAGAAAGACCCGTGGAGAAGATGAAGGGGTGGTGCTGTGTATTTGTACAGGCTTTACCACGGCGGGCAAGATAAAGCGCCCACCTCGGTAAATCAACTCTTTACCGCGGCGGGCGATTCATACCGCCCGCCGCGGTAAATAACGATTTTCTGCGGCGGACAAGTAAGGTGGCCCGCCGCGGTAAACCCTTTTCCCGCAGCGGGCGGCTGGCCGGCCACCGGTTAACCGTGGCGGGCAAAAGAGGTGCCCGCCATGGAGCCCATTTTGGCCACGCTGCGCAAATTGATTCTTGTAGTAGTGTATGAAAAGCTATAGCAAAATATAGGAAAAGCTATTTCATTTAGAAGATGTGCAAAAGCTGCGTGAAGGGGCGAGCATGATGCTGCAGATAGCAACAAACCTTCCGAAGAACACCTCCAGCAGCATGACGCCTCTAATGATTCAAGATGCGCTAAGGATGAAGAGGATGGTCACAATGCTTAAGGCCCATTGGTGATTGGATTCGGCTTTTTGAAGCAGCAAACTAAGTTGGTTTCTTGATGTCATGGTGAAGGAGTTGATTCTCTTTTTGGCATGTAGACTGTTTCCTCAAACTTAGTAACTCAGGCCGTTTGGTAGATGTTGAATAATCATGTTATATGGATATATACTTCTTTGCTATTTCTGCTGAGTAGCTTACTTAGCATTCTAGATGTCTCTTATACATCTTCTGTCATATCAGTAAGGCTTCAAATATATGTATTTCCATTATGATATAATCTTTTTTTACGAACGTGTCCGTTGACATGTGTTTCATTACGAGGGGGTTATAAACCATTACAACACATTCAATCATCTCCGTACACGAGCAACGTTGGAGGTAGATTGTTTGCGCCTGCCACGCTTTGAGACAAGCAGGGTACAGACCTAGGAGCTACTTTGTTGACTATTCTCTCCGTCTCATTGAAAGTGTCGTTTTTTACTTTAAAATTTCTTATTTGACCGTTCGTCTTATTCAAATTTTTATACAAATAATAAAATAAATAAAACATTATTAAAGTATCTTTAATGATAAAATAAGTCATAACAAAATAAATAATATTTATAAAATTTTTGAATAAAACGAACGGTCAAACAAGAAGCCTAAAAGTTAAAAACGACACTTTCAGTGGGACGGATGGAGTACATGTTTGCAGATTGCGCGACACACAAATTCGTCTATAACCTGCTAAGCAAATTTGCAAGACTGGAAAAATGTAGCATGACACTCTCGTTTCATATATTACAATACTTTTCAGTCGAGGTTCAAGTTGATTTATGCACCTAGAATTAATTTCTCTCTTTCACGAGATTCCAACGAAGTTCCAAGTTCCAAAGAAAGTCAAGTGTTGTGTCTTTGTCAATCTAGTACTGTAGCTTTCGCAAAAAAAGTATTGTACCTTATTAATTCGGTTCCAATGCAACGCAAGCTAAAAAGGAACAGTAAAGGAGGAAATTAATCTGGAAGTCTCTGACGTCCAAACTTCCTCCATTGATCAGTGGTGGTGCTAACAACTTTCCCGCGACCAGTTTTTATATAAAAATACAACATGCATGCAACCAAGTGATAAAACATACTGTCCGCATTACATTATTACATTATGCCATATACGTATACTACAAGTTAGAGCATTTGTGCATGTACTCCTACTACCAGAGCTGCTGAAAGGATCACAGCACGCCTCATACTATATACAAAAAGGGCTTATGAACGCAAGTTTTTTGCGGTCATCACCTGATCTTCTCTGTCGACGGAGAAAGCAAGCCACACTAAACCAACGGGTGGTCTTTGGGTCCAAGCTACTCCTATAGAGCGTACAGGTGTCTTAATGTGGTGCACTAGTCGCAACCGTTCTCGCTTTCGTCGTCGAATCCAAGCTCACCACCTGGTGGGCCGTGAGTACATCAGCATGCAGGGACAGAAATCAGAAAGGGGTCGGTCAAGTACTGGCTGAAAACAATCGATGATGGTTGGTTTCTGTGCTGGTTTAGATTGGCGGGTACTGATTTATTGTGAGAGAAAAATATTGTTGGTTGGCTGATTTGGGCTGGCTGGTATGTATTGAAATGATGGAGCTACTGGCAGGGACAGCATCTGGAAAAGAAGTGTCGGATATCAGAAAATGGGGTACCCCAAGCAAAGATCGAAAAACTGCTTAGACCCTAAAAACAGAACCAACGGAATAAACAAACGAGGTCTCGGCCGAAATCTCCGATTCACCCGAGACCTCGTCGCCGAGCCCCAGCGGAAGCAAACGATTCTCCGACTCGCCCGAGACCGCCTCGCCGAGGCCCCCGCGCCGAGGCCCCCTCGTCGAGGCCCCCTCGCCCGGGGCCTCGGAAGAAGTGCCGATTCTCCGATTCGCGCGAGGCCGGCTCGGCACCAACCCCATGACCGCCTTTTTGACCAAACTGTTCTGACCGAACGTCACATCCATGCGCCCAACCACTCCGACAAACGCACGATGGCACAGAACGGCGAAGTGACCGACTACACGCCGGTCGTGTCAACCCCCTGCCATCTGAGACGGCACAGAGCAGGGGTTACCGACCTTGTCATGCCGCCTAACTCCCGCACCAAGGACATCGCAAGCGTGGGGAGTCGAGCGAGTTCTGTAGCCTCGGAATCGGGGACCGACCACTCCGTCTCGCCCAGAGCCCCCTCGACGGGGCCTCGGATTCACCGATCTTTACGCCTCGCCCGTCCGCCTCGCCGAGACCCCTCGGAAGGGCCTCGGGGACGATCGGCCACGCTTCGCGCCGCCCGAGGCCGGGCTCAAATCCCACAACCTCGTCGCCTCCGCCTCAAAAGTCTCTCGGCAGTTGTCACATCCGATTAACGCGCGCGGCCGCACCCACTACGTAAGCCACGATCGGCGATGCGCTACAACAGGAGCGACGGGACAACGGTCAGATCACCTTTTTTACCATCCCTACTGACAACACAGGTACCGTATCCTGTAGGCGCACGTCTCGCACTATTTCGCCTGATGGCTGCTGAGACCCGCATCTGCACCTGGGTCACTTCTCAGGCCTCGGCACGACAGACCTCGGCACAACAAGCCTCGCCATAACAGGCCTCGGTACGACAGGCCTCGGCACGACCGGCTACGAAGGCCGCCGAGCCTCTACAATCCACCAAGTCAATAAATGCGCAGCATGTTACTTGCAGTGAAGACCATACCGATTAGACATCTACGGGAACTCCCACGACAACGCCATGCTGCTCCAGGAGTAAATACGTCATCGAATAGTCCTTGCTCCACGTGTAGCTCTCTTATGTACTCCTGGTTTCCTCCCTGCGGCTATAAAAGGAGGCAGCCAGGACCATTTCCAAGACGACGGATAGAATCACAGATACTCGCACGAACAACACGCCTCGTTCTGTAATTCATATCACCTCCCCTCACAGAGATCTGGGATGAACTCCCTCTCTCGCCTAGCTTGTAACCCCCTACTACGACCACCCCGGTGCAAGGAATACAAGAACACCTTCTCAGACTGGACGTAGGGCATCCATTGCCCGAACCAGTATAAACCTTGTGTCTCTTTGCATCTCCATCCGGAATTGGGAGCACGCGAAGACAAATTTACTAGTCGGTTAAGGACCCCGGTTCCAAAACACCGGCGATTTTGGCGCGCTGTAGGGGCCTCTGCGTGTCGACTTAGTCTCCCACCGATTCGGATGGCGATCCCGTGCGATCGTTGCGTCTCGAGACGATCGTCTGTTCGGGAGCCTAGAATTCATGTCTCTAGGGCACGAAAGTGCGACATGGTACTCCTCTCACCCAGAGCGCCATCAACCACGCGACGACGTCTTGCACCGACAAAGCCCATGCGCATGCGGGCGGCGCCCGGCCGCGCTGCTCCCGTCAAGCTTCGCCGGCGCGCAGCTGGCGAGTCCACCCTAACACCACGCAAGTATAGAACGCCGATCTCAGGCTCCACCGGAATCCCATACCCGCTGGCTGGCACGAGTCCCGCAGACGGGGACCTGTCCGGCTTAAGCCTCGATAGGGGAAAAGGGCCGGTGGCACAACGCGACCCCATCATCAAGCTCATCGCCCGCCTCCCGAGGAGCCGGCTCGACGGAGCGGAGCATGGTGTGGCGCCATCCCGTACCCTTTTCGGGCTGACCAATGTCGCCGCCTCCCACGCCACCGCCCTCGTCTCCATTCATCAATGTCATGCCCATAACCCCCATAGTCACAACTCCAATCCACCCCCCACTCGACTCCTCGGAGGAGGACGAGGCGTGGGTGGAGCAGACTTCTCCGGGATTCGCGACCACGAGGCGATGCACCGCTTCATGATCTGGCGACTATCGCCCGGCCATTCCGATTCCGGACGGCGAGGGCGCTTACGACCCGACTCGTGAGTGTTTCCCGCCGGACTCGGAATGCCGAGCACGCAACAACGATGGAGGTAGGGCAACCAACGCCACACCACCACTTGCACGGGTCCCCGCGGTAGCGGCAGTATCCCCACCCTCGAGCAACCGGCGCATAGACCTAGAGCAGCTCGTGAGCTTCAAGCCAAGGTCGAGCAAGATCGACTCCTCCTCTGACAACTCTAAGCCACCCTCGAGC